>BPTQ01000007.1:94464285-94901100 GCA_019973895.1 Chrysanthemum seticuspe | reverse complement strand
TTGGCTTGGTTCCGAAAGAACACGTCATAAAATCCCAAGATTTGGGATAATATGTAGTTCTATTCATAAATGAAGTAATTAAATTAATACAGAAACTAATAAACACACATACGAACGTACAAGAGGTACAGGCCGATTAAATAAACACACAAACGAATCCCTTATACTTTGAATTAATAACTTATAATTAACCAACTATGAATAGAATCAACTGATTACTAGATCTCACGCGATCTAATAAGCAACACATGAATTACGAACTGTAAAGAAACACTTGAAATCTTATATTAATAGATCCATTAACATCCTATTTCATAAGTTCCTGTTGGCATCTCATCCGCAGATATTTAGTGATCTCCTAAACATTTGTTCTGGGAAACCATTAAAGTTTCTCAATCCCATAATTAAGTTTCATATTCCCTAAGCAAACACACAAATAAATTAGCCGGACATGGAGAACATGCAAGCATACACACAAATAATCAAAGACATAATTAAATTAATGAAGTAAATACTTATCTTGATGTATAATAGGGTTTAGAACCCTAAAATACTGCACAAGAAAGCCTTGGTTCGGTTTAAGGTTTTTACTCCAAAAGACTACCCACAAAAACTGAAAAATTCGGATTCTATATATAAGATTACATCTGCGACGGCGTCACCTTATGTTTCGTGACGCCGTCGTGTCGCCGTCATTAGGGTTTCGTCTTGGCCACGTAAACCTTTCGACGGCATCACCTTATGACTGTGACGCCGTCCCCTTCAGCTCTGACGCCGTCTTGGCTGCATCTAGGCCGTCTGAGTAACGACGGCCTACTCCTTTAGAACCTGACGTCGTCCCTTGAAAACATGCAATTTCGCTTCTGACCCGTCGCAAAATTCCTTCCCGACGGCGTCGCAGATATGCAGTGACGCCGTTGCCTTATGTTTCAGCAGCTTTGAGTGTCTCGATTCTGACTTTGGCCATTTTCTTCGTATATTCGCGCCTTTTCGTCCAAATAAGCATCATTCCAGCATTTTGCCTTCAAGAGACCTAAAAAGTGAAAAGGAACGATATTAAGCAATAACGGATACAAAAGTGATCGAATAAGGGCTTAAATGACCCCTCAAAAAGGTACCTTTTAAAACCTTATCAAAATGCCATGATGGCTTATTTGAAGGGTCAAGGATATACTGGATTACATAAGCTGAAGTATTTAGAGATGAAAGATTTATATGATGCTGTTAGAGAAGCTTATCAAAAGCAAGTCGATAGTATTATTTCTTTTAAAGATGATGATAAGTTGAAGGAGGATGCTAGAAAAAGAAGCTTAAAGAGAAAAAGAACAACTGAAGATGAACAGCCATCAAAGAAGGTAGAATTGAGATCAGATATAGTTGATGAGCTGAGAAATTACTTTAGAGTTGTAGATTTTGAGCATCCTAAATCCAAAGATGTTGCAGCAAAGAAGTCAAAGATATCTACTTTTGAGGTTGTAGAATCAAAAGATGGAGACTATCTGATGTTCCATAGAGAAGATGAAAGCTTCAGAGTATTTAATTTGCTATGGGATATAATGCACATAATAGATAGAGAGGATTTGTTTCACCTATATCAACTAGTGTAAGAGTATTTTTAGCATATTCCTTCAAAAGGAGTTGGCTTAGTCTTGCTGGGAGATCTCACAACCATCTGGGAAACTGAAGAAACAAGTACTGGTGAAATCTGGAACAATCAAGAAGTTTGGGAGATTACTAGCTGGAGATTCTTTGAAGAATCAGGAGTGCATGTTTTGGAGTTGGAAGATGGGACCATGATTCATATGTTAGCAGAAAGAAGATATCCGCTTATGTTGGGAATTATGTGAAAGTCTGGATTATGCTGATATTAATGCCGAAGTGTTTCTACTGAAGTGAAGTGGATTCTGCCGAAGACTTATTCTGCTGAAGAATAATAGTGATTAGTTTGATTCTGCGGAAGTGTTTATTCCGTGTTTAGTTTATTTAGTGTAGATATACATGAGCTTTATTAGGAAGTGATTGTGTATATCTTATTTAGTTTTATGATTATACGTTTCTTGGAAAACGGTTTAGCGATATTGTTTAGGGTTCCTTATCTATAAAAGGAACACATTAGAAAGGTTTATGTATCGATTAGAAAAACTCAATTTTAGCTAATAAAAAGATCCATAGAGGATCAAGAAGTTCTTAGTTATTTGTTACTTGTGTTTATATTCCGCTGATAAACATTAGTAGTAGAGATTGTCTTTTATTGTGCTTGTGATTACATAGGCATATATAACGATCCACGAGCTCAAGATCTATCAAGGTCTTTGTTTGTTTCAACAAGTGGTATCAGAGCCTCGTGAAAGTCTCTACGATACTAAGGACAAGCTTTTTCTAAACATCCATACAACCATAACAAAAACATCATGCCTGGTTCAGATGCTGATACCGAACTCACCAACAACCAAAACTCCACCCATCTGCAGCAACTAAGTCTGTCTAATAGCAATGCTAAGTTTCCTTACCTTAAGAGGGAGGAATATGATCTTTGGGCTATGAAGATGCAAAACTGGATCTCCAACATTGATTGGAATCTATGGCAGGTAATTTTGAAGGGGAACAGTTTGAAGAGGACTACCACGGATGCTGCTGGTAATATGATGAATGTTCCTCCCAAAACTGCTGAAGAGTTGCTGGCAGTTCAGAGGGAAACAAAGGTCAGAACTATTCTTCTGCAAGCTATTCCTGAGGATCACTTAAGTGATTTTCACTTCATGCAAGATGCCAAAGATATCTGGTTAGCGATTAAGGCGAAGTTCGGTGGGAATGAGGAGTCCAGAAGACTGAAGAAGTCTATGCTAAGACAACAGTTTCAGGACTTTCAGATCTCTGAAGAGGAAGGAATTCACAAGGGCTATGATAAGTTTCACAAGATCTTAAGTCAGTTGAATCAGCTACAGGCTAAGCCGGATAATGATGACTGTAACTCTAAGTTTCTGAGGTCATTACCTCCTTCCTGGCTACATGTAAGCATAGCTTTAAAAGCTAAAGGTGGTTTGGACATGATGACTTTTGATGAGCTTTATAACAAACTTAAAGCTCTTGAACATGATGTTAGAAGCCCCTTTCGATCATCTTCTACTGCTAGTCATACTGCATTTGTTGGAGCCTCTACTCCAAAGTCTAGCTATGGTCCAAGCCCATATCCATCATCATCTAATGCTGCTCCTTCATCAAGCTCTCTTCCTAGATCCAGTGGAATTATGGAAGATGTTCTTGGATCTTTCTTTGCTGATTATGATCCTCAGCAGGAACTGGCTTATGAGGATTTTGATCAAGTGGACCCACTTGAGTTTGAAGAGATGAAGCTGAGGTGGCAAGTGGCCATGCTTTCCATGGATATCAAGACCTTTGAGCGCAAGGCAGGCAGACGATTTGGATTCAAAGGACGCGATCCAGCAAGGTTTGATAAAAGGAAGGTTAAATGCTTCACATGCCAACAGATAGGTCACTTTTCTAGAGAATGCAAAGACAGGAAAGCTGGTGATGAAGTACGATACTCTACTTATCAGCAGTATCAGAAGGATGCAGGAACTTCAAAGGGATCAACTGCGTTGGTCACTCTTGATAGCAATGTGGACTGGAAGCTACATGAGGAGTCTGATAATGATGGTCCTGATAATGTTGGGTTGATTGCAGGCTGTACTTCAGAGGATAGGCATGATCAGATTGCCTTGATGGGCATATCTCAGGTACAAAACTGTTTGTTTGGTTGTAGTGAGCGTTATAATGAACTGAAACAAGCTTATGACATTATGGAACCAAAATATAATGAATGCTATGTGGAAGTAGAAGCTTATAAACAGGCTTTAAAAACACTAGAAAGACAAAAGGTTTGGTTACAAAAGAATGAAATAGCTTATGGTGAGAAAATAGGTGTTTTAGAAAGAGATCTCGAATGTGCTACAAATGAATTAAAATGGTCTGAGAAGTTAAGAGCAGATGTAGAGTCAGAAAATCTAGAGCTTAAGGAGAAACTTAAGAAGGAAATTGCTAGGAATAATGAGTGGATGATGAATGGTAGTAAGTTGGCTAGTCTCATTTATAGCAGTCAAGCTCCCAATTCTACAGTGGCTTTAGGTTTTAAGAAATATGTAGGCCTAGAAGCTAGGGATGACACACGTAGATCTACACCAGCAGGCCTAGCTAATTTTGTGAAAGAAGGTGACCTACATGCTGTTCGTGGACCAATTAGAGGTGAGCACATGCCCATTGACCTTTCCACTATTAATGACTTTGATGGATCACACCATCTGTATGGCAAAAAGTCAAAAGACTTGCCAGACCCTAATACTTCTACTAATGACTTTGTCTCTTGTGTTAACAGTGACAAGTCCTCCAAGCAAGGGTCTACAGAGTGTGATTCAAATGACAAGTCTGACCTTCCCAAGTCTTCACCCCTGCCTGCACCCAAGACTACCAATAAGAATGACAGAGTTGCTGCCAAGGAATGCCCTTCCAAGACAGTTGCCTCTGAAGACTTGCTTTTTAATTCTTTGCATAATAATACTGTTAAAAACAATTCTTTTCATGGTTTTGGTTTGAATACTTCTGCTTGTAAGAATACTTCTTTTGGTTTGAATAAATCTTCTCTTCAGAAGAAATGTTTTGTGTGTGGAAGTAAATCTCATTTAATTAAGGATTGTGATTATCATGAGCAAAGAATGAGTAGGTGTGGTGATTCTAGGAAATCTAGAACAATGTGGACCAATGTTAATGATATACCACCTTATGTTCCACAAGCTGCTAATTATACTACTTCTTTTCCTTGGAGAAGATCTTTTGAAAAACCATATGTTCAACCAACCAGTGAATATTTTAAAAATGGTTTTTGGCCTAGATATGTTAAGCCTATGACTGTTGAGAGAGGGTACTGGGATACTGCTGTCAAGACCTCAGCAGGTTGTTCTTGGAATAAACAGAGACCTAAGTTTCATTGGAAACCCAAGAACAATAGTGGATCTTATACTTCTACTTGGCACAACTCATATGATCCACAAGGCAGGTTCAAGTCAGCAATGACTTGAGCCTCCATAGTGTACTAATTCTTTGTATATTTTTGTTGTTGTAGGATCATCCCCTTAAGCATAAAGATGTTGGAATTGTTGACAGTGGTTGTTCTAGAAGTATGTCAGGAAACAGGGACATGATGCATAACTTTATACCTATTGAAGGTGGGGGCAATGTAACCTTTGGAGGAAGTGATGGACGAATTACAGGAAAAGGGACCATCAAAACACCTCAGCTGGACTTTGAGAATGTTTATTTTGTCAAGGAACTTCAACACTTCAATTTGTTTTCAGTCTCACAAATCTGTGACACTAAGAACAAAGTACTCTTCACAGAGGATGAATGTCTTGTGCTGTCTAAAGACTTCAAACTCCCAGAAGATACTTCAATTCTACTGAAGGTTCCTCGAAGTCATAATCTTTATACATTCAACTTAACTAATGTTCAACCAGCAGGTGACTTAACATGTTTGGTGGCTAAAGCATCTGTGGATGAGTCCACCAAATGGCACAGAAGGATGGCCCATGTCAATTTCAAGACCATCAACCAGCTCTCTAAGCTGGGCCTTGTTCAAGGTCTTCCTGCCAAAGTATTCACCAATGATCATAACTGTGTTGCATGCAACAAAGGAAAGCAGCACAGAGCCTCTTACAAAGGTGTTCCTGTTACAGCAGTAACCATTATTTCCGAACCTCTTCAGCTGCTTCATATGGATCTGTTTGGTCCAACTAAAGTGAGAAGCATTGATCATAAATATTTTTGTCTGGTGATCACTGATGGTTTTAGCAAATTTTGTTGGGTATTCTTTCTAAGGACCAAAGATGAAACTTCTGAAATATTGAAAGACTTCATTACCCTTATTGAGAATCAGTTGAACAAAAAGGTGAAAGGAATTAGGTGTGATAATGGTACAGAGTTCAAAAATGCCATTCTAATAGAACTCTGCAGGTTAAAGGGAATAAAAAGGGACTATAGCACCCCAAGAACCCCTCAACAAAATGGGGTGGCAGAAAGAAAAAATAGAACCTTAATAGAGGCTGCAAGATCAATGCTAGCAGACTCTAAACTTCCTACCATGTTTTGGACTGAGGCTATTGGTACAGCTTGTTATGTACTCAATAGAGTGTCCATTACTAGACCACATCTTAAAACACCATATGAACTTCTCTTTGGAAAAGTTCCTGTTATTCATTACCTTAAACCGTTTGGCTGTCAGGTGACAATCTTAAATACCAGTGATCCTTTGGGCAAATTTGATGAGAAAGCTGATGATGGCTACATTGTGGGGTATTCTGCTCATAGTAAGGCATACAGAGTTTACAATGTATCTGCAAAGAAGATTGAGGAGACATTGAATCTGAGGTATCTTGAAGACAAGCCTAATGTTCAAGGCCAGGGTCATGTTTAGTCATTTGATCTTGACAACTTGACTGATTACTTGGGTTATGCTAGACATAAGGCTGATCAAAATGCAGATTCTGAAGCATCTCCAACTCCTCATTCAGACACTTTGGATGCTCATTCTGACAGTGGGTCTGATGATGAACAACCCATTGTAGTGCCTTCCTTCTCTCCTAACAATTTTGTAGGTGACACTTCTAAAGATTATACTGATGTGGGTGAAGATGAATTCTATTATGCTGAGGACCTTGCCAGACTGAAGAAACAAGAGTATGCATCCAATTTAGATGCAGAGAGGAATGTTGAAGTAGGATCAAATGACGCAATCGGCAGAAACTTCAATTCTGCTGAAGGCAGTTCTGTTTCTCCTCACCTCTCCAATTCGGCTGAAAGACATGTTGACTCTACTCCTATGTCCACTAAAGTGTCAACAGATCTTGGTGAACCATATACAAGGTTTCCCAAACCTTCAGATCTTGGTCATCATCTACCTAAAGCAGGCATCTTCAACACACCTTCCTATGATACTGACTTTGAACCTACTGTGACTAATCTTGATTCTTCCATTGATGTCAACACCACCACTACTACAAGGATCAACAATGTTCATCCGCAGTCTAATATTATTGGTGATCCTAATGCACCTGTTAGAACAAGAGGTATTGTGGCGCGTTCTAAATATGGACAGGTGGCTTTTGTCTCTTATGTCTCAAATCAGCAGAGAGACAATCACACAGACTATCAACATTGTCTGTTTGCTTGTTTTCTCTCACAAGTGGAACCAACCAGTGTTACTCAGGCTCTTGAAGACTCAAGTTGGCTTGAAGCAATGCAGGATGAGATGCAACAATTTCAAAATCAGCAGGTTTGGATATTGGTACCACTACCTGATGGTAAGTATGCTATTGGGACAAAATGGATTCTGAAGAATAAGAGAGATGCTAGAGGTGTTGTCATTAAAAACAAAGCCAGGTTAGTTGCACAGGGTTATAGACAAGAGGAGGGGATAGATTATGATGAGGTGTTTGCACCAGTGGCAAGAGTTGAGGCTATACAGATTTTCTTAGCTTATGCATCCTATATGGGCTTTATGGTCTATCAAATGGATGTTAAAGGAGCCTTCTTGTATGGTGAAATTGAAGAGGAGGTATATGTTACTCAACCTACAGGATTTGAAGATCCAGATCATCCGAATCATGTTTATAAGGTGGTCAAAGCTCTCTATTTGACTACATCAGGCACCCAGAGCCTGGTATGCTAGGCTCTCTACATTTCTGCTGAAGCATGGTTACAGAAGAGGTGCAATTGATAAGACTCTTTTCCTAAAGAAGAATTCCACTGACATTATTCTTGTGCAAGTCTATGTGGTTGACATTATCTTTGGATCCACAAAGGAAGCTTGGTGCAGGGAGTTTGAGGAGCTTATGAAGGGAGAGTTTCAGATGAGTGCAATGGGAGAAATGATTTTCTTTTTGGGTCTTCAAGTTCAGCAGAAACCTGATGGTATCTTTATCAGTCAGGACAAATATGTGAGGGACATCTTGAAGAAGTTTGGTATGGAGGGTGTAAGGACTGCTACTACACCTTATGAAGCTCCAAAGTCAAAGACCAATAATGAAGCTGATCCACCTGTGAATGTTCATTTGTACAGGTCTATGATTGGGTCTTTGATGTATTTAACAGCTTCCAGGCCTGATATTACTTTTGCTGTGAGTGTTTGTTCGCGACATCAAGTTACTCCACTGACTTCCCATCTCAATGCTGTTAAGAAGATCTTTAAGTACCTTAAAGGCCAACCTTTTCTAGGTCTTTGATACCCAAAAGAGTCTCCTTTTAAGTTGGAAGCTTATAGTGATAGTGACTATGCTGGTGCTAATCTGGATAGGAGGTCCACCACTGGAGGTTGCCAATTCCTTGGAAAGAGATTGATTTCTTTGCAATGCAAGAAACAAACTATTGTGGCTACCTCATCTACTGAAGCAGAGTATGTGGCTGCTGCTAATTGCTGTGGACAGGTTCTTTGGATTCAAAATCAGTTGTTGGATTATGGGTATAATTTCATGAACACAACAATTTTTATTGATAATCAAAGTGCCATATGCATTGTTAAAAATCCAGTTTTTCACAGTCGAACAAAACATATTGAAATCAGGCACCACTTTATAAGAGATGCATATGATAAAAATTTGATAAATGTGGTCAAAATTCATACTGATGATAATGTGGCAGATCTGTTAACAAAGGCTTTTGAAGGACCAAGGTTTCAACACCTTGTGGTCCATATTTGCATGCTTAACCCTTAACTGCAAAGTTTAAGGGGAGGCATAGGCCTCAGGGGAGGCATATGCCTCAGGGGAGGATTTGTGTATAACTTTTCATTTTGCTATGTAATTTTGTATATTTGGTTGATTTTAACTAACTCTAACCTGCTAATGTAATTTTAGTGTGTTTCTTTGTTGGTTTGTGTATGTTTCTGTGTTTGTTTTGCAGAATGGTTGTCCCTGATTTGGTTAGTTATGGTTAAGAAAGCTTAAGCTGGTTTCCACTGAATTCATTGTGCTGAAGTGTGTTATTTGTTTCCTCTGAAGTTGAAGTACTGAAGTTATATGATTCAATCAAAAGAAGTACAGAAGCAAATAGATCATTCATTCATTCAAGAAACAGTTTACAGCTTACAGATTACAGAGTACTGGCAACATCAAAAGCATCTACATGATCTAATAGTCCTAATCTATTACATATCATATATTCCAACATCTAAAGATGAGCACGATGAGTATGGCTGCTCACATCTTTCACACTAATAGCTGTTGGATATGCACGATCGCTCACATCTTTTGGCACTATATGATGGATATGCTGGTGTGATAAGCATAACCAACCCTAACAGATGCTAAGGATCAAAATGGAGAGGATGGATTGATGAAAACGAAGAAGCTGAAGCTGATTGTGGTAGAGAGATGAGAAGGAAAGATTTTCATTTGCGCATCATCTACTCTTTCAATCATACATCAACTTACATCATTTTCCTTTTTCCGTTCCTCAATACGATATGTGATGATGCACCAAAACATGATGCAGAGAGACCAAGCACCACCTTTCTTCCCATAGGGAGTGGTGGATTTTTGGCCCGTGGCCTTCGTTGAGGCCTAGGTGCTGAGGGTTGGGAGTAAGATGTTCCCTCATTATAGGATTCATCAGAATCTTCAGCAGATACACTTGGTTTCTCAACACTTTCATCTTCTGATGAGGAGAGAAAAGGTGACTTCTTTGGTAGTGGATATGGTTTTGGAAAATAGTGAAACCATGAATTGGTATCTTCACTAAATGATGAGGATGATGATGAGGATGTTGTTGTGAGATCTATGATCTCAGGTTTGGTACTCATGGTTATTCTGGTTAATTTTGAAGGATTGAAGGAATTAGGGTTTGAAATATTATTTGGGGATTTTTGATGAAAAAGTCTATGTGCATTGGGATTGTTTTATAGCCGGGTTCAAGTGGTAAGAGAATTAATGCGTGTGGGTGAAACAGTTAAAAGATAATTACTGAAGCTTCGAGAGTAAGTCTTCTGTTTCTACTGAGTATTCTACTTCAGCAGAATGGTTTCCGTTTCTACCGAAGTTATAAGTGAATTTAAGTAAAAGTAGAAGTCCACGTCATCCTTGGTCAACTTTGACCAAAGTTGGGAAATTTCTATTTATTCGTTACGACATATTTTCGCTCCACATTAAGTGATTCGCTTATTATTATCATTAAAAACACTTCCTTTTGTGCAAAATCCTAACCCTAATCTTCAAAAAACTCTCATGGCGCTTCAATTCAAACATGATCATAATAAGGTTGCTTTTCTTGGATCTGCTCGAGGAGATGAACTTTATAGGCCGATGATTTCTTTCTTACTGAGATCAAAGATTGTATATGCATTGACGCATTCTCCAGATGCTATATATGAAACTTTGATTACTTAATTTTGGGCGTCGGCAGAAAAGAGAGGTGATACTGAGATAGTTGCAAGTGTTGATGGACAAGTATATGTGGTGACAGAGGAACTGATCAGAAGACAACTTCGCTTGGATGATGAGAATGGTGTTTATCATTCTAATTCTACGATGATACTTGAAGGACTTAGAGCAATTGGATATCAAAGTTCGAGGATAGATATGTGGTTGAAAAACAAGCTTTGTCCTATGTGGAGGTTCTTGGTTCATACATTGCTACAGTGTTTGAGCAATAAGTCTGGAGGATGGGATCAGTTTTTGACACAAATGGGATGTGGTATTGTTTGCTTATCTAAGGGTTTGACTTATAATTTCTCTAAGTATATCTTTGATAATATGGTAGAAAACATAACTAGGAAAAAGGGTAAGTTTTTGATGTACCCTAGGTTCTTACAGATGATATTGAATGTTTCTACACAAACCCAGGCTTTTCATCCCATAAGTGTTCTGACTCCTAAGTTATTTGCTACAATGAGGACAAAATTTGAAGGGACACATTTTCCTTTGTTAGCTGCCATGTTACCTCAGGAGAATGAGACTGATAATGAGCTTAATGTAGTTTTACCTTCTTCCAATCCTACTGATGGAAATCTTTCAGTAGATGGTGATGAGGGTCCTTCTGTTGTTGCTGAAGCATCTATACCTTCACCAAGACCATGTTCTAGTCCAGCATTTATCCAAGTTCCTATTGAAGAAGTTCAGGATCAAATTGATGAAGTTCAGGTTGATAATGACAGATTGCCTACACCAAGTCCTGTTAGGACTCCATTTGGTGAAGGATGTTCTAATGTTGATCAGGTTGATGTTGCTCCTGAACAGTCTAATGAAGTTCCAATTTTGACTGAGCAATCACATTCTGAGGATCCTATTTCACTTACCTCATTATATGATCTGGTGAACAAGCTTACAGGTGAGGTGACTGGTCTTAAGAAAGAACTTACAGAAACCAAGTCTGTTCTTGGTCAGAAGATTGTGGAATTAGAGACTAAAGTTGAACACTTGGAGGAATTGCTAAGTCAGAAGGGTAAAAAGAGATGTTTGGTTTCTTCTGAGGAGGAGGCTGAAGAGAATCTTAATGAATCTCTTGATATATTAGCTGATGTGGCATTAACATCTAATGTTTCTTCTTCTATTGCTAAATCTTCACGAAGAAAGGAGTTTAGCAAGGAGCCTATTCTATATACTAGCAAAAGACGAAGACATTCTTGGATAAGGTATCTGATGACACATCACAGGAGCTAAATATGAAGGATGCATCTACTGATGGTTTAGTGAAAGAGGTTACTACTGATGATCAAATTTCATCTATACCAGAACATTCAAATGTTTCACCTTCAGTAGATGATGAAGAGGTTTTTCTTGTTGGGAGAATGTATAAGTTGAATGCTTCTCCTGAAGTTTTCTCTACACCTGTTGAGGAATTGTCTCAACCTATTTCCTCTGATGTGGGTTTGATTGTTTCTTCTGAAGCTCACATTGGTTCTGCTGAAATTGGTTCAGCTGAGACATCTTCTGAGACAGGACAGGACCCTATGATTGATGATTTGCTAAAGTCAGGTAAAGTGACTAAAGAACAATATCAAGCTCAGGCGGGATTGTTTGCTGATTATGAGAATATCCAGAAGAGTCGTGTTGTGGCTAAATTTCTTCAAGATCAGTATGCTTCTGATTTGTCTCCTGAAAGAAAGTTAGAACTTGATGCATTCTTTCCTATGATTACTGATGATCAATGGGATGGTTATATTTCTCAAGGTGCTTCTGATCCTGATCTAGCAAAACTTATTTTAGGAGAATCTTTTAATGATGATGATTTTGTGGATAAAATGGTGGCACTTGGTAATCAAAGGAAGAAGGAATCTGCTGCACAGAGAAGAGCTCTTATTGATCAGAGAAATAAAGCAAAAAGAGATAAACCTATGACTGTTGCTCAGAAGAGGAATTATATGAGGAGAGTTGTGAAGAATGCTGCTACGTATAATTCTGGTATGACAATGAAGCAAATCATGACTTTATCTGATGATGCTTTGATTAGACAGTATCATATGGTTATGAAATTCTCTTCTACTGGTTCTACTTCTTCTTCTAAATTGGCAAATAGTGCTTCAATGTCTGATGTTCCTACAGCCAAGAGACAGAGAACAGTTGAAATTGTGGATAATTTTGATGATGTTTTGCCTTTAGTGGTAACTCCAGTTGTTCCTTCTGATACAACTTCTGATGATACTCCTTCTTCTGATATGGGTGTTTCTGCTGAATCTTCTTTGGTTTCTTTTGAAATGTTGTCAAGTGTGGAGTTAAGTGATTCTCTGATTCAGGAAACTGATCTACAACTTGATACTGATAACATTGCTGATATGGGAAAGCAGAGTTTGGTTACAAGAAGTTCGGATAGATTGGCTAAGAAACATGTTTCAAGGAATACTACTTTAGATCTTAAGGCTGATGAATCTACATTTATTGAGGTTGGATCTGTTGAAGCTTTTCCTGAAGGAACTCATGTGGTTTTGGTTAATTGGACAGCTGGTAAGCTTAATACTGTGTATAGACTGGATCATACTGTTCTTGAGTTCAACTTCTTGAAGGATATTCTTCATTTGGTGAATAGACATGATTTGAAGATGCTGTATGAACATGTCATTCAGTATTATAAGTTTCATCCAGCAACTGGTTCTGGTTTATATCTGTTGGGAGATCTTCAGGTTATGTTTGATTCTGATTCTCCACATGGTAAAGGGTATTCTATTTGGAAGAATTCTCATAAATGGGAGATTGAGAGTTGGAGATTTTATCCTCTGCCTTGTGTTCAGGTAGTTCAGACTACATGTGGGATGATTTTGTGTATGCTATCAGATAGACTTTATCCTTTATCTGATACTTTTATGGAACGGTTGCTGAGACACAAGTTGGAAGTGCCTCCTAATCCGGTTGGTAATGATGACCTTCATGCTACTCAATGTGTTGGTTTGATTAAGAATCAACTTCTATCACATAAAGGTTCATCTGGATTGTAATATTTTGTAATCTTTGTTTTCTTTGTTTATTAATTAAAAAAAAAAAAAAAAATGCTTTTGGTTTTATCTAACTTTTCTTGCAGGTTTGTTGTATATTTAGGTTATTGACTCACCTGATATACTTTGGATATGTCAAAGAGTTAGCTAGTCCAAAGGGTACAGCTTTGGTAAAGACAAATCAAATCTGTTGATAGCTGTAATGGTTTGCTAAAAATCATAGGGTATGCAATCACCTATGCTTTATTGCTGAGTGTTGTATGGTTTTCAATTCACCATGGTTTATTCCTGTTTGGAATCCAAGAATTGGCTAGCCCACTTGTATATGGCTCATGGTAAAGGCAGTGGCATTCCATATTTGGTTCTCAATTCACCAATTCTAAGAATTGACTAGTCCTGAGCAAACGGCTACAGGTAAAGACATTTCAAATCCGTTTATATGGTTGCTGGTTTGCCCATAAATCAGATGGTTATCAGTGTACCATAGTTTACGAACTGAAACATATGGCTACTCCAGTAGTGATGGCTATTGGTAAAGAGACATCAAATCCATATATTTTCAATGATTCACATCTCACAGGAGTTAACACACCTGGATGTGATGAGAATAGTATGAAACTAATCTGTTTTGATGTACCTTTTGTCATTTGTTGCTGCAAAGATATGGAGTTTCAGAGTTTCTTCATCATAGAGATGTTCTTTGGATTCTTTGTTGTTGCTGTTGTTCGTGTCCAATCCTCTGGTGCTGTAAGATCTATCAAGAAACTGGAACTTAACAAGTCAAATTCCAGTTTAGGGGAGGATTGTTGGGAATTATGTGAAAGTCTGGATTATGCTGATATTAATGCCGAAGTGTTTCTACTGAAGTGAAGTGGATTCTGCCGAAGACTTATTCTGCTGAAGAATAATAGTGATTAGTTTGATTCTGCGGAAGTGTTTATTCCGTGTTTAGTTTATTTAGTGTAGATATACATGAGCTTTATTAGGAAGTGATTGTGTATATCTTATTTAGTTTTATGATTATACGTTTCTTGGAAAACGGTTTAGCGATATTGTTTAGGGTTCCTTATCTATAAAAGGAACACATTAGAAAGGTTTATGTATCGATTAGAAAAACTCAATTTTAGCTAATAAAAAGATCCATAGAGGATCAAGAAGTTCTTAGTTATTTGTTACTTGTGTTTATATTCCGCTGATAAACATTAGTAGTAGAGATTGTCTTTTATTGTGCTTGTGATTACATAGGCATATATAACGATCCACGAGCTCAAGATCTATCAAGGTCTTTGTTTGTTTCAACAGCTTACATCAGATCTTATGAGAAGAATGCTAGATCATGGTATGGAGGTTGAAGAGGATAATGAAACTGCCCTTATGGTCATCGAATTGTTTATCAGATGGACAACTATGGCTGATGATGATGCATAAATACTGGTATGATTCTTAATTGTATATTTTTTGAAAAATCAGCACTTTATTCAAAGTACTGCTGATCAAACAGTACTTTAACCAAAGTACTGCTTGCAGCACAAAACCAGTAAACGATTTTTAATAATGAATAAGCAAACTTTTGTTAAGTGCAAAATATTTTGAAACAAAAGTTAATAGCAACAAATGGTTTTTGAGATAGAAGGTTATCAGTCCACCATGTCTAACAAAAGGATTGGCTAATCCATGAGCAAACGGCTCAGGTAAAGATATCTCAAATCCATTGATGGTTGACAACTTGCCAATAAGTTGTATGGTAATCAACTCACCATATCTTATATAGTGAAGAGTTGGCCAGCCCACAAGAAAAATGGCTTGTGGTAAAGGCTGTGGAAAAACCATTTATATGGTAATTAGTTCACCATGGTTGCAAGAACTAACTAGTCCAAAAGGGTACAGCTTTTGGTAAAGACAAAACAAATCCGTTGATAGTTGATGATTTGCCAAAAATTAAATGGTTATCAACGTACCATGGTTTTACACACCTAAACATTGGCTACTCCAGAGTTAATGGCTTTGGTAAAGAGACATCAAAATCCATTAATTTTTCAATGATTCACCTCTCACAGGAGTTTACACACCTGGAAGTGATGAGAATAGACTGAAACTTTATGATCTGATGTACAATTTGCCATATGTTGCTGAGTAGCTGAAAAGATGAAGATTGCTGATAATTGCTTAAAAGGATTGCTTATAAAGACTACTTTGATGATGATAATACAAGCACAGAGAGTACAAAATAAATCTGAAGATAAAGACACAATCTTTCCTTGAAGACAAAGATGTTAAAGATACAAATACAAAGGAACTTGAAATCAAGCAAGTAGAATTCAAGTTAGGGAAGGATCGTTGGGATATGAAAGTACTGAAGATGGTCAAAGTACTGCTTATGTGAAGGTTAAAGTACTGCTCAACATCAAAGTACTGCAAAGCTTAAAGACGGTTATAATAGAATGTTTTATGGAAAGTAATGTTTATCTAGGATGTTCTTAGTTTAGTATTACTTGTCGTACAAGGATTAGAGTTGTAAACCGACTAGGGTTATCCTTATGCCTATAAAAGGACCCCTAGATTGGCATTAGAGATACGTGATTTAGAATTTACAAAGTACGAACTTAGAGAAGATATTAGAATTGTTAGGGTTGTTAGTGAATCTGTGTATCAAGCCATGACCCATGACCCATGACCAATAACCAAAATACCCATGGGCAAAGAGGAGCGTCCCACGGATCCCTAGTTTTACACTAGACGGATCCCTTGTGGGAGGGATCCGGGGGATCCGGGGAACAGTAAGCATTTCTCCTCTATAAATAGTGAGCCATTTCTTCCTTTTGGTTTGCCACTCTCACACATACTTTCCCCAAGTATTGTAACTCTCTAACCACTGATCCTAAGGGATTTTTCTATATAGTTTGTCTTTTGTTTTTGTGTGATTCTCTAGGTTCCTCTTAAAGGCGAGATCACCACTTCTTGAAGTCGAGCAAGCTCAAGTCCATGAGTTGCCATGCTTCGTCATCATCAGGACTGCTGAGGTTCTCTTGTTGATGGTTCTTTCTTTCTCCATAGAAGTTTTCTGTCGAAGGCATTAGTGAAGGATGCCGAAAGAGTCAAGACGAAAGCATTAGTGAAAGATGCTTAACATCCGTGTCAAGAGCATTAGTGAAGAATGCTAAAGGTGTCAAGACGAAGGCATTAGCGAAAGGTGCCAAGCGTTGTGTCAAGGGCATTGGTGAAGGATGCCTAGAAAATAAACCAAGTGGCATTAGTGAAGAATTCCTAGGTCGTATAATCGATGAGGTGCATTGTTATACATATAGTGATTATTTATTTTCAAGGATGTTGATATCCTTGATGGTGTTGTAATAAGGAGTAGGCCTCCTTTGGGATTAGGTGTTGTGTAGTGTTGGGTAGTAGTTCTTCCATTGTAATGGAATTCGGTACTTAGCCTAGTACCGGATAAAGGGTAGGCGACGTTGTGGTAGGTGTGGTTCACCTTGGTGTGAAAGAACCCGGTGGTTAGCCTAGTACCGAAAAAAGAGTAGGTGAAGTTGTGAAGGCTTCTCCGTCATAAGGAGTTGGTGTCGTGTAGTGATTACGAACTCTCGAGTAGGTAACTCGGGGAGTGAAGTAGGGCAAGGAAGGTGTCCTTGTAGCCGAACCACTATAAATACTCGTGTCGTGGTTATGTGCTTCTTACTCTTTATCTTTCATTACACTTTTATATATCTATCTATCAACGTCCAACATACACATCTAAGTAGATTGACATAAGTCGATCTAAATATTTTAAAAGGAAGTTTTAAATTGGTAAAACTATTCAACCCCCCCCCCCTTCTAGTTTTCCACATATTGGGTAAGCCTCAGGGATTGATATCGTTCTCTAAGGGAATACGAATGCTAGTAAGAAATGTATGACGAGAAGGTGGGGTTGAGGATGATTCTTTTTTTTTAAATCTTTTTATGGGTTTTTTAGAAAGCTAATGTAAATATCTCAGGGCAATTAGTTGGGGGTGGTACTTCTACCGACTACTTCTAGTTGTCTAATTATCTAATTTATCTAATTACTACGGGTAGTCTTATGTCTAATTGAAGTGTGCTCATATGATGATTAAAAATGTGTTTACCTAGATACTATTACTCCCTAGTTATCTTTTATTGGTCAATTGAATTGTCACACCTTATCTTAACGTGTTGTATTCCTAAGGTCATAGGGTATGCGTGCCCCCTAGTTCTTTGAGGTTATCTTTCGTTTATGACATACGAAGTCAGCAAGCCTAAGCTATTTCATTCATAAGCCACAACATCATAAAGCATACTCAAACATTAAATACAACGAATGATGCCTAGTTGCACTCCTAAGCCAATTTACAATTAAGATAAGAAACAACCTAACAATAATCAATAACTAGGTTTCATAGATCTAAGCAAACACACAAGAAATTTAGCTAGACATGGTAAACAAGAAAGCATACACACAATCAATCGAATAAGGGATAAACATAATGTTACTTTGGATTAAAAGACTTATCTCGATGTGTAAAATAGGGTATGGGACCCTAAGATACTGTCCAATTCGAACTACAAATGATTTAGGGTTTTTTCTCCAAAATTCTACCTCTCTAAATGCAGAAACATCGAATTCTATAAATAGATGTACAAATGTGATGGCGTCACCTTTTGCATGGGACGCCGTCAGCTCGCCGTCATTAGAGTTTCGTCTAGGCCAAGTCGTCGATAGGACGGCGTTACCTTAGAGTTGTGACACCGTCGGTCTTCAGTTGGGACGTCGTCTTGATTCTGGATCTGGGCCGTCTGAGATGAAAACTATGAGTGACGCCCTCCAATATTAAGGCATGACGCCGTCAGGTTATGTGAACAAAATTTCCACTGAGCTGTCGCGTGCATGTTTTGATCAAGTCATCATAGAGGGACGGCGTCGCCATTTGATTGGTATGCCGTCAGGTACTGTTGATCAGCTTTGAGTGGCTTCGATCTTGACTTTGCCATTTTCTATATTTATTTGCTCCTTTTCGTCCAAATATGCTTCATTCCGTCATTTTGCTTCCAAGAGACCTAAAAAGCGAAAAGGAACTAAATTAAGCAGTAACGGATATAAAAGTGGTCGATTTAGGGCTTAAATGACCCCCTAAAAGCGTACATTTTAAATCCTTATCATCATACTATCACACGTAATGGAATTTCTGTTTCTTTAAATGGTGTATTTTATCTTAATGCAATTACTGTGAATGGTGTGTTTGAAATTGATATGATTGGAAATGAATCTAACAACTATACTAATTCGATGTTTAGCATCAATAAGAAAAAGAAGTTGGACTTGAATTCTTCTTATCTTTGGCATTGTAGACTTGCTCATATAGGCAAGACTCGCATAGAAAAGCTACAACGTGAAGGGCTTTTGCAAAATATCAATGATGAATCATTTGATAAATGTGAGTCATGCATATCTGGGAAGACGACGAAGAAACCTTTTCATAGCAATATGGAGAGGGCGTCTGATCTACTTGGTCTTATTCATACTGATGTGTGTGGACCACTTAGACATGTGTCAAAGAGAGGTGCTAGCTACTTCTTAATCTTTACTGATGATTTCAGCCGTTATGGTTATGTTTATTTACTTAAGCATAAACATGAGGTGTTTGAAACATTTAAGGTATTCAAAGCAGAAGTAGAGTTGTAATTGGGAAAGAAGATTAAAGCTCTTCGATCCGATAGAGGCGGTGAATATCTAAGCCAAGAGTTTAAAGATTACTTAGCTGAGAATGGAATTGTCCGAAATCTCACATCTCCATATACTCCACAACAAAATGGTGTATATGAGAGAAGAAATCGTACATTGTTAGACATGGTGCGATCAATGTTTAATCTTACTACTCTGCCTTAGAATTAGCTGTTTGCATTCTAAATATGGTTCCCACAAAAAAGGTTGATAAGACACCATATGAAATATGGCATGGTAAAGCTCCTAACTTGTCTTATTTAAAGTTCTGGGTTGCGAGGCGTATGTTAGACGTGACTCAGCAGATAAACTCCAACAAAGATATGTAAAGTGTATCTTTTTAGGATACCCTAAGGAAACTATGAGTTACTACTTTTACTATCCAACTGAAAATAAAGTAATTGTTGCTAGGTATGGAAATTTTCTTGAAAAGGATCTCGTATCTCAAGAATTCAGTGGGAGAGTTTATGATCTGTAAGATGATCATAAAGATACATTACCTTCTAAAAACACTAACGTACTTCCAGTAGAACCTGATAGTCTGGGTCCTCCACCAGAAGTTGAAGGTGATTCCCATTCGTAGATCTATAAGGACTACGCGTGCACCTGAACATCTATGTCTTAACGTAGAAGTTGAGGAAACTATATTAGGAGATCTTGGAGAGCCTACTAATCATAGAGCTGCCATGGCAAGTCCTGAAAAGGACAAATGGCAAGCTGCAATTAATGGGGAAATGCAATCCATAAAAGATAATGAAGTCTGTGAAGACGTTGACTTACCTCCAAATGCTAAAGTAGTTGGAAGTAAGTGGCTCTATAAAATAAATACTGACATGGATGGCAATGTACACATCTATAAAGCTCGTCTAGTTGCGCAAGTTTTTAATCAAACTTTTGGCATAGATTACGAGCAGACTTTTTCTCCTGTAGCAGACATTAGAGCTATTAGAATTCTCATAGCTATAGCAGCGTACTATGACTATGAGATATGGCAGATGGATGTCAAAACCACCTTCTTGAATGGTTGCTTAGATGAAGACATCTATATGAAGCAACCTGAGGGGTTCGTGAATCCACAATTTTCAAACCGTGTGTGCAAACTTCAAAGTTCCATTTAAGGATTGAAGCAAGCATCGAGGCAATGGAATAAGAGATTTGATGAATGATAACGCTCAAATTGTGCATGTTTTTAGTAGCGTTATCCTTGCTTTTATGTGTGTTATTTGGCTATAATCATATGCTTTGGATGCTTAATCGTATAAAAGTGCGTTTGCTAGTTCATTTGTAGCCAAGTACAGGAAAGTGGAGAAAAAGACAGAAAAAAAAGTAAAATACGAAGATTTCTCCAAATACGAAGAATTCCCGACAAAAGCAAGACTTGCGGAGTATATTCGAGAAGATAAAGTCATCAAGTTAGTGGTTCAAAGACTCAAGAATAAAGTTCAAGAAGGAAAACGAGAAAGAAATGAAGAAAAGAAGCTTAAACGAAGACATATTGGAAGACTCGTTGTTCCCGACACACCTTCACCATTTTGGCCATAACTTTTGCATACGAACTCCGTTTGACCCCCGGTTCACGGCCACGGAAAGCTAAGAGAAAGATCTACAACTTTGGTCTTTATGATTTTTTGTCAATTTGCTCCAACCGTTCGGTCGAGCCCCGCAACCGGATCCGGTTGGAGAATGGTCAATAGACCAACCGAAACGGTTGGAGCTTAACCGATTCGGTTGGAGGGCCTATTTCAGCCATTTCTTCATCAATAAGACTCCAAACTTGTCCCAAACGATTCTAGGTCCTTCCCACTCAGTTTCTAGTCCCTTCCAAGCTCCTTGGCCTCCAAGAAATGCATTGAATACCCCTAGCCTTGGTTCTAGTATAAATAGAGGCCTTTGCAACCTCATTTCATCATCCCTTCTCATCTCCTACCACCACCACTCCTCTCTAGGTGTGAAATTCAAGCCTCCACCCTTAAGGACGAATTTCCACCTAGAGAGCAAACCCCAACTTGAGAGAACACACCCACTCTCAATCTCTTCACCCCAAAGGTTTGAAATTCGATCCTCCACCCTTAAGGACGAATTTCCACCAATTACACCAACTTATCTTCCCCAAAAGACCTCAAACCTCTGCCATTTCCAGAAGTAGTGCTCATGTGTTGATGAAGGCGTTTGGATATGATTTTCCGGCTTGGTAGAACTATTGTAGTCAATTGGAGGCTTGAAGGAGTGCTATAATCCTTCATTTTTGCCTATTGTAATTCATACTTTGGGTAAACCTTGTTACTTTTATATTTCAAGATGTTTGTTATTGATATGATTGTTGAGATTTTGTGTTTGATTGAAATAACCATGATGTTTTGTTTACTTGTTTTGTTCTTATGATAATATGTTCTTATATTGTTTTTCTTAGTGGTTTGATCCGTGACAATCATAACCACGACCTTGATACGTGCTTGTTCTTATATTACTTTTCTTGTTGGTTTGATATGTGACAATCATAACCATCAACTTGTTACTTGCTTAAACAAACAAACGACACTTGTAGTGCAACCAAGTCTCTTAGGACGACCTTGATTTACCATATACTATACTACAACTTGACTAGGGTATATGTTAGGAATTAGAAATTCCAGGTATTAAAGAGTCGGTCACCTCAAGTATAAGTAATCGTTATAAAGCTCGTAGTCGTAGTTATTTTATGTTAAGTAGTATTTAGTTATGTAACACCGTGGAGGACGGACGGGTCTTTACCCACTGTATGCCTGATCCACAGCCTGTAGGTGGCGTTTGTTTGTAAGAAACTATAAATACCCTCTACCTCCCAAGGTAGAGGGTTGGAGCTTCAATACTATTTTTCTTTGTTTCACATAGTTCCCAACTCTCTTCCTTTATCTCACTAGAACTTTCTCTCTCTAAACATTGTTAATGCCCCACATGGTTATGGTTTAATGTGTTTGTGAAATCCTATATCTAACAATTGGTATCAAGAGCCATGGTTTGATCACTCATCTTTCATGCTTCTTGTTTTGGTGGATTTCATAAGGTTTTTGGGGTATTAAAGGTTTAGGAGAGTTTGATTCATTTGGACAAATTCTAGTGTTAAAGTTTGAATTTTGCTTGTACTTTTGTGTTTAGGATCATCATATGTGTTTATGTTTTGAATTGGAAGGCTTAAATCATTGTGGTTTGGTTGTTTTTGATTGATAAAGTGGTTATTTTAGAAGTTTGTACGAAGCGAGTTGAGTCTCGGATACTTTGTTCTTCAAAGTGAGTTGCTTTGTTATTGGATGCGAGTTGGTACATGCGACTTGGCTGTTTAGCGAGTTGATTTTTATGCGACTTGGGTTCTAAGCGAGTTGTTTCTTTAAGCGACTTGAGATCCAAAGCGACTTAGCTATTAAGCGAGTTGTAAAGCTAGCGACTTAATTTAAGCGACTTGGTGTTCAAGCGAGTTGATTGAGTTGCGAGTTGATACTAAAGCGAGTTGGCTATTTAGCGACTTGATTATCTAAGCGTGTTGACAGTGTTGCGAGTTGATGCTAAAACGACTTGGCTATTTAGCTAGTTGATCCCTTAAGCGAGTTGTCTCCTTGAGCGAGTTGGGTGTTTTGCGTGTTGATAACTAAGCGAGTTGTGTGGTTTACTACCTGTCTAATTTTAGACTTGTCACTTCTTCGTGATATATTCTTACGGTTGTTCTTTTGGTTTAGTAAAATCCCGTGAAAGTATCAATTTCCCGGTTTAATCAAAGAATTGTAAAATCCCGTAGAAATTGTAATCATGGCAAACATCGTTCCTACTATTGTTTCTTCCGTAGCTGAGGATGTTCAAGCAGCTGGTTCAGATACTCGTCCACCCATGCTTGACAGAACTAACTACGACTCTTGGGCTCAAAGAATCAGATTGTACTGTCTTGGAAAGGAAAATGGAGTCAACATTCTCAAATCGATTGATGAAGGACCCTATTGGGTTGAGACTACTAGAGACTTAATTGATACGGCTGAAGATGGAACAATAATCTATGGAATTGACAGACCAAAGACGTATGATGAGCTCGATGATAAGGAGAAAAAGAGATTCGATGATGATATCAGGGCTTCTAACATCGTACTTCCAGGTCTTCCAAAAGATATCTACAAGCTGATCAATCACAACACTGAAGCAAAGGCAGTGTGGGATAATGTCAAGATGCTTCTCTCAGGTTCTGAATTAACTATGGAAGACAGAGAATCACAACTCTATGATGAATTTGAGCACTTCAAGATGAAACCAGATGAGAGTGTCTATGAGTATTACGTGAGATTCCACAAGCTTGTTAATGACATGAGGAACATCAGAATGACCATGCCAAACATTCAGCTGAACTCAAAGTTTGTGAACAACATGAATCCCGAATGGCACAAGTTTGTCACTTCTGTAAAGCTAACCAAAGGATTGAAGAATACAAACTTTGAGCAACTCTATGCCTTCCTCCTTCAGAATGAGAGACATGCTATGTTTGAAAAAAAGGATTCTTAATCAGTTCAAAACCAACCAGGGAGAGACAAGCTCATCGAATGATTCAACTGCTTTCTACTCAAACATCGGAATCACAACCAAAGCCTCACAAGTCATACCTATGGGTAATGGTAATCACAAACTCATTCCTGATCCTATGTTCAAACAAGCTGATGCTGATGCACACGTGGGAAACTTCATTAATCAACTGGCTCTTCTGATTAGTCAAAACATGAACTCTCTTCCACACACCAACAACAATCTCAGAACTGCATCCAATCCACACAATCAAGCCACTGTCAGAGATGGGAAGGTTATGGTGCAGCCAGTTCAAGAAAGGCAGTACGAACAAGCAAGAGGTGGAGCTGGTAGAGGTTATGCTGCAAATCAGAATAGGGGAAGGAATGGAAACCAGGGTCAAGCAAAGCCAATCAAATGCTACAACTATGGTGGTGAAGGACACATTGCTAGGAACTGCACATCTCCAAAACGTCCACAGAATGCAGAAAACTTCAGAGATAAGATGTTGCTTGTTCAAGCTCAGGATAATGGTGCAGCTTTGGATGAAGAAGAGTTGTTGTTTCTCGCTGAGGGCAATGCCAAGACCTATGATGCAGATGTGGATGAGCAGCCAATTCAGGAGATAGGTCACAATCATCAGAATGCCTTTCAAGTCGCTGATTGTGATGCATACGACTCTGATGTGGATGATGGACCTACTGCACACACAATTTTTATGGCTAGCATTTCTCCAATGGTTTCTCCTAAGGTCTCATCTTCACCACAAGCTGGCCCATCCAAATACAAACTCATCTCAGAGGTATTAAAACTATACGATGATGCTGATGTGCAAAAGATGCATGACAAAGTACAAACAACTGAAACTATTGAATCAAATATTGAAAATATGGGGAATATCAATGTTGTCCCATATGATCAATATGTGAAACAAAGTGAAAGTGAAGTTGTACCAAGTGATGCATCTTCTGCAGTCAACAATGACTATGATTTTGATGAATACACTGCATGTGCCCCTGATGATTCTGTTATCTCTGAGCTAAATGCTTATAAAGAACGTGTTGCTATTTATGAACAACGTGCTAAGTTTGAGTTGACCACCCGTGAGCAGGAGATGGATGACCAAATGCGTACAACTATTGAAAAACAAGCTTGAAAATAAGTTGTACGTACAAGGAAATACCATTCAGACTGCTCACTTAATCACTAAGCATAGAGTCTTAAGCGATAAGCATAGCATTCCCCTTGTTGAGGAACCAAATCCAGAGGTCATTAAAAAGGCTAGAAATGCTCACAAGGTTCTTTATGATGGCAATGAAATCCTTAAACCTAGACAGAAACCTAGTTGCGTTGAGTGCACTGAGGAAGATAAGAAATCAGATGAAGTCACTAGGGAAAAGATGAACAAGAAATTAGATGATCCTAATTGTAAAGAGAAGAAAATAAATATCACACCCCATGATTACAATAAGGAGAATTGGATTTCCTTGAACATGTTTAAGCCTCAGACGTTGTTAACACCCGAACAAGTGTTCTGGAAAAAGGATTTTGATAAGCAAAAAGCAGATAATCTTGTTGTAACAAACCCTCCCTTTAGGAAAATGCCTTCAGCGACTGTGTATCCTCCCAATACACCAATGCATTTAGTTCCTAGGACTATTGCCACTAAAATCAAGACCTTAATCAGTCAATATGTTATTTTTCAACTATTTGTTGATTTTGAGAAAACTTGTAAGAAAAGGATCACACCCACTAGTATCACTGAAGGGGAAAGGGGTTTTGAGCAAACAAAAGAATGTTATTTAACTGAAGTCATGCCTTTCTTTAAACAACTAAAAGATCATTTTGATAGTCTTAAAAAGGGAATGAATATAGACATTAAAGAAATGGAAAAGGAATATGATGCAATGATAGTTGAGGTTAGTGACTATGAGCGGGCATTAAAATATAATGAAATTGAGAGGAAGAACTTGCATACCTTAAATGAGAATCTGATTTCTGAATGTATCTCTCAAGATGTGTTTTATACTGCTACTAATTACTCTATTACTGCTTCTCAATTTCATGATTTATCTGTTGCGTTGAAAGTCTCCCATGATCGTGTCATTGAGCTTGAAATCAAAAACTCTAAACTAAGTGATAAAATTGAACATGATGATCACGATAATTTGGTAAAACATTTTTCTAAGCTAGAAGTTGAACATTTTGACTTGCAACTAAAATATCAACATCTTAAAGAAAATGTTAAAACCTCAAACATCAAGATATCCTCGGATGTTCCAGAGTTTGATGCAGTTTTTAAACTAAACAAACGTGACGAACAGATTCAAGCTCACTGTAACACGATCAGAAAGTTGAAAGCCCAAATCTCTCAATTAAAGGGTGAAAAGAACAATATGACTGGCTCCCAAATGCCTCCTCCTTTAGATTCTCGGAATTCTCAAAAGTTTCATCTTCAAAACTTGGTTAATGCCTTACAAAAGGAAAATGAGAGTTTTCTAGAAGAAAATGAAAAGGTTAAACGTCATTTCAATGAGTTATTTGAGTCAATTAAAGTCACTCGGAACAAAAATAACGAAAAAATAACCTCGTTGCAAAAGGAAATTGAGAATCTGAATAGTCAGGTAAAAGGGAAAATGCCAATGACCAATGGGGAGAATGGTTCTTCAAAGGTGCATGTCTGTAATAAATATGCTTTGACTGTGAAATATGTTCCTCCTCATCTTAGGAATAACAAACTGGCAATTCAAACCTATTTCTCATATCTTAAGGACAGCCTAGAATGTCTCCGTGAGATTGTAGAAGAGGATAAGTTAGAGAAACCACTTGATAATGCAATTGGCCATGCATGCTTATATGCCAAACGATCTCAAGAACTTCTAGAATGCTTAATTACAATATGCCCTAAAACCTTAGGTGAGCAAGTCAATCCCTTGATACCTTGTTCAATGCCTAGTGCCAAGCATGCAAGTCATTCAATGCCAAATGTTATGAACGTGAACCTTAGTGTGCCTTCAAGTAGTTCAGATTCCAAATCTGTTACTGCTAAGAATGTGAACTCGAGTGTGCCCTCTAGGAGTTCAACTCCCAGCACTTCTACTGCTAAGAGAATGAACTTTATTGTGCCTTCAAATAGTTCAGATCCCAGCACATCTAAACAGGAAATGCATAAATTAGCAAAACCAACTAATGTTCCCATTCCCTCTACAGGAGTAAACAGTGACATTAAAGCGAGCAGGTCAAAGTCTCAAGACAATACAAGGAATGATAGGACCTCGCAAGCTAAGAATGTGCATTGGAAGAAAGTAGAAGATCACCCTAGGAACACTAAGTTTGAGTTAAATAAAACGAATCGTGTTGATTCTAGTATTAGCCATAGGCGTACTGTAATTAATTCAAATTTTGATACTATTTGCAAACCTTGTAATGATGTCTGCTTGAATTCTGTTGCTAATCATGAATGTGGTGTGAATGCTTTGTCTAATGCTGTCAAATGCCCAGTTAAAATTGTTAATGCTAATAATCGTGCAAAGAAGGCTAAAAGGAAAAGATGAAAGATTGTTAGAAAATAGTGGAAACCCACAGGAAGAACATTTATAAAGATAGGTTATTATTGGATACCTTTTGGTCATAAGAATAATCAGTTTTGTCCTCAAACTGCTAAGACTATGCCCACTAGAAAATGGATGCCTACTGGTAGAACTATTCCCTTAAGAAGTGAACATACTTTGAATAGGTCAAATACAGACACCAGCACTGCATCTATTCCCAATGATTCCATTGCTTCTACTTCTGATATGGATGTTTCTATTTCTGATGTGGGTGTTCCAATTACTGTTACTAACCAAGTGGAACCCATTCTTGCATGGGGATCCCAATTATCAAGTTATCCATTCTTTTCTGTGTTCAACTGCAGATCGTTCAAATCGTTCTGTGGTACCTGGACTCAGGCTGTTCCAAGCATATGACTGGAGACCGGTCGCGGCTCATGAACTTTGTGAGCAAATTCATCGGGACAGTTAGATTCGAGAATGATCATTTCGGTGCAATTAAGGGTTATGGAGATTATGTTGTTGGAAAAAGTGTTATATCCAGGGTATATTATGTGGAAGGTCATGGTCATAATCTGTTCTCTGTTGGTCAATTCTGCGATTCTGATCTAGAAGTAGCCTTCAGAAAACATACTTGTTTCGTTAGAGAACTTGATGGTAAGGAACTTTTAAGAGGTTCACGTGGCTCAAATCTATACACCATCTCTATCGAAGATATGATGAAGTCTTCTCCAATTTGCTTGTTGTCAAAGGCTTCTAAAACAAAGTCATGGTTATGGCATCGTCGTCTCAATCACTTGAACTTCGGCACCATCAATGATCTCTCCAGAAAGGACTTAGTTGTAGGTCTACCTAGACTTAAGTATGAAAAGGATCATCTTTGTTCAGCATGCCAGTTGGGAAAAAGCAAGAAGTATGCCCATAAATCCAAACCTACAAACTCAGTCACAGAAGTTCTTCATACAATTCACATGGACTTATGTGGACCCATGAGAGTGCAGAATATCTATGGGAAAAAATATGTGTTAGTTGTGGTGGATGATTTCTCTAGATTCACCTGGGTAAAGTTCTTAAAGACAAAGGATGAAACTCCAGATATCATCATCAAACTCATCAAACAGCTGCAGGTTCGTCTTAACAAAACAGTCAGAATCATCCGAACAGACAATGGAACTGAGTTTGTTAACAAACAACTTGGTGAGTTTTATGAAAGTATTGGAATCAGTCATCAAAGAAGTGTTCCTCGAACTCCTCAACAGAACGGTGTAGTTGAAAGACGAAATCGAACTCTTGTGGAAGCCGCAAGGACTATGCTGATTTACTCAAAAGTTCCAATGTTTCTCTGGGGTGAAGCTATCGCCACTGCATGCTACACCCAAAATCGATCCCTGATTCACACTGCTCATGGAAAAACTCCATATGAACTTGTCCACAACAGAAAACCTGATCTTTCATTCCTTCATGTGTTCGGTGCTTTATGTTATCCAACTAATGATGGTCAAGATTTAGGAAAACTGAGAGCTAAAGCGGACATTGGAGTTTTTGTAGGCTATGCACCTAACACAAAAGGTTACCGAATCTACAACAAGAGAACCCGAAATATTATGGAAACAATTCACGTCACGTTTGATGAGCTGACCGGTCAAATGGCTCCTGGACAATCCATTTCAGGACCCGCACTTCAAAACAGTCCCATTGGTTAATCCCTTGTACCAAATTCTTCTCCAGCAACTCCATATGTACCTCCATCAAAAGATCATTTAAAGAAACTGTTTCATCCAATGTTTGATGAACAATTTGAGCCAAGTAACAATGATATGACAATTCAATCACCAGAGGCTGCTTCTATCCCTGTCAATGAAATTAACCCTTTAACTTCTATGTCATTAAGCCAAGAAGCGCATGTTGCTGACCAATCTGTTTCATCAACAAATCTTCAATCATCAAGTGTACATCATGGAAATGCTTCTGATTCACAGGATGAAGTCAATCCCTTTGCTACTCCCGAAGATGCTTCATTTGAAAATATATTTGCTCCTGAATCATCATCTGAACCATCTTCATCAGGAGACATCGACTCTGCTACTTCGGTTCCACAACCACAACCACATGAACATCTTAGAAAATGGACACATGATCACCCATTGGATAACATCATTGGAAACCCTTCTCGTCCGGTATCCACTCGTAAACAGCTTGCTACTGATGCCTTATGGTGCTTCTTTAACTCAGTACTCTCAAAGATCGAACCTAAAGATGTTAAAACTGCTATAAATGAAGACAGCTAGTTCAATGCCATGCAAGATGAAATTCATGAGTTTGATCGATTAGATGTATGGGAATTAGTACCAGCTCCAGATTGTTCTATGATCATTGCACTTAAGTGGATCTTCAAAGTGAAGCTTGATGAGCATGGTGATGTTTTGAAAAATAAGGCTAAGTTAGTGGCTAAAGGGTATCGTCAAGAAGAAGGGATAGACTTTGAGGAATCTTTTGCTCCAGTTGCTCGTATCGAGGCGATCAGAATCTTCTTGGCTAATGCTGCTAGCAAGAACATGGTTGTTTATCAGATGGACGTTAAAACCGCATTTCTTAACGGAGATCTTAAAGAGGTCGTCTACGTCAGCCAACCTGAAGGCTTTGTGAATCCAGAGCATCCTACTCATGTTTATCGTTTGAAGAAGGCTCTTTATGGTTTAAATCAAGCTCCGAGGGCATGGTATGATATGCTATCAAAGTTTCTTCTATCTACCGGATTCAGCAAAGGAGCAGTTGATCCAACGTTGTTCACCAGAAAGTCAGGAAAACATTTAATTCACGTTCAAATTTATGTTGATGATATCATATTTGCCTCGACTGACCCCAATGAGTGTGACCGTTTTTTCAAAAGAAATGGGTTCTAAATTTAAAATGTCAATGATGGGACAAATGTCATTTTTCTTGGGATTACAAATTTCACAAAGTCCCGGAGGCATTTTCATAAATCAATCTAAATATGCAAATGAGATTTTAAAGAAATTTGGATTCGATTCTAGTGACCCTGTTGACACTCCCATGATTGAACGAAGCAAGCTTGATGAGGACCACTCAGGGATCATGGTAGACCAAACGAAATATCGTAGTATGATTGGATCCCTGATGTACCTCACAGCTAGTAGACCAGACATCTTGTTAGCTGTGTGCATGTGTGCTAGATACCAGGCTAAGCCTACTAAAAAGCACCTTGAAGCGGTTAAACGGGTCTTTCGGTATCTCCAAGGAACCATCAACATGGGACTTTGGTACCCGAAGGACACCGGTATGTCACTAACAGCATATGCAGATGCAGATCATGCAGGGTGTCAAGATACTCGTCGGAGTACGTCTGGAGGTGCTCAGTTTTTGGGTGATAAGCTTGTGAGCTGGTCTTCAAAGAAGCAAATGAGTACTTCTATTTCCTCTACAGAGGCTGAATACATAGCCATGTCATCTTGTTGTGCTCAAATCCTTTGGATGAGATCTCAATTAACTGACTATGGCTTTGTATTCAACAAAATCCCTCTGTACAGTGATAATAAAAGTGCTATTGCTCTCTCATGCAACAACGTTCAACACTCAAGAGCAAAGCATATCGACATTCGACATCATTTCATCAGGGAACAAGTGGAAAAAGGTGTGGTGGAACTCTATTTTGTGAGAACTGAATACCAGTTAGCAGACATCTTCACCAAAGCTCTTCTAAGAGAACGTTTTGAGTTTATTCTTCCACGACTTGGCTTGAAAAGCCTTCAACCAGAAACACTCAAACGTCTTCAAGAGAAAGACGAGGAGTAAAGGCCTTTCTTCATCTATCTCTTTGTATATATTTTTTTCAAAAAAAAAAAAAAAAAAAAAAAAAAAAAAAAAAAAAAAATCGAAAATTTCTCAAAAAATATTGTCATTTTGTCATGTTTTTCTCGATTCGATATCATCTACGGACTTTGTGTTGATATTCAAAGAATGTCACGGGTCTTTAGATGTTCATCGAATGTACATAGTTTTTCATTAAAAATAAAAAAAAAAAAAAAAAAAAAAAAAAAAAAATGAGGCGAAGAAAAATAGTGGTTTATTGTTATTTCAGGCAGTAACCCGTGTTAAAAAGAAAGAACAGAGCCATACTTTATCTTGTTTTTCAAATCTCATGCTCTGATTCTATAAAATATAAAATTCTCACTATCCAAGGAAAACGAATTGCTTTGAAAAATTACTCGGGCTCAATTTTTGAAAATCACTTGTACTAAACGGTTGTTAAAACTATCTATCTCAATCAACAACTTATGTCATTGATTGAGGGGGAGAATGATTTTTAATTAAAAAGTGTATTTTTTTTCAAACAATGGTTTGTTTTCAAAAGTTATTCAAGCATGTTCAAATCTTTGGAGTCTAAAGTCTCAAAATTCGATCCTTATCAGTTAAAACGTTTTCAAAATCAAGCCACAATTCTTCTTAAAAAGCTTTCAAAAACAATTTAAATCTACTGAGATCACGATTCTCAAATGATTTGATAATTGTGATCGGGGGAGAATTTGCGATTTAAATTGGATTTAAACTGATAATTCGATAGATGGTTTCATAAGTGATTAGTATGTTTGCCTCCCCGCAAGTGACAAACGATTTCAAATTTTCCATGCACACGTTGAGGGGGAGCATCTATCTTAAACCACAAATATTTGAAACGTGATCAATTTATCTCAATGTGCAGTTTTCTCCAAATATGTGCAAAATATTCTCAAACATCTATGCACATATTGAGGAGGAGAAAACTTGTGAAAACCTCATCCTTCTTTAAAATGTTTTATCTACTCAAATTGATTAGGAAGTGATGATGATCATTTTAGAAAATGTTAATCAAAAGATTGGACCTTTCATTCTCAATCTAACGATTTTAAAGATCTCTTGCCTCCATGTGCTAAACAAATTCTAAATTATTATGCATATGTTGAGGGGGAGCATTTCTAAAATATCAAAATAATTAAGATACAAAATGCTTTGATTCTATATCGCAAGTATCTTGATTGATTTTCAAATGGTTTTCAATTGGTTTCAATGGCTGATGAACGATACCAAAAAGACCGACCAACTTTACTTTATGTATGGTGATATAAGGTTGATAAGGTTAGGTTGAGGTCCCATGATCCGCCAGAACCGGAGGGATCTACCCAGGGACAATCCACTAGATAGTGTAGAAGTCCTTAGGTATGATGAAAAAAAAAGAGAAAAGTGAGATATGGGAAAAGTGCGGACTGAGATTGAGCTAGTACTGGAACAAACCCAACAAGGTTCTAGTTATGAAGTCTCGGTAAGCACTGAAGGGGTTGAAGAATGAAAAAGAATTGAATGAGAAAAAGGGTGAAAAGATATAGCCCTCCAATAATTCAACCTTAGGGCAGAAACCGGGTTCAATTCATATGCTACTGGTGGTTACTAAGGTAACACTGGTATTGAAGACAAGACATCATGGACCCAGTGACGCACTGCACTAACTTCCCAAGCTACTCAAGTTCCTCTTAAAAGGGCTTGTTTCATTCTTACAGGGAACCTACATAATCTATCGACTCTCTCTTAGAGATTGTTGATATTGTAGAAGGAGACCCTCTCCCTAGTCTCCGGCACAAGAAACCAAAATATACACAAAATTGAGTCTAGAGCCACGAGATCATCAATTAATCTCTTTAGGACACTTATTTCTTGAAGACTCACTATCTCACACAATGTGGAATGTGAGTTTATATCTTATGAGTCCTACGCACTATCCTTGTGGTATTGCCAAGACTTGATTGTGTCATATGGACCTCATCAGTGGAGCGATTCAAAATTGAATCAATCTAGGTCCAAGAAAATGGATTGACGGATGCCTTTGAAAAACCGGTTGTTGTGCTTAAAAACTCTTTTCTCTAGCACATCGACTGTGTACAATTATTTCAAATCAAAAGGTGTTTATGATTGATAAATGATTTTTCACTAAAACTTCGTTGTATTGCAAAAACAATTTCTATTGAGCTATACACGATTGTTTTTCAAATCTTTTTTCATCAATCAGTGAATCTCTACTCGTTGGTTCACTCACTCCGTGTTGTCTTCTTTGAGACGCTCCAGTTTGAGAACGGCTAGAGCAGCTGCGAAACCCTGTCAAGGAAATTCTTCGGAATTATACCTATCACAGGAAGTACTTGTACTGATCAATGGGGAACCGTGGGCCGTGTACCTCAATTCATCGAAAGTGATCAAAGACACTTTCGTGCGCTTTATTGCTAACTGTCTTATGCAGGTACACCCCGACGTTTGCAGCTGATCAGAATAGAGCGGTCAATCCATAGCCGCATGCTCACACAACACATTCATATCTAAAGAAATCATGATTGGTGCATCAATGACTCTGATATTTTCACTCCATGCTTCTGCTACGCTGCTGCGAATATCATGAATCAACGAAAGCTTCCGCTACTCTGATAAGAATAAATCATGATCCAGAATGTGAGCATGTCGGTCCAAAAGTCACAACATCACTAATTACCAACACCACAAAGGTTGAGTCAGAGATTTTAATGTGGCTGATGATCTCAAAGCCGGCTCAAAACTCAGTATCACGTGGATCAATTAAAGACCTCCACTCAGATTATCCAAACATGCAATAATGAAGAATCAAAGACTACGAGCTACAGAACAAAGAACATGGACACGAATCCAAGAACAATCTCAATGTTATATCTGTTTGTATTCAATGTAATTTTAATGTGTGTTTGAGGTGACCTCCCTTAGAGGGAGACTGTTAGGAATTAGAAATTCCAGGTATTAAAGAGTCGGTCACCTCAAGTATAAGTAATCGTTAGAAAGCTCGTAGTCGTAGTTATTTTATGTTAAGTAGTATTTAGTTATGTAACACCGTGGAGGACGGACGGGTCTTTACCCACTGTATGCCTGATCCACAGCCCGTAGGTGGCGTTTGTTTGTAAGAAACTATAAATACCCTCTACCTCCCAAGGTAGAGGGTTGGAGCTTCAATACTATTTTTCTTTGTTTCACATAGTTCCCAACTCTCTTCCTTTCTCTCACTAGAACTTTATCTCTCTAAACATTGTTAACGCCCCACATGGTTATGGTTTAATGTGTTTGTGAAATCCTATATCTAACAGTATACTTGCCCGAATGTGTTCCTAGTTAACCGGTAATTCTTGTTATAAATTTAAAACCTCGTGCGAACGCAACAAGTTTTTGGCGCCGCTGCCGGGGATTTGGTTTTTGTGCTTAGGTGTTTGTTTATTTGCTTGTTTGTTTGAATGCTAAATTGCTCTTGCTCATGAATACTTGTTTCTCTTGCTCTTGTTTGATTGCTCTTGATGTTTGTCCATGATGTTTGCTTAATTGTTTCTTTGCGTTTTCTTTTCAAAATCTCTCATTTTCTTATAATTGCTCGAATGATCTTTGCATCAAAATCAAGTTTTTGATGTTTGGATTTCGTTTCATGTGTTCTAAAAATGTTCAATTCAATGTTTGCTTTCTAATGTGCTCGAAATCTTTTGCCAAAAAACCACCAAAACCACCCAAAATAACTCTAACCGAATCGGTTGGAATCCTAACCGGATCGGTTAGAGCTCTCGGTAAATATTTTTCAAAGTCACTTAAGAGTCGTATCTAAAATAAAAAAAAAAAAAAAAAAATGTTTTTATTTTTTTGTTTTTGTGTGTTTGTGTTTAGAAAAAATAAGTTTAAATGTCTTTTTGTTTTTGCAAGAGTATCATTTCTTTTATTTGGTTTTTCCATTTTAAGTTTTGTTAATTTGGTACATTGTAAATAAAATGGTTGGATCGTAACCTTATACTCTTGATTGTAAATAAAATGGTTAGTTTGTTAATTTGGTACATTGTAAATAAAATGGTTAGTTTGTTTTTGCAGATTTAATAAGCTCATGGAGGAAGGATTGGTTGGATCGTAACCTTATACTCTTGATTGGACATGTTTGGTTGGATGAGAAATCGATTGATCTCATACGCTTATGCTAGCGTTTGCTTAACATCTTATCATTTGGAGTTCGATCGTGAAGTTTAGCCCGGGAAGTTTCGTTTATCTCAGACTTATAGTTCTATTTTTCCCTACTTTACATGCTTCGTAGTTTATTTTTCGCAATTGCTTTATTTTGTTTCTTTGTTATTTTTCTCTTGTTTGTTTGTTTGGTAAAGTATTTAATAAATTGATTTTTTTTTGTTCCCTCGAAAGTAAGGCTCACCCATTGTAAACAAACTGTGTGAGAGGTATAAGGCGGGTCTCCCTGATTCCCTAAAGAAGTTGGGTTTTTAATATGCTTCGCGCTGACCTGCTTCTCCGCTTCTTTGTGCGTTTCAATGGAGCTACCGAGAACTCGTGGGACAAGAATAAGTCATGTTCGCTTTTTAAAAAATAAAAAAATAAATAAATAAAATAAAATTAAAAAAAAAGAATAAAAAAGAAAAAGAAAAAAAAATCATAACTAGTTTATTTTTCAAAATTTCTCGTAGTTTTCTCATAGCAATTTTTTAGTCATTAAGTTATTTTTCTTTTGTGTGCTTAACTTAAGTGGGGGGGGGGAAATATTATTGTGAAAAACGAAACTCGTTTTTAATTTCCAAAATTTTTGGGCCAATTTTAAAATTTTGTGAATTTGTTTGCCCTTATGATCTAGTTGTTTTCACGCTTATAGGTTAATATATTAGAATAACTGGATCAACCCACTGGTGAAATCGGTAATTTTGAAAAACTTGAGATGTGTCCCGATTAATATTGCATTCCATTCTGGGATCGATGACATTCGCTAACACATATTATAGCCCTTTCCACTAAATTGTGAGGATTTTAGCCTATTTCTTAATAGCATACATCTTTTATGCTTGATCTTTTTGCTATGAGTGTGCCGGTGATTTTATTTATTCTAGAACTTGTACTTGTAAATCATTACCAGACCACAGTAAGATCACATTCTTGTGATATAAGTGTTTGTGCGTGATAAAGAGGCAACCCTAGGAATAAACCAAATGGCCTTCTGTTTACATCTAATGATATATTAGCTAACCACATCGGTTAGTTAACCACCTTTATATGGACCCATTTGTTAGCGCTCATCTTTAGCGCTAGATACCCTTAGTTACACCCTCCGAGCCATTCTTTTCTCTTTGTTAAATCCAGAAAAATACAAAAATATTTTACACCTTTAAACCTTAGCCTACCCCTTGTCAAAGTCTAAATGGTTGGTTGCTAGTTGCTTGGTATGTTGGATTGTTTTTTATGATTATTAGTTAGCCACACTTTGCCATTCGTGTGTGCCATTCCGACAAAGATGAAGACTGCAGCTTCTTATTTGTATTTTTGTGGTGTGTGCTTATACGAAGTGTGGGGGAGATGTGATGTATGAAGAAGAAGTGTTGAAAAAAAAATATGAAAAAAAAAGTAAAAAAAAAAAGAATAAGTCATTGAAAAAAAAAGAAAATATATATGTGATGACAATTATAGCCAATGTGCTATATTATTATGAAGAGGAAGGATGTTTGAGATATCGATTAGCCAATGTGCTAAGACGTGATATATATATTTGGTGATTGATATGTGAAGAGAAGATTGTAACTATAATCATTTTTGGGTTTGCGGTTTGTTTGGTGACTAGCAACATTGGGTATTAGACTTGACTCTATTTTTCTTTTAACACCAATTTCATTAATAATCCCATGCCTTATCCATACCCTTTATTCACCCGAAGCCTGTCGTTATAACCCGAATAAAAGCCCTCTTTAGATGTTTACACTTGGTGCTTACGCCACGTCGGTGGAGTTTTGTTTCTTGTACAAGCCTATGGTAATATTTAGATCTTGACTGAGCAATATGAGTGTAATATTCCTTAATACTATCCACCACTAAATAAATTGAGTGTTGAGTTAATATAACATCCGTTCCTTTTCGTGAGGTTGCTTAGCCATGTTATCAAGCGAGAGAATCCATGGGGTATTGTCAAACATCTCGATTTTTCACCTCTAAAAGCTTAAAACGATGAATCTTATCTTGTACTTATACTTGATAGATTTGCATTACATTTTTCTAATTATATTTCATGCACCATGTAGGATTTATTTTTCTTAATATCTAGATTTGCTTGAGGGCAAGCAAAACCTTAAGTGTGGGGGAGTTTGCGCTCATTTTTCGTTTATTTTGATGTTTTGTTTATATATATATATATAAAAGCCAAAAATATTTCTGTTTTAAAATTTTTCTTTTCGTTTTGTCATTTCGGTATGTAGTTTATTTTTCTTTTCTTAGATTTGCTTGAGGGCAAGCAAACTTTAAGTGTGGGGGAATTTGATAACGCTCAAATTGTGCATGTTTTTAGTAACGTTATCCTTGCTTTTATGTGTGTTATTTGGCTATAATCATATGCTTTGGATGCTTAATCGTATAAAAGTGCGTTTGCTAGTTCATTTGTAGCCAAAGTAAAGGAAAGTGGAGAAAAATACAGAAAAAGAAGTAAAATAAGAAGATTTCTCCAAATACGAAGAATTCCCGACAAAAGCAAGACTTGCGGAGTATATTCGATAAGATAAAGTCATCAAGTTAGTGGTTCAAAGACTCAAGAATAAAGTTCAAGAAGGAAAACGTGAAAGAAATGAAGAAAAGAAGCTTAAACGAAGACATATTGGAAGACTCGTTGTTCCCGACACACCTTCACCATTTTGGCCATAACTTTTGTATACGGACTCCGTTTGACCCCCGGTTCGCGGCCACTGAATGCTAAGAGAAAGATCTACAACTTTGGTCTTTATGATTTTTTGTCAATTTGCTCCAACCGTTCGGTCGAGCCCCGCAACCGGATCCGGTTGGAGAATGGTCAAGAGACCAACCGAAACGGTTGGAGCTTAACCAATTCGGTTGGAGGGCCTGTTTCAGCCATTTCTTTATCACTAATACTCCAAACTTGTCCCAAACGATTCTAGGTCCTTCGCACTCAGTTTCTAGTCCCTTCCAAGCTCCTTGGCCTCCAAGAAATGCATTGAATACCCCTAGCCTTGGTTCTAGTATAAATAGAGGCCTTTGCAACCTCATTTCATCATCCCTTCTCCATCCTTCTCATCTTCTACCACCACCACTCCTCTCTAGGTGTGAAATTCAAGCCTCCACCCTTAAGGACGAATTTCCACCTAGAGAGCAAACCCCAACTTGAGAGAACACACCCACTCTCAATCTCTTCACCCCAAAGGTGTGAAATTCGATCCTCCACCCTTAAGGATGAATTTCCACCAATTACACCAACTTATCTTCCCCAAAAGACCTCAAACCTCTGCCATTTCCAGAAGTAGTGCTCATGTGTTGATGAAGGCGTTTGGATATGATTTTCCGGCTTGGTAGAACTATTGTAGTCAATTGGAGGCTTGAAGGAGTGCTATAATCCTTCATCTTTGCCTATTGTAATTCATACTTTGGGTAAACCTTGTTACTTTTATATTTCAAGATGTTTGTTATTGATACGATTGTTGAGATTTTGTGTTTGATTGAAATAACCATGATGTTTTGTTTACTTGTTTTGTTCTTATGATAATATGTTCTTATATTGTTTTTCTTAGTGGTTTGATCCGTGACAATCATAACCACGACCTTGATACGTGCTTGTTCTTATATTACTTTTCTTGTTGGTTTGATATGTGACAATCATAACCATCAACTTGTTACTTGCTTAAACAAACAAACGACACTTGTAGTGCAACCAAGTCTCTTGGGACGACCTTGATTTACCATATACTATACTACAACTTGACTAGGGTATACTTGCCCGAATGTGTTCCTAGTTAACCGGTAATTCTTGTTATAAATTTAAAACCTCGTGCGAACGCAACAATGAAGAAATCAAAAGGTATGGATTTATTCAAAATCTTGATGAGCCATGTGTATATCACAAAGTTAGTGGGAGTTATGTAATTTTCCTTATCCTTTATGTCGACGACATATTAATTATGGGAATAGACATTCCAAGTTTGCAAAGTGTTAAGCCATATCTTAGACAATGTTTTTCCATGAAGGATTTAGGAGAAGTTGCATACATTCTGGGAATCAAGATCTACCGAGATAGATCAAAGCGGTTAATTGGTTTAAGTTAAAGCGCTTACATTGATAAAATATTGAAGAGATTCAGTATGCAAGATTCCAAAAAAGGATATTTGCCGATGGAAGTAAAGCATGGCTTATGTAGCTATATTTGTGCTTCAACACCTGCTGAAGTGGCACGCATGCAGAAAGTTCCTTATGCTTCGGCAGTAGGATCTATCATGTATGCTGTGAGATGCACAAGGCCAGATGTGGCGTTCGCTCAAAACATGACCAGTCGATATCAACAGAATCCAGGTGAACTTCACTAGACTGCTGTTAAACATATTCTAAAGTATCTTAGAAATACGAAAGATATGTTTTTAGTGTATGGTGGAAATCCAGACACAGAGCTTGGTGCTACAAGTTTCTTTGATGCGTCCTGGCAGTGTGATAAAGATGATACGAAGTCTTAGACGGGTTATGTCTTTGTCATTAATGGAGGAGCAGTAGACTGGAAGAGCAAGAAGCAGAGCACGATTGCGATGTCTGCAACAGAGGCCGAATACATAGCTGCTTCGGAAGCTGCAATGGATGTTGTTTGGATTAGGAAATTCATTTCAGGGCTTGGTGTTATGCCTTCAATTGAATTGCCTATTGATATGTATTGCGACAATTCTGCTGCAATCATATTTTCCAATGAACATGGAGTCATAAAGGGCACCAGACATTTTCTACGGAAGTATCACTATGTTCGGGAACAAGTCCGCGAAGGTAAAATTAATCTATTGAAAGTTTACATAGATGACAACTTAGCTGATCCTTTCACTAAGGCTTTACTTATAGAAAAGCTTATTGGACTTGCCAATGGCATTGGACTTTATTTAGCTAATAGTTTCATGCATAACTGTGATTAGTATTTGGATAAAGGATATTGTAAACATTTATTATTTTGATGAAATAAAATTTTGATTATGTTTATTTTCATTTATAATATTGTTGTCCTATATTTGCATGTTTAATCAATGAGTAACTAAGTTATTTTAAATTGTCCGTTGTCAATTAGTGATATGGGAGTATCATTAAACTAAGACAAATCTGAGAGATGTGGTAGAATATACATGAAAGTATATTGATGAGAAAGCATACCAATTTCAGATGATATTCAATGGATTGAATATAGGACTTATCCCAACTACATAATTTACTTTATGTATATTGTTGTTAAGTAAATTATGAATAGTTATCCTCAGATTTGAGATATCAGATAAGTGTCATAAAAGTAGTGCATTTCTGTGGGGCAACTTAACGCTATACGTAACTGGCAGTCATAAGGGTTGTTTCCAGAAGTGTTGCAAAGTTTATGGGTTAGTCTCGTAGTCAAGACAGAATTTGTTCCTTCAAATTTATTTGGAGTTTAATACTTTTGGGCCCCTCGTAGGTTGACAAGATGTTTGTGTGGCCACACCCAAATTCTCCCCTGAATATGTTCAGAAGATTTGGTAATCTTGGTCAATAACTTAAAACGAGAAACATAATAGTTGAATAAAGAATGACTTAATTCCATATCTTTATTTAACATGGTATTACAAACAAAAGGATAATAATAATGAGAAATCATTAAAAGGTTTTCCAGGAGCCTTGCTCGAGTTGTACTAGAGGCATTGAAGTGTTAACCGATGTGATCACTCTATTAAGATATATCTAAGTGGGAGCTTTTAGTTTGATGGGTATAAATTAGTAGTCGTGAGTTAGGATCGAACTCGAGACCACGGGATTGCACGCTTTACGTATGAGAATTAAAGTTAATAATTAAATGTAAAATGTTATATTTATTTATTAATTACACGAAATATATAACGGACGTTAAGTTAATTAAGTGTAATGGACTAACGATCGTTAAATATTAAATGGAAGGACTAGATTGCAAAATAAAGATTGGGAAGGTTCCGGAATCTCTTGGGGATTATTCAAACCGAGCGGCCAAAGGGGAATCCCAACCCAACCCAAACTTAACTTGGTAACAAAGTTATTTTGTGTATAAATACAAGGCCTAGGGTCTTTGTTTTGCATCTCTTGTACTCATTGTCTAAACCCTAAAATTGTTTTGTGTGTTTCTTTGTTACAATCGGTCGACCACCTTCACAAAGTTGTCGAAACTTTTATTTTTCCAAAACAAATATTTTCGTGTGATTAAAACTAGCATTACTTTAATTTGATTTAGTACGTGTACAAGAACGTGGTATTAACATACTTTTGTTGGTATCTTGGATTGAATTAAAAAATCGGTAAGGGGTAATTCTTATAATCCTATAAACCCTAATTAGGGTTCATCACTTGCTAGTTTTGTAGAATTGATTCTTGTTCGGCTAGAATAAAAAAAATACGCATACTTTATATTTATGTTAGTTAATTATTCATTATAAGTTCCTATACGCTTCCGCATGTTTCTTTGATGTTTTATGTGTTTTATATATGATAGTCATGTTATATAATTCCAACAATTTTGTCATAACGGAAAGGGTTTACTGGGACCACGGATGAATACACCGGAATCATTGTTAAACTTGTTCATTAATAATGATTCAAAGATGGTTGTTTGCGACCAAAAGAAAAACCTCGGAGATAGCACAACGAGCACAATCCACAAAGATGTGCTACATGATATGTGATCATAGTTAACCAAACATACCCAACTTTTTTACATACACACTATCATTCGATAGTCAAAACTTATTTATTTATAAAGTTTATAGCATGTAGGTAGCAAAATTTTATCTATCTAATTGGTTCTTAACTATAAGTGTTAATGGAACAGACATTGGCTATTAACTTGATTAGCGCTCACCAACGTTATTTGCTATTCAAAGCCATCAAATTTGAAGACGACAATGCATAGCCGTTTGTTATTTTAATTGTTACAAGATCAATTGTTTCTCGAATAGTTCATTTATTATCTCATTATGTCTTTCACATATTAATGAAACATGCTTACGTTCGTTATTTTTCTTATTTTATTCACAAACATAACTTCTTATAAAAATATATTTTTTTTAAAAACCCATGAGGCTAAGGGTCTTTAACCTAATCTATATACTATATATAAAGAGTGTATGGTCAAAGTGAAATGTTAAAAGTTAAAAATGATCATAGGTAAGTGAAATGTATAGTGTAATTAATACTCTTATTAAAACACCCTATTACTTAAAAGTACAATGATTTATTCACATTGTGCTAACAATTAAAAGCATATCTACAAAATTAAATACAACCAATTAAAACACCACTTACTAAAAAGTAAAATAAATTTTCATAGTATACAATTTAAACAAACTACAACATAATCCATATAAAATAATTAAACACACTAATTAATGTTATTTTTAAAACACCCTAAAATGAAAAGTACATGTTATTATACACATTATATAAATTAATAAAACACACAAAGCTTCATACAACCTAACAAATTGATGGTACATATAGTTTTGAAAACCGGACGGGACCAACGGGTTCAACCGGGAACCGGTGTCGCCACCGATTCGGCTAACCATTAAAAGCCATCAGAAAACGAACCAGAGAGGACCCGTTATTATACACATTATACAAATTAATAAACATACAAAGCTACACACAACCTAACAAGTTAATGGTAAATATAGTTTTGAAAACCGGACGGGACCAACGGGTTCTACCGGGAACCGGTGTCGCCACCGGTTCGGCTAACCAATAAAAGAATTCCAAAAACAAACCAGAGATGACCCGTTGAAACCGATACGAACCAGTGAATCAGGCATCATCGACATCTATTTCTATGGTTAATCGTCACAGGGTACCCGGAGGAAAAACTGAAAAGTGAAAAGTTGAAACTAAAAAAGAAAATGCTGAAAATATATATTTCAAAAGGAAACTATTAATACAAAACGAAAATCGGGTTGACCCAGGACGCTTCAAACCCGACAGGTTGACCTGGTTTAATTTGACCCGTTTTCGACCCAACCTGGCAAAGTTGACCCGGTTTAAATCGACCTGTTTTTCAACCAGAACGGTTCAACCGGTTGAACCACCCGGGTCGAACCGGGTTTCAAAACATTGTGTTTAATCTCGAATCTTCAAACTTTTATTATTTTTCGTTTATAACCTATAAACTTTTTTGTTATCAATAAACCAGTTGTCGTTATAAAATCTCGTTACTATGCACGAATATTCAGGGCGTCAAATTCCTTCCTAGCTACAAGTAAAATAGTTCTAGACACTTAGACTCATGTATTGACCGGCATACAAGACTCATCCAGTAATGCATCATACCTAACTCATTTCAAGTCTTTAGTGCACTTCACTGTCAAACTAGTAACCATGTTTCGATCCAAAACTTTATTCCTTTTTACTATTGCATCTAGCTTTTATTAAGAGCTAGCTAGGTTACCTAACTTTGGGTTGATAATAACAAATTTAAAACTTATAATAAATAAAAAACCGTCTTTTGCTGTTTTGCAACGCATACAAACTTACAAACGCCGTATCTACATTTAATATTTTTACAATTAATAATGTCGTAAGAAATATAATTATGGGAGGTGATTTGTACACTCGAATAAATGATTGGGACACTATAAAGTATTGTGTTTGGACATTTATACTCTCACATAGGTAAAATTGTAAATATAACTGTGAGGGTATAAATATCAAAACATAATACTTTGAAATGTCTCAATCATTTATTGGAATGTACAAATCGTCCCCATATAATTATGGGAATTGATTTGCACACTTTGTATATTGATTGGGACACTCTAATTGTGCATGAAATACTTATACAGTTTTAAACAATCTGCTTCAACTACTTGTACCTTGAGTGTGCGAATAACTTTTTAAAGTATGCAAATCGTTAGCAATTATGGATGGTAGTAAATTATGTGGTCAAAAGGAAATCTGAGCCGTTCCGTACAAGGCGGCTGGTACGAGAAGCGATCCACGTAACCCATTCATAAGCACGTGATATGGTGGTACTCGGCTTTTCTCGACGGTTCACGTGTCACATGCTTTTGAGGAAGACACGTTGGTCCCACCACTTCCACGTGGCGGTCATATGATGTTCCTCTATATTTGTCGTGATCTTTAGGGAATTGAGATATTCCTTATCTGTTGTACAAGTCCTCATTGCTTATATTACAAGTGCATCTTCAAATGTACAATGAGTGGTACTATGAACTACATCAAAGTTATATTTACTATTTTTGTAATAATTGTTTATTGTTAGTTACCCAATCCGTTTCAAAATAATTATCTAAAACAAATAACACATAGTTTAAAAAAATCATCACTATTATAGTTTTTTTTTTTTTTTTTTTTTTTTTTTCTTCGTTTTTTATTTTTAAATTTTTTTGTAAAATCTTAGTTTTACCTTTAACTAATTAATTTAAAGCTTTTAATATTTGTAATAAAACCTTCAAATGATGATAATGCTGTAAACTTGAACTTCTTTTAAGGACGAGCGGTGCATTTTAGTCTTATTTTTAAAAGTGACAATTAATTTGGGACAACCTGAAATAAAAACATGAACACTAAATATTTGAGGGAGTATAATATTTACTCTTTTCGATTCATATTTATTGTTTATATTTATCTCGGGTTATCTCAAATTAATTGTCTACTTTTAAAAATAAGAATAAAATGCACCGCTCGTCCCTAAACTTGTTAAAAAAAATCATCGGGAGTCGTACCTTGGCATTTTCGTCATCCAAAGTCCCTTTTTCAAGTTTTTTTATATTATCCAAGTTATTTGACCCGTTATTCTTAGGTCAATTGATTATATGTAAGGGTATAATCGTTATTTTACTGTAGCGTACTATTTAAAGCCGTTGTACAATGTTTTCATTTTCCTATATTACACTGTACCACAATTTTATTCTCACTAAATTTTCTCAAAACCTTTCTTCTCCAAAAGCTTAAACCTGTAAAACTGGTCTATTGCTAGTGTGGTAAGCAATAAATAGTTCGCACATCGAGGACAAAGATCAACTCAGGGCATTGATTATATGGTTGTCCTGATCAAGTAAGTGTGCGTTCAGAATTTTTTGTTTTTTCGTTATTAGGAAAGTACGTAGTAACAATGGTGGTTGTTTAATAACTAGTCATTTTAATGATTAGGGGTCTTCTTGTCCGTTTGATAAGAATTTAAAACGTACACTTTTAAGGGGTCCTTAGTCGACCACTTTTATATCCGTTACTGCTTAATTTCGTTCCTTTTCACTTTTTAGGTCTCTTGGAAGCAAAATGTTAGAATGAAGTATATTTGGACGAAAATGAGTGAATACATAAAGAAAATGGCAAAGTCAAGATCGAACCCACTCAAGCTGCTCAAATTGAACCTGACGGCGTCCCAACCAAACGGCGACGCCGTCCCTCTATACAGATTTGATAAAAACATGCACTAGACGGCTCAGTGGAATTTTTGCTTGTATAACCTGACGGCATCAGGCTTTGAAGAAGAAGGGCGTCACTCAGACTTTTCATCTCAGACGGTCCAGATCCAAAATCAGACGACGTCCCAACTGAAGACTGACGGCGTCACAACTCTAAGGTGACGCCGTCCCATCGATGACTTGGCCAAGACGAAAACCCTAATGACGGCGAGCTGACGGCGTCCCATCTATAAGGTGACGCCGTCGCACTTGTAAATCTATATATAAAATTCGATTTTTCTGCATTTAAAGAAGTAGACTTTTGGAGTAAAAACCCTAAACATTTCTAGTCTGACTTGGACAGTATCTTAGGGTTTACACATCAAGATAAGTGATTTAATCCAAAGTATCATTATGTCTTCCATTGATTGTGTGTATGCTTGCTTGTTTAACATGTCTAGCTAAATTTCTTGTGTATTTGCTTAGATCTATGAAACCTAGTTATTGATTATTGTTAGGTTGTTTCTTACCTTAATTGAAATTGGCTTAGGAGTGCAACTAGGCTTTCGTTGTGTTTAATGCTTGAGTAATCTTTGTGAAAGTGAGCTTATGAATGAAATAGTTTAAGGACTTGTGGATTTCGTAGGCTAAACCCAAAGGTAACCTCAAAGAGTTAGGGCATAGGCACACCCTACGACCTTAGGAAGTACAACGCGTTAAGATAAGGTGTGACAATTCAACCGACCAATAAAAGATAACTAGGGAGTAATAGTATCTAGGTAAACACATTTTTAATCATCATACGAGCACACATCAATTAGACATAATACTACCCGTAGTATTAGATAATTAGATAGTAGAAGTAATCGATAGAATACCACCCCCTAAAACAATTGCCCCGAGATATTTACCTTAGCTTTCTAAAAAACCAATAAAAGATAAAAAAAAAAAAAGAATCATCCTCAACCCCCACCTTCTCGTAATATATTTCTTGCTAGCATTCGTATTCCCCTACAGAACGATATCAATCCCCGAGGCTTACCCAATACTACACTACAACGATTAGGTTCACTGCCTAGGTGGTTGAAAAACTTGCTCGAAGAAAAGGAAGTTCCTTTGACCCCGAACGAGCTTCTTACGCGCATCAAATTTTTGGCGCCACTGCCGGGGAATAGAATAGCTAGTTAGATCTTTATCTCGTTTAGGTTCCCTTGCTTGATTCCTATCAATTAAGATTTTTTCTCAATTTTTAGCTTCCTTGTAGTCTATCTCCCTTTTTCGTGGATTTGTTCGTAGCCCATCACTTTTCATCATGGAAGGTGATAATCCACCAAACAAAAATTCCCCACCAAATAAACCACTTCCACTCAAACCACAACCAATTGACCAACGCCCCTCTAACCATCGTCGCAACCGAAATATTAGTAGAAACAATGAGCTTCAAGAATTGCGTGGGGTATTTGAGAGTACAATTAGGGACGCTGTTGAAAAAGCGGTTAGCGCCTCGATTGTTGGCTCCATGATTAGCAATAGTTCAGGTAATGATTTAGTAAATGAAAATGAGAATGTGGAGAATAGTGCCTATTTCAATCGTTACCCCACTAAGGAAGAAGTTGCTTACCACCAATACATAATCGACAATCCTCGATCACCCATAATTAGAATATGCCCAAAGAATAGGAGAGGAAATCCCTGGAACATCAAGATCCCTTGTATGATTGGATATACGAATGTCGAGCACGCTTACATAGATACGGACGCCCCCATCAATGTGATGTCATCAGCTGTTTACAATGACATAATGAATGAGCGACTTAAGATTAGCTGGGACCCTAAGTATCCCAGTGGGGTTTGCAATTTTGTGAGAAGAGTCAAGGATGTACACGTCTTTATAGGAAACTTCACCTACATAGTTGATTTTATGGTCCTAGAAGATATAGGATGTGTCATCGACTATAGCTTATCCCAAGTTGTGTTAGGAAAATCGTTTGTTGAAAAATCTAGGTTAAGCTATAACAAATCCGAGGGAATGGTTAGATTTGCGGAAGGGGACGATGAAATTACATATAGGATGCCCTGGAAGATGAACGGTTATGGCCCTCTATCCCTTTATGAACGAGATAACATTAGAGCTTTTGAGGAAAAGAGCGAAGAAGATGTTGAAAAAGGCTTGAATTTTATGTGGGAGAAAAGGAAGCTTTACTATAGGGATTGTTTGACCCTAGGACCTAGATATAGAGTAGATGAAAATTTTGTCAATATGATAGAGTTTTCATTGAGGATGAAAAACGAGACAAGGAAGGAGCACGACTTCGAGTCTAGCTACAAGACTCACAAATAAAGAAAAGCGCTTCGTGGGAGGCAACGCATGCTTAATTGTTTGCTTGTTTGTGTGTCATATATCTTTTTCATTGTTTTTTATTCTCATGTTTGATTTTGTGAAAATGCTTTATTTTGTCTTTAACCTCGTCTTAATTACATATAAAGGTATTTTACAAAAATATAAGTCGGAAGATTACATACGTTTTTTAAGAACATGAACATGAGAATTACAATTAGTGAAATTGATATATATGTGTGTTTGTTAGAGTCAAATGCTTGTATCGAGTCATAATGGATGTTTTGCAGGAATTTTTCCAGGTTTTAAAGATGTAATTTTTCCAGAATTTTTCCAGAAAAACGCAGCAGACCAGTTGTTGTCATGACAACCTGACGGCGTCAGGATTAAAGCCTGACGACGTCAGGTCTAGCAGAAACAGCTTATACAATATTTTTTCGTTTTCTGTATACTTATAAATTTTTGGAAATTCTCAGGTCTTATTTTTTTAGAAAAAAACTGCAAACATCCATTCCACAAGCATTATATCCTAGTGTAGTTGTGTCATACATAGTTTTACTGCCGATTTTACGCGAAGGTTTCGTTTGTTTTCTTAAGTGTGCAGGTTATATTTGGCATGAAGAAGAAACTCAACATTGGATAGAGCTTATAACGTATGCATTCTTCTTGGAAAAGAGTTTAACTGCAACTTCACACGGATCCTACCGAGCTAATCACGGGAGTACTAGTTTCTTTCTCTTTTACTTACCTTCCTTTATCATAACTTTAATACTTTCGGGGAACATTAGGGACAATGTTCAGTTTAAGTGTAGGGAGGGAGAATAAAACGGGAACTTAGAAACTATTATTATCCTTGATCATTTGTCTTGTCCTTAGTAAATTGTGTAATAAAGTATGAGAAATATTTGTTAGGGCAATTTTAGCACCAAATTTAAATTTTTTTATGACATGTACGAGCAAAAACTTTATTCTTAATAAAGTGTCTCATGGATAGGAGTTATATGACTAGCACAAAAACCGTTTACCACTCAAATTCCACCCCAAAAATGTGAGGTTCACCTCTAGATCTGTAGGAATAAAAGCATTCACCTTTAATGCTTAGAGAGTGTACCAGTAGTATAATAGATTCTAGAACTTGTTTTGTGATGCATTCCGAGATCGCTAGTGAGACTACACTTGTGTAGTTAGGAATAACTAAGTGATAAGAGGCATTAGGATAACCCTTGTTTGAAACCTGTATTATAATTATTTCTTTCACATCGGTTGAGTAATTACCCCACACCCTTGTGATGTACTCATCTTTAGTACACGATACCCCTAGTTAACCCCTCAGAGCCTATCCTTTTCACGGTTCTCGTGATGTTTCGGTTTTCCAGAATGTCAATGAAGAGCATTGTTTACAATCCACCCCCAAATGTACACCCAAATCGCCTTATCCTACCTTGTATGCACTCACCTTTAGTGCATTATTGTTATCATTACTAAACCCTTAGTTCAAATATCTAGTTACTTGCATGGTTGCTAAGTCGAGTCATATCTTTTGTACACAGTTTTGGGACAATTAGGACTCATGGGTAAAAGTAATATTTTATGGAGTAACGGGAAAGAACGTTAAATTCAAATTCCCTTTGTCTACGTAATTAAATACTCCAAGTGTTTTGATCTTTTCAAATCGGGTCAATTTAGTGTTAGAGAAATAAAAACTCAAGTGTAGGGATGCTCCTATAAATCCCTTATATTTTGATGTTATCGTAGAGGATGGTAGAGTAAAAATGTAGGAAAAAAAAAAGATACGGGCTACCATCCTACATCTATCTTTATGTTTATGTCTTTAATTTATGTTTGTTTGTTTCAAGTTATCTAGAGTTAGTGAGTCGAGTATTGGCTTAGCAACGCCACGCTTTTCATGTTTGTAATATAAGATTTTTGACTTGCCACAACTAAAAATCGCCTATCCAACAAAACCCTTTGTTTCCCTACCGTAAGCCTAATGTTACAACCCTTGCAAAGACCTCTTAGATACTTGTTCGTAGGTGCTTACGCCAAAGCGGTGGAGGTTTGATCTAGTCTCAAGCAAAGGGTAATCTATGTACTATGCCAGGAAATGAGTGTTTATCTTCCATTTCCATTTATTATATTTCATATAAACCCGAGAGATGAGAGAATCCAAACACCCCTTGTGAGGTGCTAGTGTATAATTTCCATGCTTGTTATGACTATTGTGGTGCTTTTACTTGTTATGAATTATTTTAAACCTATGCTTCATGCCCCCTAACTTATAAATTCATTGGCCAAAAGCACATTTGCTTGAGGACAAGCAAATACCAAGTGTAGAGATATTTGATAAGGATTTAAAACGTACACTTTTCAGGGGTCATTTAAGCCCTTAATCGACCACTTTTATATCCGTTACTGCTTAGTTTCATTCCTTTTCACTTTTTAGGTCTCTTGGAAGCAAAATGCTGGAATGAAGCACATTTGGACGAAAAGGAGTGAATACATTAAGAAAATGGCAAAGTCAAGATCGAAGCCACTCGAGCTGCTCAAATTAAACCTGACGGTGTCCCAACCAAAGGGCGACGCCGTCCCTCTATACAGATTTGATAAAAACATGCACTAGACGGCTCAGTGGAATTTTTGCTTGTATAACCTGACGGCGTCAGGCTTTGAAGAAGAAGGGCGTCACTCAAACTTTTCATCTTAGACGGCCCAGATCCAGAATCAGACGACGTCCCAACTGAATACTGACGGCGTCACAACTCTAAGGTGACGCTTTTAGGTCACCATAAGTTAACACAAGTATGTAGATGATAGAAATGAGATGAAGAGAGATGGTTGAACACAAATCACACGTATGAATATGGAAATGTTATGTGTAATATTGATAAGGTGAAGAACACCTCTCAAATGAGAGGTAACAAAGTATTTATAGGGGAAGGGAGCTAAGGCAACACATCTAGTCCCTTCCTTGGCCTTTTGGGCCTTTGCATAGGCTCATGGGCTTTGTACATAAGCCTAGCCTTAATTACTAACATAAAAGCCATAATAATGCAACCTATTACATAGAAATGACTAACACTTGCTAATATTGTTTAGGAGTGTTTCCAACAATCTCCCCCTAAGTGATAGTTATAATGTAATAGCGGTTGCTCGACGTCTTCTAGCATTCTTCTTTCTTGTGAGTAGAGATGCTTTAGGTTCCAACAATCTCCCCTTAGATCGGGATCTTGTTTCTTGTAAAATTATCAGCTCTGATGTCGTTGTATTCTTTGTTCTTTGTTCTTTTGTGGATGTAGTGATAGTATGTTGTTGTCTGCCATTGGTCAGCCTCATCGTTCAGGTGTCTCCACGTCTTTCTCCACCATGCTCATACATCTTTTGACTTTGGATTTCAGATGTGAAGTCGTTCTCGAGTCTTTAAGCTTTGTAGATTCTTTGGCTTTGATGAAGAATCATTTTAACTTTTGAGTTGCCTTTTGAGAGAACTTCATATGTGTTATTTTTTGTATGAGCATGTGGAGAATCAGCACGATCTTTTCTCCCAGGAACTTTGGATCTCCAATCCTGCATGTAGACAGTTAGCAATAATGTTCCCGACGTAAGAGTTCAGATATTTTGTACAGGCATATCCCAATTCGCTGGCGCGGTCTTAGAAGAATCTTAAACCGGATGGTCATTGGCATGTCCCAATACTCAATATCGTTACTCTGTCGTTGTGAGTCGCTGGAGTATATCGAAGTATCACTCCACGACTGTAGACCGTTTGAGACCACCGCGAACACTAAGCGTAACCCACAAGGAGTTACCGAAGTGACCTGCTGTCAGGGCTGTTTGATGTTGACCCTGGCAGGAGTTTCCATTCAATCACTGAAGATCACAATTGTGAATCCCCTCATAAATATTCTCGGCAGATTGCTAGGATCTGCGAAGGACTCTAGAATGTTTCACTTGCGTTCTTATTTGTCGAATGATAAGTGATGAAAAGTCAAGTGTTCCTATGAGATCTTTTGATGAATCTCGTGGCTCTAGACTCAATAGTGCGCTTTAGTTTTCCTGAGCGGACACTAGGGAAAGGGTCTCACTCTTCAATACCAACAATATCTAAGAGAAAATCGATAGATTACGTAGGGTTCCCTGTGAGAATGAAACAAGCTCTTTTGGGAGAACTTGAGTAATCTATGTACAACCCACTCAGTGGGCTGTACAAGATCGGGTTGTAATGAAAGGACCTTGTGGTCCATGAATCGATAGTAAGAAGCTTTCGCTCCTTTTATAAGGATTGTGGCACTGAAGCGTAGGGTCCTTTCATTACAAGATCGGGTTGTACAATGCTATTTATGTACAAACCATAATGAATAAATGAATCAAATATCAAAATACAATCAAGAGTGTTTAAAGAGTACCCAACGATTACACACGACCCGAGACTTTATCTTCACGTTGAAACGTCAAGATAGAGAAACTTTGTCGTCCTCCCACATAGCTCTCCAACCTTCTCATCTGATCCCGGTGGAACAACCTTTCATCCAGTCTGGTAATAAACCTGCGAGCTTCCTTGCGTTCTTCAGAATTCCATCTCTTCTTCGAACCAATACCAGCTTCAAAATCCTTTAACCGATAAGCTAACCCGTCTCGAACCATCTTCAATGTTGCATCACAGAACCTATGGATCTCGTCAAATTCCATGAAACATGTGTGATGATTTTTACTGCGGTAGACGACTCAAAACTTCGGTTTATGCATGATAGTGTACTGAGCATGTTGATTGAGTTCGGGAAAGTGCATCAGCGATTTTGTAAGATTAATCTGCTTCTGGTAAGATTCGACCCCAAGTTGTAGATCTTCAACACGTTCTTGAATGACTTTGCTGCGAATGAAGATCAGCAGGGCAGTGATGAACTGAAGTTGAATCTTTGTTGAGAATTGTCGCATCCTTTCTTGTACCTTTGCGAGGTACATGTCTTCGATGTCATTGAGTGACAATCTCGAGAAATCGGCCTCAGTGAAATCATACTCTTGTTCATCTTGTCGTTTGACCTTGATCTTGGACAAGAATGAATAGCCCCACTTTGTTTCCAGTGTAACTCCCATCATAGCAACTATTCTCTTCTCATTCTTTACCTCCTTGTTTGACCTTTTTACTTGACAGCTTCTGTAGTACAATCTCCTCCTTGCTGGCCAATGATGAATGCCGTATTTAGCATCAATGTCGTACTCCACCACCTTGTCAACGTACAATTTGGTGGCGTCTTCTTCATTGGTAATATTATCGGAGAAAACTGCAGCTGGAATGTTGAAGGTAAGTGAGGTAGCATACTTCTTGCTTACGCCACTTTCGTATTGAAGAAACGCTAGGTCGTTGTTGAAGAAGAAACGGTAAGGATTCTTCGGTTGCTCGGGTCGACCAATTGTTGGTAAAGGCTTTGTCCAATAAGTGTAGTAGGGAGTGTTATCCTTTCTTGTAAAGTCGATGTTCGATTCGGGATTTAGCCAATCGATGTTGTTGGACATTGCACGGGCAATGTTGTCCAAATGGTATTCGACCTCAACTGCGCTGCAGGCTCTGTCTTTCAATAAGTTGAATGTGTCATTCTTTATCCTGCGCAGCTCCCGTTTCGTCAACTTTTTCACTTTGAACTCATCTTGGATAATCTTCACCTGCTCCATTGTTCAACTGTCTACCGGTTCTTGACCTTCAAGAAATCTGGGTGTAGCATCAACCAACTTGCTAAACCATTCATACTCCTCGGTGTCGTCTTCGTCCAACCATGAGATGACAAAACCTTGCTTCTTCTTCTTGGTTCTTGAGGATGATTCTGGTTGCGATGATGGTTGAGGTGAGGGTTGTTGCTGGGGCTCAGGAATATCTTGATCCTCACAACCGGTATAAATGAAGTGATCACCAGTTTTCTGCAGTGGTGGTGGAGAATCTGCATCCCGAGGTTTGTCAGATGAGAGAGGTCGTTGAGTAGCTTGTCTTGTGGGTGAAGTGGTGGTCTTAGGAGGTGGTGGTGGCATGGATGATGATGACCCACCGGTTTTCTTTTGACGTTTAGCATTCGGGTCATGATCCTTGTCATCGTCATCTCTTGGTCGCTTATCCAGACCATCAACTTCCTTGCACGATGTCTTTAGTTGATGTGCAAGAAGTACCTCATACAGATTCGATTCATCTGGTGTGAAAGTAGGAGCTCGAGGAGACATCTGTAGTACCAACTGTGAGATTAAATCAGCTTCGGCGACAACTGGAGGTTGGATTGGCCTGGTTTGCATGACCACCGGTGTAGTAGTAATCATCTGCTTGACCAGTGTTTTGAGTGTTGGGTAGAACTGATTTGTGAACATTTCTTTGGTTACGGCAGGAACAATTTTGAGGAGAAAGTGATGAGTGTAATTTTTGATCTGCTCATTCATTTCTCCTTTGACGTCCCTGGTGAGAAATGCCTTGATCTGTTCTCTTTCTGCTTCGAACTGGTCCATCTGCTGAGAAAGCTCGATGACCTTGTCAGCTAGCATGTTTAATATTTCTTCCTGAAGACTTTGTTTGCGTTTTCTATATTGAAGCAATGCTTTCTGGATCTTGGCTTTGGTGCGAGATGCCCAAGTATCGGCCTGTTTCTTGATTGATTAGGTAGATGATATTGTTGTTGTTTCTTTGGATGGTGGTGGTGATGAGTGAGAAGATGATTCGGATTTGGAGGTTTCATGGGGTGGTTTTGAAGATTGCTCAGGGTTGTGTTCAAGATTGTCCAGAATATAGTTATCTGTTTCCATTCTTATGCGTTCCTCTTCAGCCTTCTTAGCAGCTTCGTCTGCAACACTCTCCTTTTCCGCTTCCAAAACATCTTTCCCTGTGATTCTCTCATCAGTATCTTCGTCATCTCCATTGTGGAAAAATAGAAGGGGGGTTTGAATAGTTTTACCAATTAAAACTTTGTTTTAAAATATTTAGATCGACTTATGTCAATCTATTTGGATGTGTATGTTGGACATTGATAGATAGATATTGATGAGTGTGTAAATACTCATCATTTTTGGTTAAATCTGAACTGCAAAACGTTTAAAAATGCTCAGAAATGCATCAAAATACTGAAAATATTCCAAAATTGCATTTTATATGTTTCAGATGCAAAATGTTCAAAATCAGATGAAAAATGAGCTAAGTTTGCAAAATTGGCAGTTTCAGTCCCCCAAGTTTCAAAATTTGTCAGAAATAGTCCCTGAGCACATAATTTCAAAAGAAAAATCACCAAAGGTCCTTTTAAAATCATAACTTGTCAAAATTAGTCCTTTGGTGAAAAATGTCAAAAGTTTTGAGAAATTACAAAATTGGTCCTTCAAGTTTCAAATTTGGCAAAAATGTCCCTTGGAAAATTGGAAAGTGTCAAGTTTGGTCCTTGTACTATTAAAACTTGTCACTTTTGGTCCCTTGAAACATCTTTGCAGAAATGGCAGCCTAGGTCCTTGAATTTTCAGAAATTACAAAAAGAGTCCTTGTATTAAACACATTTGGACCCTATCAAATCCAATTGTGACCCTGCCATCCCATTTTGGACCCCCTGCCAAATCAATTGGACCCCTGCTTTTGACCCCCTTCATAATATAAGCCGGTCAAACCTCAGTCAAACCTTTCCCCTTTCCCTCATTTCCCTCCCACTGTCTACTACTCCCATATCCAGCCACCAACACAAACATCACAGCTCCCATACTCCTTTCCATGTCCCCTCTACCTCAACTACCCTCCAAGAAGCATTTAATGCTCCTTTCCCCCCCTCACTCAACCTCACTGGCTTATTTATCATTTTGGCGCCAAAAGCCAATCAAACGGCCAAGATCAACTTAGCTAATCCAATGGCCAGGAAACAACTGAGATGTGATCAGAGGAGTGAGAAAAGAAGTTTGGATTATAAAAGAAGCAAGAAGGAGCTAAAGAAAGGAGTCTAGTAGTTTTATTTTTTATCATCAATGTCGTTTTTATCTTAAAGCTTTTAATTTAGTATAAAACCTGTAATCTTTTGTTAATTTGTATCAAACTAAAGTGTTTAAGTATATTGAAACTCATTTCAAGCATCAATTTCAGTTTGTGTTTACAATTCACATTTAATGTCCACTGTTGAAAATTTCCAATTCAAAGTCTTATACACAAGCTCTTAGTAGCTTACTTTTAAGTTGAAACAAGTTTAAATAAGCTTATTACAGCTTTTGATAAGCTCACAATTAAGTTTTAAGCATTTTTGGATTTTGGTCAACTAAAGTCAAACTGGGCAGAAATTGAAAAGGAAATGGATAATGGGTGATGCAGTCTGGATTTGGGTTGATTCTGAGTTAATGGGTTGATCTGTTTAGGTTAGAGGTTCCTTGGGTGTTGTTTCAAGCCATTGTGGCTTAGGACCATTTGTAAGTGATTTACAAAGTGTCTATCTCAGTTTTGAGTTCAAAACAGTCAATAAAGGTGTGTTTGGATTTAGTGCTTTAACTGTATTTGAGGCTTTTGCAGTGGTTAAAATTTGTTGTGTTATACTTTGTTAGCTCATTTAAACTCATTCAAGTTTTAAAAACTGCACCTGCAACTTCAAAAGTCAAAATTACATCTAACTGTCTTAACTTGCTCACTGTTGAGATTTTTAATAACCAATCACTTGTTTTGTGTTTAAAACTCATAAACATTGCTTGCATTAAGTTTGCTTGATCATAATACTTCATAACCAGCCCTTATATTGGAATCAAATCTCAAAAAAGTCAGCTTTTCAAATCTGTTATAAAAGTCAAAATTTGGAAAACCTGTTTTGAGCCCATCTAGAAGGAATTTTCATGAGCTCATTTTTGAGCCAAATCAATTGAAATTGTGGGTATATAAACTTCAACTGGTCTCCTTGCTTATCACCATTTTTACAGATTTTTGTGAATTTTTTATAAGCTCCATTTGAGCTTGTCAAATGAGCCTTATTTCCCCTGTGCATAAGCTCAGTTTTAACTGAGCTTGCACAGGTTTTGTGCAGGCTTGCACAGAGCTCATTTGAGCTTGTCCAGGGCTCTAATTTGGTTCATAAGTAGTTGGCTAGGTCTAGTGTAGGTTCCAAGTTTTTGTTTTAGATTTCTAGCTTATTTGAGTGCTTATTTTGTGGCTGCAACTTAGTCCCTTAAACTGTTTTTAGCACATTTAACTCAAAACAACCAAATCTGTTAAGCTTGTTGTTTAGAGGTCCTAGCTAGTTGAAACTTGTTGCATGTTAGTAGTTTTAGCATTTTAAAGCTTCTGTTTCAGTTTAGTGCTTATTTGTGATTGTTGGCTTGTTTTAAGTGCTTATTTATAAGCCCTTGTGATAGCAGTTTCAATTTCTTCCACACAAGCACCTGTTTTTCCATTTTTCCTAGATTCCAAATATTATTTTAAGCTTATCTTGAATTTTTCAGATTTTTCTAAGTTTGTTTGCTATTTTTCTGCATTTAAATCAATTTTTAGCACTTTTTAAATAGCTTTTAAACCAATTAATTCAGAAAAGTCTCAAAAAAATAATTTTTCATTTTTATTAAGTTAAGATAAATATAAAAAGTCAAAAAAAATATTTTTCTAGATTTTTATTAGTTAAATTTGTATTTTTAAGTAATTTAAGTAGTTTTAAATAGTTTTTAATTCATAAAAAATAGAAAAATAATCAGAAAATTACAAAAATAGTTTTGAAAATTCTATTTTGTTATTTTAGATTTTTCCAAGTCATAATTTTATTTTTCTAGCTTTATTTCATATTTTCTTGTATTTTAGGTTATTATTCAATATTTAAAAATAGTTTTTAATTAATAATAATTAGATAATTAGTTATAAAAATAATTTTCTTTTTCTAAATAATTTTCTTTTATCATTAGGTTTGTAAAAATATCATTTTCATATTTTTAGGACTAATATTGCTTTAATTTCACATTTTCTTTTGTACGCTACGTAGTTTTTAAATTAAGTTTTATAAAAACATAAAAGCAAAAACATCATTTTGCAAATAGTGATAGCGTTTATTTAATATTTTTTATCTTTTTAATTTCCTTTAATTTGCATTTAAGCCTCTTTAATTTGTTGGCTTTTTCTGTAGTTATAATCATATCAAATCCTTTTTCCGTTCAAATCTCTCGATCACTATACGTTTGGTGATCCATTGCATAGCTCGCTGGGACATAACGACCCGGGGAAACACTATACTCCCCTGATCTTCATTGCATTTGTGCTTAAGCTGTTTTAAGTTTCTTACAGTTGGCCATTCACAAGTGGTCAGCTTGCGTGAGAAAACTTGACCACGACGCGAGTATTTATAGTGGTTCGGCTACAAGGACACCTTCCTTGCCCTACTCCACTCCCCGAGTCACCTACTCGAGAGTTCGTAATCACTACACGACACCAACTCCTTATGGCGGAGAAGCCTTCACAACGTCGCCTACTCTTTTTCTGGTACTAGGCTAACCACCGGGTTCCTTTACAAGGAAGAACCACACCTACCACAACGTTGCCTACCCTTTATCCGGTACTAGGCTAAGTACCGAGTTCCATTACGACGGAGGAACTACTACTCAACACTACACAATACCTAACCCCAAAGGAGATCAATCTCCTTATTACAACACCATCAAGGATATTAATATCCTTGGATACAACCTATCTCTATTTGTAAATCGATGCACCTCATCGAGTATACAACCGTGACATTCTTCACCAATGTCACTTGACTTGACTTCTAGGCATCTTTCACTAATGCCCTTGACACGGACGGTTGGCACCTTTCACTAATGCCTTCGTCTTGACTCCTTTAGCATTCTTCACTAATGCTGTTGACACGGACGTTAAGCACCTTTCACTAATGCTTTCGTCTTGACTCTTTTGGCATTCTTCACTAATGCCTTGGACACAACACTTCTATGGAGGAAGAAAGAAGTATCAACAAGAGAACCTCAGTTGTCTTGATGATAACGAAGCATGGCAACTCATGGACTTGAGCTTGCTCGACTTCAAGAGGTGGTGATCTCGCCTTTAAGAGGAACCTAGAGAATCACACAAGAACAAAAGACAAACTACATAGAGAGATCCTTAGGATCTGTGGTTAGAAGGTTACAATACTTGGGGAAAGTATGTGTGGGAGTGGCAACCCAAAAGGAAGAAATGGCTCACTATTTATAGATGAAATTTATCTACTGCTCCACGGATCCCACGGATCCCTCACTTGAGGGATCCGTCCAGTGTATTACTGGGGACCGTGGGACGCTCCCTTTTGCCCATGGGTTTTGGGTCATGAGTCATGGGTTATGGATCATGGGTATCCAAGTAGATATAATGTATCTACAAGATGCAATGCATCTAGTTCATGGGTCATGGGTTAAAACCATAGGTCATGGATAATATCCATATATGACTTAAGCATGATGTCATGCAATGGGTTATGGGTCATGCTCCATGGGTATGGGTCATGGACTTTGGGTTGTACCCAACTATTCAATGTATTTGGTCAATGGGTCAAATACTTAAGTTTCTACAGATTTATATTATCCATTATGATACATACTAGTTATGTATATATTACCCAAATATGTAAACACTAGTTGTTGTACATATGTATCATAAAATCACTTATACTTGTTTTAGTGTTTTATGTGAAAACGTAAGTGTGTTAGTAAACTATTGGCTCAAACCATTTACGTATTTTATTTGTTTCGTTAAAATGATCTTACGTTTGTTATCGACAAAACATTAGAAGATCGTAAAATATAAATAAACATTTTTACGGCTTATTTGTATTAACAATCTCCCCCTTTTTGTTGATGACAAAACATAAAATTATTTTAAGGAAAAACTAAAATTCGTAAAAGTTCGAATTGGAGTTTTTACTCTCTTCTCCCCCTTTTTGTCGAAACAAAAAGAGCGTCGAAAAGAAACTAACACATTGTTTTTAAGAAAAACGTGTAAAAGAAAAAAATATTGAGAGCAAGTGACGGGAAGAGTTCTCGTCTTAACTCCCCCTTGACGAGTCCATCCCTTTGTGAGGGCATCAAGTAAGAAAAACTACTAAGCTAATGCGTTGCAACGATGTTTGCAAATGGTTTCGTCTTAGTGACGATAATGCTCCCCTTTGATGATTGCAACTTTGCAAAGGGACGTCATGAAATGTAATCCAATGAGTATTATATTGCAAATGGTTTTGCAATGTATTGTTTGACACAAAGCTCCCCCTAGCTTAGTGTGTCAAGGTCTTCATGTGTATTTTGAAAAGCTACAAAACAAAGGTTAGAAAACAAGTATATAATGCATAATTTCCTGCAAAAAAGACTCAAGTTAGTAGAAAACATGTCTTTTGTTGCACGGATCCCACGGTTCCCTCCTTGGAGGGATCCGTCAAGGCAAAATTCATGGATCCAGCTGTCTGATAACAGAATTCAGCAATGATGATGTAACAAATAATGTTAACATCAAAGTGAGATATGTATTCAAGCAACAAACATATACTCAAAGCAATATGGCATACAAACTATCATTCAATAAAACATAAGAGATGATCTACAAATCTCTACAAACTAAGAGAATGATTTAGCCATGTAATACATTTTCTACTAATACTAATAAGTGACCAAAAACTTAAGAAGCAACAATGTGCTTGAGTCTAAGGATGAGTAGATTTGTTGATTTGGTCCAATATTTCAAGAAGATGATTAAACATGAAATGCAACTCATTTCGTACTTCTTGAACAATTCCTTGGGTGATTAGACAATTAGAACAATTATTGTCTTTATTAGGAACCGGAGGAGATTGGATATTTTGAGGAGGCTCTACAAATGATGGTGGGGTTACATTGAGCAATGTAGGATGAGGTTCTACTAAGAACGAAAGTTGTGGTAATGGAAATTCCTCCATATGATCAAGTCCTTGGTGGTTCCTTGTTTCCAACGGTGGACTAGTTGGTGTTGTAGGTGGTTCCCTATTTAATGAGAATGTTGGTGAGTGGGAATTTCTCGGTGGTGAGTGCTCCAATGAATAGAGATTTGGATTAGAGATAAGTTCGGTGAAGGAATGTTGTCTATGTTCTAGAAATGAAGACTTAGGCATTTTACTAGAACTAGGTGCGTTTGGATTAAAGCTTGATGAACCCTTTTCTAACCCAAAAGGTCTAATGCTAATTCTTGCGGTTCTCTTGGCAATTGTTGATTGGGTTTGTTGAGGTGGGATTCTAGCACCATTATCTCTTACGGGTGATGATTCGGTGGATGAAATTTCATGAACCATATGACCATTCCTTTTGGATGAACCTTTGGTTGAAGAGTTGTTGCTAAGTGCTTTGGTCATGGTGAGGATGTAATAGAAGTCTCTAACTATTGATTTTTAAGAATGTGATAATAGTGATGAGTTAACCTCTCAAGAGTGTTTCATTTATAAAGGGTGAATTTGAATTAAGGAATTAAATTCATGACCACTAAGGGAATTAGGCATGTACCAAGGTCAACTGAGGTGTTGTTCAGCTCTAGAAAATCATTAAATGGTAACTAAAAGTGTTTAGTTTACCAAAGATGGCTTAAATTTGAAGGAAAGGATGATTAAAGGCTTTCTGTAGACACGGATCCCTCTCACTAGGGATCCGTCTGGTTATAAACTAGGGATCCGTCTGTCAGACAGAGATGTGATGAAATGATCATGCTTTTTGTAAGGTCTGGTATCTATGAATCTTGAGGATTTGACTTTCCTTAGATGTCTTAAGTGGTGGATGTCTTAAATGCTCAACCATAAGGAGTGAGGATACTTAATGATGGTTTTGGGTAGGAAAGTGGACTTTTGAGAGTCTAACTAAGTGCTTGAGGAAGATACCATTTGATTTGGGAATGGAAAAATGATGGCAATTAGTCCTAGAAATCAGATGATGACTCAAGAGAAATTTGAGAAAATACGAAAAAATAAAGAAAAATGAAAACTAGTTTTAAGCCTATTTTGAGGTAAGAGTGACTAAAATCAATTTACTAAAATTGATAGAAATATCAAACTAAGTGTTTTGAGATGTGAGGAACAATGTGTGAGCGTTGGAGCGGAAATATGGTGGGTATTGGTGAGTTTGATAAATCAAAAGCACTTTGAATTTGATCCTAAGTTAGCTACGGATGAATGTGAGACCTACTGTGCTTGAGGAAGACTTAAATGGCATTAAAGAATCATGTTTAGCCAACATGATGTGATCAAAGGGATAACATTGTTGTATAATGATCTGTATCTGGTATCTGTCTGCCCGGATCCCACGGTTCCCTCATTGGAGGAATCCGGCTAGTTATAGTTCTGGGATCCGGCTACTGCAGATCAGAAGGCTTTCAGCAATTGTGCAATTCTTGCACTCTTAGCAAATGCTTCTCCTAGTTATTTCTACAATGATTAAATGCAAGAACACAACAAGTATAACGCATAGCAAGTGTGGGCGGACTAAAAGGTAGCTAAAGATGAGTGACGACGACTACTTAAATGAATTCAAGATGTCGTAAAATCTCATCCTACTCGTTCCTAAGTTAAATTGTTCAATGCCAAATCATGGCAATTCCTACACACTACTTCTTACTCTACATAAGTATTGTTAAGATGTTACAAACCATTGTTTTAAATTTTTTTCACAAACTAAGGTCCTATGACCTTACCTTTCATCCCTATCTCCTTCCATATCACTCCCCGTCTTCATCCTCCCCTCCACTCTTCATCCGACCATCTCTACTTCTTTTTCTTCAAGAAGTTGGTGAAATACTTGAAGATCCCTTTAGTTTGTTGCCATTCTTGTGATGGGCTAGGAATGTCCGGTAATTGATTGATGTAATCCAAAGGGTCGAGATCGGTGTTGCCAAGGGGGTTGCTACTTCCTTCTCCTTCTCTTTGTCTCTCCCACTCATTCGATGAATCCGTTGGTGGGTGAGGTCTTTTGCCATCCACCATGAACCTTGTAGTTTTTTCCTCGGATAACGGCACCATGACTTTGTTGCAAAAGCTATGATCAAAGGAATACGGAGAAGGATCTAAAGCAAAGATGAAGTTTGCAAGACGGGATAGGAGCATTGCATAAGGGATCACCATCTTGTCCATGCTTTTCACACTCGCCATTCTCTTAATCATGTAATATGCAAGGTTGAAGCGAGTCTCGGTCACAAGGCAATAAATCATGAACCTCAAGCACGCATTGGGGTGATCCTTGTTCCCTCCCAAGCAAAGCACATTCTCCCTTACCACGACTTCCCATTTCTTATACAACGGGAACATCTCGGAAAGCTCCATTTGAAATGGATCCCTATAGATCACTTTGGAATTTCTAGTGACCCTCGATGGGGATGCCCTTTCCATGAACACGGTATCCCTTACCGTGGTTGCTTCCAGGATTCTCATGTGGTAGACTTCATGATGATCTACCATGTCGTGTAGCTCCGCCAAAGACCATTCATTGGAATACATGCAAACTCCTTGATATGGAACACGTAGTATTCTTCCAAATTCTACAAGTGAAAGGGTGTACTCATGCTCATTTATGATGAAGACAATTGAGATGGCCCCGTTCTCATTCCTAACTATTCTCATTGTTTTGTAGAATTCAAGCACGAACACCGGGAAAATTTGTTCGTTTATGTCCAAAAGACAATCAAAGCCAATTGTTTCAAAAACTTCTCGGATGTTGGTGTTAGCAAGAAATGATGGTTCTACCACACGACCTTCATGAAAAAGTCTCTTTTCGAGCAACTTGAAAGCTTTCCTATCCTCCAGACTAAGTCCATCCTTTCGATGATACATTGGGATGTAGTGGGCGGTATCATGATAATCTTGTTGGCGGTTACTAGGCATGATTGTTCCTATACATCAAAACCACAGTGTGGTGTTAATTGTGAATAGTAGCCTAAAAGGTTTGATCACAATTTTGCTCAAAACATCTTCATTGAATTCAAATAATGAGTTTAATTTGTATTAACAATGTTAATTCTTTGATTTAGATTATCTTAGAAAATAATGTGATAACAAATTATGACAAACCCATTTGAACCCAACTTCTAAAGATGAAAATTGTAATCCTAGGAATCAAGGAATAGAAATAACAATGTAGTGAAGATTAAACTTACACAAGAGATTGTTTTGCTTGACAGGGGAAAGTGATAGTGGAACTTCCACAGTGATCATTTCTAACTTACGATGTCTTCTGTTGCACGGATCCCACGGATCCCTTGTATTAGGGATCCGGCTAGTTCAAATGCAGGGATCCGGCATAACAGCAAAAGTTCAGCTTAAGTATTCCTTGATAATTTTGGTTTGAGAGTTCTAAATTGCCTAGGGTTGATGTTTAAGCTCGATAACTTGTGGTTAGGGGTTTTGACAGTTTAATACTAATCCTATTTGACGAGGTTCCCTTTTTATGAATAAATCATAATTCTTTGGGAGGTTTTTCAAAAATTATGGTAAAATCCCATTTTATCATAATATAAGAAATTTCACATGGATACTCATTGACATTGATGAAATGTCAATAGTTCTTTTGTCAGGAATAATGACCAAGGCTCTCGAATACCCGAGACATCATTATTACTAGTTTGTAGTGTTGTCTATACAAATCAACGAAGAATACTATTCTTGATGATGATTTCAATATAGATAACTACTTTAGTGATTACTAAGAAAATATAAACATACTACTAAGATTAAAATAAAACAAATATTTGTAATTTATTAAAGATCATACCTTTGCTAAATATTCTTTTCAAGGAAAGAAATATTTAGAGAAATTCTTTGTGATCTTCTTAGGATCCCCAAATCCATGTATGGGGAATACTTTGCTAAATATTCTTTTTTCGAAAAGAAGTATTTAGAAAATTTCTCCATGATCTTCTTGGTATGCCCAAATCCAAGTATGGAGAATTCTTAACAAGTAAAATATTAGAACGTTCTATCATTGTCCAACATTAAACAATATGATGATTTTTAAAACATGACTTTAAAAAAATCCTTCTTCGTAGTTTTCAAACATACATGGATCGTATCAAGTTTTTAAAGTACAAAATACTCTAAAAAACTTGGTAACGAAGCTCTGAGCCAACTGTGGAAAACTAGAAGGGGGGGTTCAAAAGTTTTACCAATTAAAACTTTGTTTTAAAATATTTAGATCGACTTATGTCAATCTATTTGGATGTGTATGTTGGACATTGATAGATAGATATATAAATGTGTAATGAAAGATAAAGAGTAAGAAGCACATAACCACGACGCGAGTATTTATAGTGGTTCGGCTACAAGGATACCTTCCTTGCCCTACTCCACTCCCCGAGTCACCTACTCGAGAGTTCGTAATCACTACACGACACCAACTCCTTATGGCGGAGAAGCCTTCACAACGTCGCCTACTCTTTTTCCGGTACTAGGCTAACCACCGGGTTCTTTTACAAGGAAGAACCACCCTACCACAACGTCGCCTACCCTTTATCCAGTACTAGGCTAAGTACCGAGTTCCATTACGATGGAGGAACTACTACCCAACACTACACAACACCTAACCCCAAAGGAGATCAATCTCCTTATTACAACACCATCAAGGATATCAATATCCTTGGATACAACATATCTCTATTTGTATATCGATGCACCTCATCGAGTATACAACCTTGACATTCTTCACTAATGTCACTTGACTTAGCTTCTAGGCATCTTTCACTAATGCCCTTGACACAGACGCTTGGCACCTTTCACTAATGCCTTCGTCTTGACTCCTTTAGCATTCTTCACTAATGCTTTTGACACGGACGTTAAGCACCTTTCACTAATGCTTTCGTCTTGACTCTTTTGGCATTCTTCACTAATGCCTTGGACACAACACTTCTATGGAGAAAGAAAGAATATCAATAATAGAACCTCAGTAGTCTTGATGATAACGAAGCATGGCAACTCATGGACTTGAGCTTGCTCGACTTCAAGAGGTGGTGATCTCGCCTTTAAGAGGAACCTAGAGAATCACACAAAAACAAAAGATAAACTACATAGAAAGATCCTTAGGATCTGTGGTTAGAAGGTTACAATACTTGGGATAAGTATGTGTGGTAGTGGCAACCCAAAAGGAAGAAATGGCTCCCTATTTATAGAAGAAATTTAGCTACTGTTTCACGGATCCCACGAATCCCTCACTTGAGGAATCCGTCCAGTGTATTACTGGGGATCCGTGGGACGCTCCCTTTTGCCCATGGGTTTTGGGTCATGGGTCATGGGTCATGGGTTATGGATAATGGGTATCCAAGTAGATACAATGTATCTACAAGATGTAATGCATCTAGTCCATGGGTCATGGGTTAAAACCATGGGTCATGGATAATATCCATATATGACTTAAGCATGATGTCATGCTCCATGGGTATGGGTCATGGACTTTGGGTTGTACCCAACTATATTCAATGTATTTGGTCAACGGGTCAAATACTTAAGTTTCTACCCTTTTATATTACCCATTATAATACATACTAGTTATGTATATATTTACCCAAATATGTAAACACTAGTTGTTATACATATGTATCATAAAATTACTTATACTTGTTTTAGTGTTTTATGTAAAAACGTAAGTGTGTTAGTAAACTATTGGCTCAAACCATTTACGTATTTTATTTGTTTCGTTAAAATGATTTTACGTTTGTTATCGACAAAATATTAGAAGATCGTAAAATATAAATAAACATTTTTACGGCTTATTTGTATTAACATCCATGAATGAACACCCCCGCTGGAACCTCCAGGTCCTTTAATTTGTTGAAGTGCAAACTCTTCTGCAGCTTTCTCCATTCTTTGTTGCTTCAGAGTTTTCTGGAGTTGTTTCTCTGCAGCGTTAGGATCATACTCCCAATTTGACTCTTCCTCTTCTTCTTCATCGTGAGGTTTCTTCCCATTGTCAGATGAAGGACTAGCAAGTTTGTCCTCTGTCTTCTTGATGATAGATGTGTCATCTGTATGTACTTCAGAGTACACAGTAAGGTCATCTGACTCATTTTCAGAATCGTCATCTTGAAGGGATGTTTGAACTAGTTCCGGTTCTCTTTTAGGATGGACGATTTTGGCTGGGGCTTTCCTCTTTCTGCTTGGATTCGTTTTCTTGTACTTTGTTGTGCTTCCAGCTCTCTTAGCCCTTATTGTAATCGCTGGAGTCGTCTTCTCATCCATGAAGCCAAATTTTCCCGCAAGCACAGCATCCTTGTATCGTTTGTAGGTCGGAAGATCCTTGATTGCATCGGTAATCAAGCAAGCGGGGAGTTCTGCACCTTGTTTTCTAGTTTATGTGTCTTTGAACCTAACATAGTTTAAGGTTGGCTCATTCAGCATAGAGTGCATGTCGGGATCATTCTGTCTCAGAGGGATATCCTGGTGCTTCCCGAGAAGATTGTGGATTAGCAACTTGGTGTATCTGATGAAGGGAATCTTGGTACCAGGCTTCCTGTAGTGTTGCATCATGTCTTCCCATATCAAACTAGCATAATCAATATGGTTCATATGAACCATCCCCCAGAAGGTTTGAAGATGCATGAGCTTTGGGTGTTCATGACCACTATCTCTACCTGATACTGATTTGGCGATCATGAGATAGATGGTCCTTGATAAGGTTTTAAAATGTACCTTTTTGAGGGGTCGTTTAAGCCCTTATTTGATCACTTTTGTATATGTTATTACTTAATATCGTTCCTTTTCACTTTTTAGGTATCTTGAAGGAAAAATGCTAGAATGACACTTATTCGGATGAAAAGGCATGAATATACGAAGAAAATGGCCAAAGTCAAGAATCGAGACACTCAGGCTGCTGGAACTGAAGGGGACAGCGTCAGGCACAACTAGCGACGCCGTCGGACAACTTTTGTGACGACTCAGTAGCTAAATTGCTCATTTACAAGTGACGGCTTCAGGTTTTAAAAGAGTAGGGCGTCGCAACTCAGACGGCCTAGATTTGATCCAGACGACGTCAGAGACTGAAGGGGACGGCATCACAGGCATAAGGTGACGCCGTCGCAAGACTAACGTGGCCAAGACGAAACCCTAATAACGGCGACCCGACGGCGTCACAAATCAAAGGGTGACGCCGTCGCATTTGTAATCTTATATATAGAATCCGAATTTTTTAGTTTTCAGTGTGTAGTCTTTGGAGTAAAAAACATAAACTGAACCAAGGCTGTCTTGTACAGTATTTTAGGGTTCCATACCCTATCTTACATCAAGATAAGTGTTTTACTTCATTAATTCAAGTATGTCTTCAATTAATTGTGTGTATGCTTGCATGTTTCCCATGTCCGGCTAATTTACTTGTGTGTTTGCTTAGGGAATATGAAACTTAATTATTGAATATTGATTGGTTGCCTCTTATCTTAATTGTTAATGATCTAGTATTGCGATAGGTCATCCGTTGTGTAGTTAATGCTTGATTAATCTTTGTGAACCTTAGCTTATAATTACCTAGAGTCATTGTAGGCTAAACCATCCGAAGAGTACCTTAGTGTTAAGTGTATAAATCCTAGAGATTTTGTAGGCAATAACCTTTGGTAGTTTCAAAGAGTTAGGGATAAACGCATACCCTACGACCTTAGACACACAACGCAATTAAGAATAAGGACGTGACAATTCAACCATCAATAGGAGATAATTAAGGAGTAATAAAACCTAAGTAAACACATCTTTAAATCATCATACGAGCACACAATAATTAGACATAGACTACCCACTAGATTAGATAATTAGACGAGTAGAGTAATCGGTAGAAATACCAACCCCCCCCCCCAAATCCAAACCCCGAAATTCGTACCTTTCCATTTCCTAAAAAACATAAAAAGATAAAAAATAATCTTCCTCAACCCCAACCTTAGCGTAGTAACTTCTCACTAGCATTCCTATTCCCCTAGAGAGCGATATCAATTCCCGTGGTTTACCCTAATACTACACTACAACGATTAGGTTCACTGCCTAGGGTGTTGAAAAACTTGCTCGACGAAAAGGAAGTTCCTTTGACCCCGAACGACGCGTGTAGCGTTATCAAGTTTTTGGCGCCGCTGCCGGGGAATAGAATAGCTAGTTAGGAGTCCACCTCGTTTAGGTTCCCTTGCTTGATTCCTATCAAGTAAGATTTTTTCTCATTTTTAGCTTCCTTGTAGTCTATCCCCCTTCTTTGTATTTGTGTTCGTAAAACCCTTTTCATTTGTCGCTATGGTAAGTGAAGTTGCATTTGAATCATTAACAAATGAGGAACAATTGAATTTCGCAGATTGGATTGCTTTTTATTGTTCTAATGAATTTGTGAGTGATCTTAGAGATATCCAAAAGGAGACGGGTGTAAGGTTGGATGGATTTGATAAATTTTGTGCTTGTGTGGCTTCTATTCAACGATCATTGTTAGAATCAACTCCTTTTAGTGAGACCCTCTGGAAAATTTTTGAGAAAAGCCTCCTAAGCATAAACCATCAGTTGTCACAACTTGAGAAAATGGATAAGGAGGATTTATCCAACTCTAGGCATCATGATCAAAAAGACTTAGTTTTTAAGAACATGGAACCTAAACCCGAACAAGATTGTAAGATGGTTATAGTTGAACTGCCTAGTTGCATGCGTGGGATATATTTCAAAACATATGACAAGCGTGAGGAATCCTTTAGGCAAATAGAACATAGTGATCAAATTTTTGAGAATAATTCTTATGAATCGGACCAAGAATTTGAAGTGGCTAAAGAAGGATTTGAGATACTTAGGAGTGTATTTGGGTTAGATCATACTAAAACACATGATGAACTTTTAGGAGATCTAGATATAATGGAGAATGAGGTGGAAACTCAAAGCCCACAAGCCCTACCATCACTTGAGGAACACACATCGCCTATAACTTACCCGGAAGAAGTAGAAGAGACTATAGGAACCCCGATTGATATAGAACCTTTGGACCAAACGCCACTAGAGAATGTAGGTTTAGATACTTGTTGTCATGACATCTCTCTTAGTCCTAGGGAAGTTCCTAATTTTGATGAACCGGAGCCTCAACCAAAAACCTTACCCAATTTTCCGTCTTTAGATGTGAATCTTGGAATTGAATTAGGCCCCAATCCACCCATCAAAATAAATAATCTGGGTAGTTGCTTGATAAAGGTGGTAGACTCTAGGCCATGTAGAGTGGAAGCTAATATAGGAGTAACCCATGACCTTACACACTTATATCACCCATTCATGGTTGATAACAAGAAACATTGTGGGTTTAAACCGGGTTTATTAGGTCAAGATGGATCCTTAACTAAGAATCTTTTGATGTTGATAGAAGATGATCCATTTTTAAGAGAGAGATTTGATTCACCCGCTACACAAATAGAATTAGGTAAGGGTATAATGAATGGAGCACACTCCTTTGAGCATATAAATCACCCATCACCCTCTCCTCACGTAGCAAATTTCCACCCTAAGGGTGTGTATAGCTACTATCACCCGCACTTAAGCTTAAGTGTAGGAAAAACTTCCCCTTTATCCGTTAAATAAGGGTAGAGTCAAGCTCGTGACTCGAACAAAAACAAGCGCTTCTTGGGAGGCAACCCATGTGTATTTGTTTTTCATTTTTATTTGTGTGTCGTGTATCTTTTATTTATTGTTTATTCTCATGTTTAAATTTGTAAAAATGCTTTATTTTGTCTTTAACCTCGTCTTAATTACATATAAAGGTATCTTATATAAGGGATAAGTGTAGGGAGGATTACACACGTTTTCAAAAGAAACGTAAACATGAGAATTTCAATTAATTAAAAGATATACATGTGTGTTTGTTCGAGTCAAATGCTTGTATCGAGTCATAATGGATGTTTTGCAGGAAATTTTTCCAGATTCTAAAGATGTAAATTTTCCAGAATTTTTTTTCAGAAAATCGCAGACCAGTTTTTGTCAGGATAACCTGACGGCGTCAGGATCGCAACCTGACGGCGTCAGGAAGGAGCAGAAACAACTGATTACTTTTTCTCGTTTTCTGAGCTACTTATAAGTTTTTGGAATTTTCCAGAAATTCTGTAAACATCCATTCCACAAGCATTATGTTGGGATATGAAAGTGCTGAAGATATGAAAGTACTGAAGATATGAAAGTACTGTAAGCTGCAAAGTACTGGAAAACGTTAAAGAGTCAAAGTACTGCTAAAGATAAAGTCAAAGTACTGCATTATGAAGTCAAAGTACTGCAAGAACAAAGAACTGTTATATTCGTTTATGGAAAGTATTGTATTCTATGTTTAGATTACTTGTCATACAAGAATACAAATTGTAAACCGACTAGGATATCCTTAAGCCTATAAAAGGACTCCTAGATTAGCATTAGAGGTACGAGTCTATGAGTTTTAGAGTTTACGAATTCACAAGTTATTTAGTGTTTTAGAGAGAAGTTCGATAATCTTAGAGTTGTTTAGAGTATCTGCATAAAAGCAGATTTAGAGTTTATAATAAAAGTTATTCTTCTTAGCTTTGTTAAGTAAATTCCGCGTACTTGATAAAGATTGCTCAGTGTTTCTTTGTTAATAACTTAGGATTTATCCGAGGTTATTAAACCTTAACAAGCTAGTTAAAGTTAGTTTGATTAAAGTATATCGATCCAACAAGTGGTATCAGAGCTTGTTTGGAAACTCTGACTAGGAAGAAACCTTACTTCAACTATATTCAAGATGTTGACTGAAGCTGTTCCACCACCCTCAATCACCTCACTCAGAATTCCAATAATCAAGAAGGGAGAATATGATCTCTGGTGCATGAAGATGAGGCAGTATATTGCCATTACAGACCATGCTTTATGGAATGTAATTGTCAATGGCAATGAAGTAGTTCCAGAACCTATTAATATTCCTGGACAACCAACTGCACCAAAGGCAATCTTACCAAAAGCAACCCTAAGGAATCAAGAAAAGGCACTAAACATTCTCTTATCTGCCATTCCAGATGGTCATCTTCTCAAATTTCATGATGCTAAAGATGCTAAGCAGCTCTGGGCTGCTCTCAAGACCAGATTTGGAGGGAATGAAGCCTCTAAGAAGATGCACAGAAATTTGCTGAAGCAACAGTTTGAAACTTTCACAGTAGGTGAAAGAGAGAGTTTTGATGCTGCATATGATAGGTTTCAAAATCTCCTCAACATGTTGGAGTTATACAAGGCAGAAGTGTCAGTTGAGGATGCTAATTTGAAGTTTCTAAGGAGTTTGCCATCTACATGGCATGTGATTGCTACAATGATCAGAGGACAACAAGGTTTGGATGTCATGAACTTTGATGATCTCTATCATCAACTGAAGGTGTATGAGCATGAGATGAGTGGTCAAACAAATTCTAAGTCTCACAGTATAGCTTTTTTATCATCTGAAAAGAAGGGCAGTACTTCTGTCAAAAGTATTGTTTCTCCTCAAAGTACTGTTTCTCAAAGTATTGCTGTTTACAACCCCCCCTTCATATGCTCAGCAGGCCCCACCACCTACCACTTTGACCTCAGATGAAGTTGTGTGCTCCTTCTTTGCACAACAAGCCAGTTTACCTGTCACTTATGAAGAGGATCTAGCACAGATTGAAGAAGATGCACTTGAAGAAATTGATATCATGTGGTAAGTTGCTATGATTACTGCAAGGATCAAAAAATACATGAAGAAGACAGGCAAAAGTATTTATTTCAAACCAAAACAAGGAATAACTTTTGACAAATCCCAAATTGAATGCTTCAATTGTCAAAAGACTGGTCACTTTTCAAGGGAGTGCAGATTTGCTAAGTATCAAGCAAACAGATCATCTGAGAAGCCAAAACTTGAGCTCAAAGAAATTCCAATTACTGAAACAAAGGCTTTGGTTGCTCAAGAGAAGTTATCAGAAGTTGACTGGAGTGAAGAGTTTGATGATGAACGAGTGACTTACTGTATGGTAGCAGTGGAAGATGAAGTTGAAGACACAGTGGATGCATTGGACTGGAGCACTGCTTTTGATGAAGAACCTGAACATGCTGCTTTGGAATCTGATGATGGCTTTGGAGGATTTGATTGGAGCAAAGAAAGTGAAGATGATCATGTTCTTCTTGCTATGGTGGCTACTTCACCAACTCAGTCTCCTATCTCTGAGGTATGCTCAAACTGTTATGAGTTTTATCAAAAATTACTTAACAGTTATGTGATTGAAAGAGATAATTGTGTTAGGGCTAGGTCTGAGGTAGCAGGTTATCAAATTACTTTAGAGTCTATGTAAGCTAAAATTATAACACATGAAAATAATGAAATGGCTTGGGCTGAAAAGTATGAACAACAGGATTACCAGTTAAAACTTAGTGAATGGAAACTAAACTGTAAAATTGCTGAGATTGAGAAATTAACTAAGGAGAGAGATGATCTGTTAGAAAAGTTTGCTGCCTGGAATGAATCTGGTCTGTCCCATGTTACTTATGTTGAAAAACAAAGAAGAGCATACATTAGAACTGGATTAGGCTTTGGTATGAACTTTGATAACATAGAAGAAAAACAACCTAGTGATCAGGATGTAGATGATTTTGAGGACATAACCACTAGTGATGATGAACTCATTAACTATGTAGATACATCTAGTAATGAGGTCTCAATAAGTGAACCACCTCCTGAGTATAAGAAAGACAAAGGATATAACGCTGTCCCACATCCCATTAGTCATCAACCCATAAGGCCTGATGTTTCTCGATTTGGAGTAGACAGCCAAGAGTTTAGGAAAAAGCTTGTTGCTCAATCTAGATCTGAAAAACCCAAAGAAGCTGTTGAAAATAATGCTCAAAATCAAGCAGTACCTTCAAATCAAAGTACTGCTCCTCAAGCAGTACCTTCTGCAAAGTCTTTTCAAAACCGTACTGCTAAACCTTTTTGGGATAATTTTGGTCAAAACAGGTTTAATCATTCACCTAGAAGGCAAAATAATTTTGGGCATAGACATAGAAGAAATCACTTTGGACATATGGGTCAAAAACTGTGTTTTGTGTGTTATAGTCCTAATCACTTAATCAAAGATTGTGATCGACACTCAGAATACCTTAGCAAATTTCCAAAGAACAGATCTGCCAACCACAAACCTAGAGAGCACAAACCAGTTTGGAATAATTCAAATAGGATTAATCACAGAAACTTCACACCAGATCACAGATACCCACATCAGAGAAGACCTTTTTCAAAACCTTCAGTATCTCACAGTACTTTCCAAAGTACTGCTCAGAAACAAGGTACTGATCACACTACTTGGAATAGGAATCCTAGGAGATCTCACTATCAACCTAGAAGGTATTACAATTCACATAGGGGATCAAGATCACAGGAACCACGTGTTAAACCAGAACGGGTTAAGAGGGAAGGTACTGCTGAGGGACAAACAGTACTTTCAACAAAAAGTGAATCTGATGTTTTTGTGACACAAGAAAAAACTAATAATCTTGTAAAAGAGATTTATGTCAAAAAACCAGAAAGTTTTGAAAATCCACATGCTAAAGATCAAAAGATAATTTTGGATCATCATTTGAAAGATAGTGGGAATTACATACTCAAAGAATTTGAGTTTGTAACTCCACAAGGGGAACACAAGTCAGTAATGGCTTGGGTTCCTAAAAATCACTAACTCTTTTCTTTGTGTGCAGGGCAACCCAGAAGAGGAGCTTAAAGATCATCTAATTGTGGATAGTGGTTGCTCTGGAAGTATGACAGGAGACAAAGAGATTCTGTCTGATTTTAGAAATATTAGTGGAGGAAGAGTTGCATTTGGGAATGATCCCAATGGAGGAAAGATTACTGGAAAAGGAACTATCAAAGCAGGTCTTATCGACTTTGAGAATGTTAGATATGTGAAGGAGCTTAAATTCAACTTGCTCTCAGTCTCTCAAATTTGTGATAAAAAGCATCCTGTGTTGTTCACTGACACAGAATGTCTCATCCTTTCCTCTGATTTTAAACCTGTTGATGATGACATGGTAGTACTTAGAGTACCAAGGACAAATGATGTGTATAGTTTAGACATGAAGAGTCTACATTCTTATGGAAGAGCCACATGTTTGGTGGCTAAAGCAACATCTGAAGAGGCACATCAATGGCATAGAAGATTGGGCCATGTTAATTTCAAGAATATCAACAAACTGGTCAAAGGCAATCTAGTTAGAGGTTTACCTTCAAAGACTTACAAGAATGATCAATCATGCTTGGCATGCAAGAAGGGTAAACAACACAAAGCTTCCTGCAAGAAGCTTGAGGAAAGAACAATTAGAGAACCATTGGAGCTGTTACATATAGATTTATTTGGACATGTCTTTGTGGCAAGTTTAAATAAGAAAAAGTACTGTTTGGTTGTTACAGATGATTGCAGTAGATTCAGTTGGGTTTTCTTTTTGGGTTTTAAGGATGATACTTTTGATGCTATTCAGACTCTCATAATAGCTCTTGAAAATCAATTGAGACTCAAGGTTAGAGGTATTAGATGTGATAATGGAACTGAGTTCAAGAACAAGCTTATGGATGATTTTTGTGCAAATAAAGGCATAAAGAGGGAGTTTAGTATTGCTAGAACACGACAGCAAAATGGTGTTGCAGAGAGGAAGAATAGGACTTTGATTGAAGCAGCAAGGACAATGCTAGCAGATTCCCATCTACCTATTCAATTTTGGGCAGAAGCTGTAAGTACTGCATGCTATGTACTTAACAGAGTCTCTGTCACCAAACCACAGATGAAGACACCCTATGAATTGCTGATGGGCAATAAACCCAACATTCGTTTTATGAAGCCTTTTGGATGCCCTCTTACTATTTTAAACACCATTGATAATCTGGGGAAGTTTGATGGTAAGTCTGAAGAAGGATACTTATTGCGTTATTGCACTAACAGTAAAGGCTTTAGAGTCTACAACAGAGTTACTAAGAAGATTCAAGATTGTCTTCATGTTGAGTTTTTAGAAGATCAAGACAATGAAAAAGGTAAAGGTCCTGATTGGATGTTTGATCTTGAAGTCTTAACTCCTTCAATGAATTATGTACCTGTTAGAGAAGAAAATCAACCTGTGCACAATGGAGAAGATTTACAATATGTTGTTCATGGAGTTCATATTAGACCTGATGTTGTTCATGATGAAGATCCTATTAGTCCAAAACAAAGTACTGAAGTTCTCAAGCAAAGTACTGATTCTCCAAAACAAAGTACTGTTGCACCACAATCCTCATTATCTGCTGAGGATCAATCTATTCAAGAGGAACTTAATCAGATGCTTCTTCAAGATGTATTAGCACATTCTTACACTGATGAACAAAGGAGAGCTTATGAAGAGGCAAAGAAGAAGAACAAGACTGCAGAGTACTCTCACAGTACTTTGGACAGTACTTTCGACCAAAGTACTGCTGCACCTGTTAACAGTACTTTAGATGATTTGGATGATCCTACCATGCCTGGATTAGAAGAAACTGATGATGAGCTTGAAGATGAAGGTATTTTCTCATATTCTAATGAAGGTGCTGATTATACTAATTTGGATGATGCATATGGAGTTCCACAATCTCCAATCTTACGGATTCATAAGAATCATCCAACTGATCAAATCATTGGTCCATCTACTTCTGGAGTTATGACAAGACACAAAGCTAAGAGTTTCACAAAACCTCATAATGCTTTACTTAGCTTTATCTACAAACAAAACAGGTTGAATCATAAGGACCATCAAACCTGCCTATTTACTTGTTTTATCTCTCAAGAGGAACCCAAGAACATTGCTCAAGCCTTGACTAAAGAAATCTGGGTTGAAGCTATGCAGGAGGAACTTCTTTAATTTAAACTTCAAGAAGTTTGGGTTTTATGTGATCTTCCAGATGGGAAGAGAGTTATTGGAACCAGATGGGTCTTCAGAGTGAAAAGAGATGAAAGAGGCAATGTTATCAATAACAAGGCAAGGTTAGTAGCTCAAGGCTACAGACAAGAAGAAGGTGTAGATTATGATGAAGTATTTGCTCCTGTCGCAAGGATTGAGGCTATTAGAATATTTCTTGCTTTTGCTTCATACATGGGTTTTCAGGTTTACCAAATGGATGTCAAGAGTGCCTTTCTCTATGGCACTATTACAAAAGAGGTGTATGTGAAACAACCTCCAGGTTTTGAAGATCCTAAACACCCAAACAAAGTCTACAAGGTGGTTAAGGCTCTTTATGGCCTTCATCAAGAGAGACAAGAAGGATATCATGGATACAGGAGGGGAGCTATAGACAAGACTTTGTTTATCAAGAGAGACAAGAAGGATATCATGTTAGTTCAAGTCTATGTTGATGATATCATCTTTGGGGCTACCAAACAGTCCATGGTTAAGGAGTTTGAGCAGCTGATGCAGAAGGAATTTCAAATGAGTTCAATGGGAGAGTTAACTTTCTTTTTGGGACTTCAGGTTAAGCAGTCAAAGGAAGGAATTTTTATCAGTCAAGACAAGTATGTTACAGACATACTTAAGAAGTTTAATTTTGATGATATGAAGGCTGTTACTACACCTATTAAATCTATCAATTCATTGGGCAAAGATGAAGATGGACAGCCTATTGAAGTCAAGTTATACAGATCAATGATTGGCTCTCTTATGTATTTTACTGCATCAAGGCCTGATATCATGTTTGCAGTTTGTTTATGTGCAAGATATCAAGTCTCACCAAAGATCTCTCATATGAATGCAGTGAAAAGAATTTTCTGTTATTTGAAACAACAACCAAAGTTGGGGTTGTGGTATCCAAAAGAGTCACCTTTTCACTTAGAAGCTTTTTCAGATAGTGATTATGCATGTGATAATTATGATAGAAGATCAACAACTGGTGGATGCCAATATCTTGGGAGAAGGTTAGTCTCCTGGCAATGCAAGAAGCAGACAATTGCAGAAACATCATCTACTGAAGCTGAATATGTAGCTGCTGCAAGCTGTTGTGGACAAGTTTTGTGGATGCAGAATCAACTCTTGGACTATGGGTTCAATTTCAAAAATACTTCTATCAATATTGATAATGAGAGTACCATTTGTATTGTGAAGAATCCTGTGTATCATTCCAAGACAAAGCATATTCTGATTAGGCATCACTTTATCAGAGATTGTTATGAGCACAGGCTCATTAATGTTGTTAAGGTTCACACAGATGACAATGTAGCTGACTTACTCACCAAAGGCTTTGATGTTTCAAGATTCAATCACTTGGTGGTGAGTATTGGCATGATTAACTACTAAGCTACATTTGAGGGAGGACTATAAGGTATTAGTATAGTCCTGTGTATTGCTTGAGGGGAGGATAATTGTGTATACTTAGTTTCTATGGAGGAATTTGGCAAAGTACTTTTTTTCCTGAAAGTACTGCTTGGAAAGTACTGCTTGGAAAGTACTGCATACGTGGAAAGTACTGTTTGTCGTATTAAAGTACTGTTCCAACGGTTATATTGAGGGGTAATTAATGCTAACGGTTGTTTTATTTTGGGCTGTGATTTTTTCAAATCTCACCTATAAATAACTACTTTCCGATTTTCCCTCTTATATTCTATTTCTCTCATTCTTATTCGATTTCAATTCTTATTGTGCTTACATAATCACCCATGGCGAATCGACCTACTGTTTCAAAGCACAATATGGTAGCAAATTTAGACAAGACTGAAGATAATGAGGCGTTTCATGATATTATTGATTATCTAACTGGGTCGCCCATCAGTTATGCTCTTTTAGTGGAGCCGGATATTATTGAGCCTTAGATTCAAGAATTTTGGGCTACTGCAAGAGAAAACATGGAGAATGAAGAATTTTATATTAGGGCTACAGTTGTTGGAAGAACTGTGAAGATTACTGAAGCATCTATTAGAGAGGATTTGTTGTTTAATGATAATGATGGTGCTATTCGTTTTGCAAAGGAATTGATTTGGGAAACTTTTGGGCATATTGGTTATGAAGGTTCTTTAACAGAACAAACATTCAGAAAACAGTTGTTTTGTCCTCAATGGAAGTTTTTAATACATGTATTGTTACATTGTATTAGTGCTAAAAGTACTTATTGGGAGCAGTTTGGGTCTAATATAGCATCTGCTATGGTGGGATTAGCTACAGATCGTATTTTTAATTTTTCAAGGCTAATTCTTGATGGCATGCTTTCTCACATCACTCATGGATCAAAATGGTTAATGTATCCCAGGTTTGTACAAGTTTTTCTGAACAAACAACTTGCTGATGTATCTAAGCCTACGGACTTACTGCCTGTTATTGTTTAACAATCCAAGATTTTTACTTTTATGGCTAGAAGAAGTGATCTATTTGTTGGTCCCGATACTCCATTAACTACTTCTATGATGGAAGTTGTTCAGGCTGTTAGAGCAGATGATGAAGATGATGCAGCAAGTGAAAGTACTGCATCTGAAGGAACTGCAACTGCAGGTACTGCATCTAAAGGTACTGCATCTGCAAGTACTGCTTCGCATGAAGGTACTGCATCTCCAGAAGGTACTGTTTCTCCAAGCCCTGAGGTTCAAGAAGAAGTTGTAAGATCACCTTCTTCATCTCCACCTTGATATGTTCCTGTTTCTCAATCAGAGGAACATTCACATATTCCAGGTGAAGATCCATATACTATACCTCGTGAAGGTTTATCTTTGGATAATTATGCTTTGACAAGGGAGATTGTTAAGTTGCAAAAGACTACTACGGTTCAAGCTAAGCAGATAAAGAAATTGAAGGTAAAATTTAGAAGGCTTAAAACTTTTGTCTGGCCTTTGATTAAAGAATTTCGTATCTGGGTCAAATCAAAGAAGAAAGCACAAAGGCAGTCCAAGACAAGTAAACACCAAAAGGTTCATAAACCATCTTCTGTCAACTTGGGGAGGAATCTAGAAGAACAGAACTTGAAAGAAGATATGGTTAAAGAGAATGAACCTGAAAGTTCTAAAAAGTCTGAAGAAAAGATCATTCAAGATACTGATGAGCAGGTTCAAGTTCAAAGTACTGCTGATGTTCAAGGTACTGAACAACAAAGTACTGGTTTTCAGGATACTTTCAGACAAGAAGTAATTACTCCAAGAGTGTTAAATTTTGAAGAGGAAGCTGGACCTTCTACAACAGTTATACAAGAAGAGGAAGCTATTCTCAAACCTATTCATTCTGCAAGTGATGATGAGTTCATTGCTACAATTCTTGGAGATTTATCACAACCAAGAGGAGGAGTTACTATTCGAGATGTTCAAGAAGAAGAACAACAAAGAACTTCTCAACCTGAAATTGATCCTAAGGATAAAGGGACGGGTGTTTTGGTAGAAGTTAAGAAGAAGAAACCAACTTTAGCACAGTTAAGAGCTGCTCAAGATGCTTTGAATGAACAAGCAGCTAGAAAGATTCAAGAAGAGTTAAATGCTAAAGATAGAGAAGCTCAGGAAGCTCAAGAAGCTCAGAATAGAGAAGCAGCTCAAAAGGTACAAGATGAATTAGATGCTGAAGCTGCTGAACCATTACAGTCACCTGTTCCTGTTAGAGTTATGCCAAGAAGACTTAATAAAGCTAAAGACAGAAATGCTATGATGGCTTATCTGAAAATTCAAGGGTATAAAGGATTGCAGAAGTTTAATTATTTTGAGATGAAAAGATTATATGATGCTGCTAGGGAGGATTATAAGAAGGATGTTGCAGGCATCAAAGATTTTAGAGAAGAAGCTACCTAGACTGAAGCTGAAAGAAAGAAGAGCTTGAAACGAAAAAGGAAAACTGAAGTTACAGATGTTCAGTTCTCAAAGAAAGAAAAAGTTGAATTAAGATCTGAGACTAGTGATGAATTAAGGAATTATCTCAGAGTAGTAGATTTTGATTATTCAAAAGAAGATAATGACATGAAGATGAACAGATCAAAGATTAGTGTTTTTGAAGTTGTCAAATCCAAGATGGAGATTACATGATTTTTCATAAAGAAGATGAAAGCTTCAAAGTTTTCAAAAGGCTATGGGACTTACTGCACATTATAGATAGAGTATACCTATTCTATTTATATCATGTGGTGAAAGTTTACTTTGAACATAATCTATTAGAAGGGATTGGTTACTTTTACATGGTGATCTCATAACTGCATGGGAAACTGAAGAAGAGAGCACTGATGATGTTTGGAAGAATCAAGAAAGCTGGGAAATTATTTGCTGGAGATTCTTTGAAGAGTCTGGAGTTCATGTTTTAGAGCTGGAAAATGGAACAATGATACACATGTTTGCAGAAAGAAGATACCCTCTCACATTTGAGCTCATGAGAAGAATGTTAGAGCATGGAATGGAAGTAGAAGAGGATAATGAAACTGCTTGCATGGTTATCAACTTGTTTATCAACTGGACTACTATTGCTGAGGATGATCAATAACTGGTATGAATTTTATTTGAATAAATACTTTTTGATATATCAGTACTTTTATTCAAAGTACTGATTGATCAAACAGTACTTTCATCAAAGTACTGTTTGAAGAAATAAACCAGTTAATAGAATTCTAAATGAAACCTTTTGCTAAGTAATAAATATTTTGAAATAAAGGTTGAATAAATGGTTTTTGTGATGATAACATCAATAGGTTATCAATCCACCATGGTTACAAAAGGATTGGCTAATCCATGAGCAAACGACTCTGGTAAAGATATATCAAATCCATTTTTAGTTGACAACTTGCTAATAAGTTGGATGGTAATCAACTCACCATATCAGTAATGTAAAGAGTTGGCTAGCCCACAAGAAAATGGCTTGTGGTAAAGGCAGTGGAAAAACCATTATTGGTAATTAGTTCACCATTAGATAGAAGAACTAACTAGTCCAGAAGGGTACAACTTTTGGTAAAGACAAATTAAATCTGTTGATAGCTGATGATTTGCTAAAAATCATATGGTTATCAATGTACCATGGTCTTACACACCAAAACATTTGGCTACTCCAGAGTTAATGGCTTTGGTAAAGAGATTAAAATCCATTAATTTTCAATGATTCACCTCTCACAGGAGTTAACACACCTGGAAGTGATGAGAATAGTATGCAACTTAAACTGAATTAATGTACAAAATTGTCATATGTTGCTGTGTTGCTGAAAAGATGGAGCTTGCTGGATGCTGCTATAAAAGAATAATTCTAAGAGATACTTTGACAAGCACAGACATTACAGAGATACAATCCAAAGACTAAGAAACAATCTGTCCTTAAATATGAAGTTGTTAAAGATATATTCACAAAAGGGAACTTGAAGTCAAGCAAGTAGAATTCAAGTTAGGGGAGGATTGTTGGGATATGAAAGTGCTGAAGATATGAAAGTACTGAAGATATGAAAGTACTGTAAGCTGCAAAGTACTGGAAAACGTTAAAGAGTCAAAGTACTGCTAAAGATAAAGTCAAAGTACTGCATTATGAAGTCAAAGTACTGCAAGAACAAAGAACTGTTATATTCGTTTATGGAAAGTATTGTATTCTATGTTTAGATTACTTGTCGTACAAGAATACAAATTGTAAACCGACTAGGATATCCTTAAGCCTATAAAAGGACTCCTAGATTGTCATTAGAGGTACGAGTCTATGAGTTTTAGAGTTTACGAATTCACAAGTTATTTAGTGTTTTAGAGAGAAGTTCGATAATCTTAGAGTTGTTTAGAGTATCTGCATAATAAGCAAATTTAGAGTTTATAATAAAAGTTATTCTTCTTAGCTTTGTTAAGTAAATTCCGCGTACTTGATAAAGATTGCTCAGTGTTTCTTTGTTAATAACTTAGGATTTATCCGAGGTTATTAAACCTTAACAAGCTAGTTAAAGTTAGTTTGATTAAAGTATATCGATCCAACACATTATATCCTAGTTTAGTAGAGTCCTATATATATTGTTACCGCCGATTTTACGTGAAAGGTTTCGTTTGTTTTCTTCAAGTGTGCAGGTTTAATTTACCAAGAAGAAGATACATAAGATGAGAAGGAGCTTTTCACGCAAACGTTCTTCTTAAAGAAAGATGTAACCACCACTTTACACAGATCCTACCGAGCTAATAAGGGGAGTAGTAGTTTCTTTCATCTTTTATTACCTTCCGTTATCATAACTTTGATACTTTCGAGGAACATTGGGGACAATGTTCAGTTTAAGTGTAGGGAGGGAAAATAAAACGGGAACTTTGAAACTATGTTTATCCTAGAATATTTGCTTTGCCCAATTGCATTTGTGTAATAAACCATGAGAAATATCGGTTAGGGTAATTTTGGCACCAAATTTAAAATTTTTCATAACATATAGGAATGGGCCATTAGTCTTAATAAAGCGTCTCATGGATAGGAAATTATATGACTAGCACAAAAAAACCCTTTACCACTTAAATTCCACCCAAAATGTAAGGATCGCCCTTAGATTAGTAGGAATTGAAGCATTCATCTTTAATGCTTAGAGTGTGAACCAGTAGTATAATAGATTCTATAACTTGTTTTGTGATGCATCCCGAGATCGCTAGTAAGACTACACTTGTGTAGTTAGGAATAACTAAATGATAAGAGGCATTAGGATAACCCTTGTTTGATACCCGTAATATAATTACTTCTTCCACATCGGTTGAGTAATTCCCCCACACCTTTGCGTTGTACTCATATTTAGTACACGATACCCCTAGTTAACCCCTTAGAGCCTATCCTTTTTGCGGTTCTCGTGATGTTTCGGTTTTACGGAATATCAATGAAGAGCATTGTTTACAATCCACCCCCAAATGTACACCCAAATCGCCTTAGCCTACCTTGTATGCACTCACTTGTAGTGCGTTATTGTTATCATACTTAACACTTAGTTCAATTATCTTGTTGCTTGTATAAGTTGATAAGTCGAGTCATATCCTTTGTACACAGTTTTGGGACGATTGGGACTCATGGGAAAAGTTAAATTTTATGAGATGACGGGAAGGGAACGTTAAATTCAAATTCCCTTTATTTGCATAATAATGTACTCCAAGTGTTTTGATCTTTTCAATTCGGGTCAAATTAGTGTTAGAGTAATAAAAACTCAAGTGTAGGGATGTGCCTATAAATCCCTATCATTTTGATGTTATCGTAGTTAATGGTGAAGTAAAAGTGTATGAAAAAAAAAAAAAAAAAAAAAAAAACGGGCTACCATCCTGCATCTATCTTTAATTTATGTTTGTTTGTTTCAATTATCTAGAGTCTAGAGTGTCGAGTCTTGGCTTAGCAACGCCATTCTTCGCATGCTTGTAACATAAAGATTTTTGACTTGCCACCACTAAATAGCCTATCCCACCAAACCCTTTGTTTCCCTACCATAAGCCTATCATTACAACCCTTTAAAAGACCTCTTGGATAGTCTTTCCTAGGTGCTTACGCCAAAGCGATGGAGGTTTGATCTAGTCTCAAGCCTATGGTAATCTATGTACTAGGACCGGTTAATGAGTGTTTATCTTCAATTTCCAACTTGTTATATTTCATATACACCCGAGAGATGTGAGTATCCAAACACCCCATGTGAGGTGCTAGTATGTAATTTTCGTGCTTGTTATGACTTTTGCGGGGCTTATATGTGTTGTGGATCGTTCTAAACTAATGCTTCATGACCTCTAACTTATAAATTGATTGGCTAAAAGCACATTTTCTTGAGGACAGCAAATACCAAGTGTAGGGATATTTGATAAGGTTTTAAAATGTACCTTTTTGAGGGGTCGTTTAACCCCTTATTTGATCACTTTTGTATCCATTATTACTTAATATCCTTCCTTTTCACTTTTTAGGTATCTTGAAGGCAAAATGCTGGAATGACACTTATTCGGACGAAAAGGCACGAATATACGAAGAAAATGTCCAAAGTCAAGAATCGAGACACTCAGGCTGCTGGAACTGAAGGGGACGGCGTCAGGCACAACTAGCGACGCCGTCGGACAACTTTTGTGACGACTCAGTAGCTAAATTGCTCATTTACAAGTGACGGCTTCAGGTTTTAAAAGAGTAGGGCGTCGCAACTCAGACGGCCTAGATTTGATCCAGATGACGTCAAAGACTGAAGGGGACGGCGTCACAGGCATAAGGTGATGTCGTCGCAAGACTAACGTGGCAAAGACGAAACCCTAATAACGGCGACCCGACGGCGTCACAAATCAAAGGGTGACGCCGTCGCATTTGTAATCTTATATATAGAATCCGAATTTTTTAGTTTTCAGTGTGTAGTTTTTGGAGTAAAAAACCTAAAGCGAACCAAGGCTGTCTTGTACAGTATTTTAGGATTCCATACCCTATCTTACATCAAGATAAGTGTTTTACTTCATTAATTCAAGTATGTCTTCAATTAATTGGGTGTATGCTTGCATGTTTCCCATGTCCGTCTAATTTACTTGTGTGTTAGCTTAAGGAATATGAAACTTAATTATTGAATATTGATTGGTTGTCTCTTATCTTAATTGTTAATGATCTAGTATTGCGATAGGTCATCCGTTGTGTAGTTAATGCTTGATTAATCTTTGTGAACCTTAGCTTATAGTTACCTAGAGTCATTGTAGGCTAAACCATCCAAAGAGTACCTTAGTGTTAAGTTTATAAATCCTAGAGATTTTGTAGGCAATAACCTTTGGTAGTTTCAAAGAGTTAGGATAAACGCATACCCTACGACCTTAGACACACAACGCGATTAAGAATAAGGACGTGACAATTCAACCATCAATAGGAGATAATTAAGGAGTAATAAAACCTAAGTAAACACATCTTTAAATCATCATACGAGCACACAATAATTAGACATAGACTACCCACTAGATTAGATAATTAGACGAGTAGAGTAATCGGTAGAAATACCAACACCCCCCCCCCAATCCAAACCTTGAAATTCGTACCTTTCCATTTCCTAAAAAACATAAAAAGATAAAAAATAATATTCCTCAACGCAACCTTAGCGTAGTAACTTCTCACTAGCATTCCTATTCCCCTATAGAACGATATCAATTCCCGTGGCTTACCCTAATACTACACTACAACGATTAGGTTCACTGCCTAGGGTGTTGAAAAACTTGCTCGACGAAAAGGAAGTTCTTTTGACCCCGAACGACGCGTGTAGCGTTATCAGTCCTCCAGGGTTGTGGGACATTTTTTAGATCGACTCTGGAATGCTTGGAGATGATGCCAGAAGCTTCGTCGTATCCAATGTTAATCAAGAAATCCAATACTTCCTCTTCTTTCGAATCGGGACGTATTCCGTAGAAGGAATGACTAGAAGAAGAATGACACGAAGATCCGCCACAGTGACTGTGACTTCCTTAGTGCCAAGGGTCACTTTAACCACATCCTGTCCGTCAATTTTGTCCATAGTATGCCAAAACTGATGAATGTATATATTGGGTACGGTGGCTGTGTTGGTGAGCATGAGATTAAACGGGTTATTCTTGAGAATGTCAACAGCAACTTTGCATGAAGATTCTGAGCATGTGAAGTTGTTGAAGTCAACACAGAGATTGTTTTTCCCGATGATTTTGTCATAACCGGGAGGGAAGATATCAGCCATTGTGAGCATATTTGGGGCATTGAGATTCTCTTGATTGACAGCCATTTCGTGATCTGAAAGATATTTAGACAAAAGAAACAACATATTCAAACACATTGTGTTAGCCTTAGTTAGATTTATTGTCCAATTACTTGTTTGAAGTTATCATGTTTATGAATGTTACGAGTCCAAAGTCACTTTTAGTCCAATTGATTGAAGTTGATGTGATAAGTTACGTGAATATGTTAATTTTGAAGTTTTAATTCCAACTTTCACTTAAACGCACAACATTTTAATTTTTGAGAACTTATGAGTAACATTTGGTTTTGTGACTTAAGTGTAACAATATACAAGTTAGCCTACGCGTAACAAGTCAAAAACAAGGTGAAATGGAGGCTTAGGCGTAAACAGGTGTGCTTATGTGTAAAAGAGGAGCTTAGGCATAGGCGTAAGCTTAAGTGTAAAGCCAAGTCTTAGGCGTAAGAAAATCTTACGCGTAAAACGAGTCCAAAGGCTTATGTGCTTACGCGTAAGCTTTAGTAAAAAAAATGTTACGCATAAGTTTTACTCGTAAGAGTAAAGCTTAGGCGTAAACATCCTAGTTTATGCCTATCTTTCTAGGATACGCGTAGTCCCACTGTAGACCCTTTATGAGTAAGAGTTACGCGTAAGAATACTCTTATGCGTAACCATTACGCATAAAGGTTTTCCGTATATGCGTAAATTATGAACACCTTTTGTCTGAATTTTACGTGTAAGTAACCTGAAACACATAAACATGAAAAACTTGGATACAATGTAATCCTAACATTTTCATAAACACAATACAAGCACAAGTCACATCATTTAAGGCAAGAACAGCTTAAGCGTAAAGTTTCTAAAACCCTAAACCCTAGTTCCTACGCATAACAGATTCAGCCATAGAATTCAATCAAGATTGTTTTCTGCACATTCCTAGATGTCTAAGGAGTGTATTGGAAATTTTTTTAACACAAATAGACCACAGAATCAAAAGATTCATATAGTACGACCTCAAGAACCCTAACTTTTTAATTCTTACAATTTGTTGTTTCTGGGTAAGATTGAAGGCTCAATTCATGTTACATATCATGTTCTAACACTATTCCACACATCTAATCATAGCAAAACACTCATATAAGAAAATCCCCAAACATGAACATAAACCCTAAAATTTCAAAATCATTCAATTTGTTACTCTGGGTATGATTGGGTGCTTGAAATGGATTCAACACATGTTTAGAAAGGTTTTAATACTATCCATTTCAACACAAACATCATTAGGCGTAAACACCCAATCCTACGCATAACAAACCCATTCAAAATCATTTAGAGAAAAATTTGACCGTTGGATTGAAACGATTTTCAAAACCATTGTTTAAAAACATGATCTAAACCTTATACCACTTACAAATTTTGATTTGGTTGAACGGATTTGAAGATTGATTTTAGGCCGTTGGATCTTGGTGGTTTAGGAATTAAATGCAAGAAAAAGTGTATTCAATGTGTTAGGTTAGGATTTTTGTTGAAATTATTTTTCCAAAATTGACAAGTTTAGTCCCTTAACATCAAACACTTTCAACCAAGACCCATTAACTTCCATTTTGGTTAGACAAAACGCATTTTGGGCAAAAAAAATTAACGATACTCCCCTTTGACTTTTGAAATAGTGAAATTTGTAAAATTTTGTGTCCGAGGAGGGTATATTACAAGACAATTTTCCACCATTTAAATTGAAACTATATATTTTTGGTAACATGCAAGTACAAGGATTTATGAAACAGAAAAATATTTACTTTCTCCCCCTCAACACTTGTTCGGGAAAAATGGTGAAATGTTTAATGGAACACTGTGTTGATAGAAGTGTTGTACTTGCGATGTTTGGTTTTCAGATAGAATTTTAGATAGAAGAATACTTTTGGATTTTATAAGATTTTATATTTTTATATTTTGTTTTTGAAAAAATATTTACAAAAGAGGTTTTGGTGTTACTATTCAAGAATGTTTTAAAAGTTCATCCAGTTCTTCTGGAGTCAAACACCTCATACCAATACGGTGAATCAAATCAGTAAATTATGCGGGAGGCAAGGCTTTAGTGAGAAGTTCCGCCAATTGGTGTTCTGTACCTACAAAGTATAATTCAACTATACCCTTTTCCACATGCTCTTTGATGAAATGATATCGAAGATCGATGTGCTTTGACTTTGAATGTTGAACGGTGTTGCACGAGATCGCAATGGCACTTCTGTTGTCGCAGTACACCGGAATTCTGTCAAATAAATAACCATAGTCTTTGAGTTGTGTTCTCATCCAAATGACTTGAGCACAACACACAGACATGGCTACATATTATGCTTCAGTTGAGGACAGCGATGTACAATCTTGTTTCTTCGACTGCCATGACACCAATTTATCACCAAGGAATTGTAAACCTCCTGAAGTACTTTTTCGTGAATCTAAGCATCCTGCGTGGTCAACGTATGAAAAAGCTATTAGTTCAAAACTAGAATCCTTCGGATACCAGATCCCCAAGTTAATGGTTCCCTTGACGTATCGTAGGATTCTTTTAGCCTCAGAGAGGTGTCTTTCAGTTGGTCTTGACTGATAACGGGAGCAAAGATATACATAAAATATAATGTCGGGTCTACTGGCTGTTAGATACACGAGAGACCCAATAATACTGCGGTATTTGGTAGGGTCAACCAATTTTTTATGTAAATCAGCATCCAGTTTGTTGGTATGTGCCATTGGTGTTGCATAAGTGTCACAACTTTGCATTCCATGTTTATTCAATATTTCAAGAGCATATTTGGACTAACTTAAGAAAATACCACGGGGTGATTGATGAACTTGTAGTCCTAAGAAGAACGTAAGTTCACCCATCATTGACATTTCAAAATTTGTTTTAATTAGATGTGAAAAAGCATTTGAGTACTTTTGGTGGGTGGAACCAAAAATGATGTCATCCACATAAATCTGAACAATTAAAATGTGTGCCCCATGATATGAATAAACTGTGTTGGGTCGACCGATCCTTTGAAAAATGATTAGCAAGGAGAAAGGATGACAACTTATCATACCACGCCCGATGGGCTTGTTTGAGACCGTAGAAAGCCTTGTTCAGTTTGTAGACATCATTAGGGAACTCTGGATCAACAAATCCTTCTGGCTGGCTAACATATACTGTTTCCTTCAGTTTACCATTCAGAAAAGCAGTTTTGACATCCATCTGATAAACAGTGATGTTCATGTGAGCCACAAATGCTAGAAAAATCCGTACAGCCTTAAGTCTAGCAACCGGAGCAAATGATTCTTCAAAGTCAATACCCTCTTCCTGTCTATAACCCTTAGCCACCAGACGTGAGTTATTTTGGATAACCGTACCTTCAGCATCTAACTTATTCTTCCAAATCCATTTGAGACCAATGACGTAGACCCCTGTTGGTCTTTCAACCAATTCCCATACTTCTAAACGTTTAAACTGGTTTAGTTCTTCTTGCATGGATTCAATCCAGTTGTCGTGAGTCATTGCATCTTTAATATTTTTGGGTCCAGTTTGACAAACGGTGAGTGCATAAATGCAATGTTCTCCGTCAGTCTGAAGGCGTTGTCTAGTTACGACTGGTTGGTTCGGGTTGCCAATAATGTTAACAAGAGGATGGTCTTTAGTCCATCGGTGTGTGGAGGGTTTATGTTGGTATACATTGTGCAGATTTGGTGGATTCAGATGGCTGGTAGAAGATTCAGCAGCATCTGAATTTGCCGTTTCATTAGCGAAAGGGTTAAAAAAAGCATTCCCATCATAATCCGCAGGTGCAGGTACATCTTGAATAAGAATATCAGCAGCTAGGTCATTGTCATTAGAAGCGGTTTGTTCGGCTGTTGTTGGAGATTCAATCGGAGGTGCATTAGCAACAGTTGTTGTTTCAGGTGTATCAGGTAAAGGATTATTATCAGGTTGAGCAGCGGAAACATTTGATACATCTGAAGCACGTTGATCAAGATCGTCACTAAACAATGGAGCGAACAACGTTTCCATCTGACGACGAGTGAGTTGAAATGATTGATCAGCTGATGATTGGGGGAAGTTGAGACGGTTATGTCCGGGTTCCAAGTTGTTTTGCTCAGAAGCCATTTCTGTGAGCTCATCAAAATTAGCGTGAAGGCTTTCCATAATTTCCTTTGTAGGGCGATTCTAGATTCGGTATCCTTTTGAGTTTTCATAGTATCCAACGAAGACTCCAATGTCAGCTTTGGCCTTGAGCTTTCCAAAGTCATCATGATCATTATTTGGGTAACATAGAGCACCAAATACGTGAAAGTGTTTTAGGTTCGGTTTTCTGTTATGGATAAGCTCATAAGGTGTTTTGTTGTGGCGTTTGGTTATCATAGAACTGTTTTGAGTGTAGCATGCAGTTGACACGGCTTCTGCCCATAAGTAATCTGGAAGTTTTGCATTTCTCAACATTTTTCTTGCAGCTTCCACTAACGTACGGTTTTGTCTTTCGACAACTCCATTTTGTTTTGGTGTTCGTGCAATGGATGTCTGATGCTCAATTCCTACTTTCTTATAGTATTCTTGAAGAGTTTGATTTACAAATTCAGTTTCTCTGTCTGTTCTGACTTGTTTAACCGTGTTATGGAGCTGAACTTGAATTTTCGTAAGAAAGGTGATGATCGTTTTGCGTAGTTTGATCTTTACTTCGAAGAAAATAAACCCAAGTGCATCTGGAGTAGTCATCAACGATTACAAGAATGTAGCGTTTGCCATTAATCGTCTGCACACGCATCGGGCCACACAAATCCATGTGAAGAAGATGAAGAACATGTTGAGAGCTGTTTTCCACCTTTGAAGGAAAATAAACACGAGTGCTTTTCCCCTGTTCACAAGCTGAGCATAAGTGATCTTTTGAATACCGAAACCTTGGAAGACCTTCAACCAGTTTGTGTCATGCAAGATTAGTTATGGTTTGAAAGTTAAAATCTGAAAGTCTTCTGTGCCACAGCCATGATTTTGTAGATGTTGCCTTAGAAAGTAGACAGATAGGAGATGAAGCGATCATGTCTTGCATTGAAATTGTGTAAAGGCTTGAAGTGCGGTTTCATGACATAAGATCGTTTCCTTGTAGATCACGAATGAAGCAAGTTTTCTCCCTAAAAGCAACTTCCAAATCACCATCACAAAACCGGCCGACTGAGAAAAGATTGTGTCCAAGACCTTCAACATAATAAACCCTGCTAATTTCCATGTTCCCATTGATGTAGTCTCTATAGCCCATGATAGCTGCGAAGTGATCATTCTCGAACCTAACAGTGCCAATGAACTTTGAAACAAAGTTTGTAAGAAGTTTGAGGTTGCCTGTCATGTGCTGGGAACATCCGCTATCAACAATCCAAAGGATGATCTGTATCACCTACATTACACACAGACGACACAAGTGGAATGGAAGTAGAGGTGGAACCCGAAGAGTTAGAGGGTTCCGTTACAGTTACAGTTGAAAAACACATGTTTATAATTTTCGAAATCTATTTAAATCCAGGTATATTTTGTAACCATCTCTTCCAAGTCTAACTAGTTTGTTTTGTGGTCTTAGTGAATGCACTAGGTGATATTCTTTTCCTAGGAGGTGAAGTGGGTTCTATGGGTACATTAATGATATCTGCAGAAACACTAGAAGGCAGTTTACCCAGCACTGACTTAGAAGTATTAGTGGGCCTAGAGGTAATTCGATTTCTATGTTTCCGTTTATGAGATAAGATAGATTTAGCAACACATTTATCATGACAACCATAAAACATGCTTTTACGACAACCAATACAAGATGCTTCAAACAAAACATTCAAAGTACTTAAAGATTCAACATTCGTTACATCACTTTGTCTATTACATTTCGCTAACGCAATGTCTAAAGTAGGTGCAACATGTGTTTTATTCAAAGTCCTAGTGTGTTATTCTACTTCAGAGGTCTTTACTGATCTTCTCTTACGTTGGAACTTCCTATTCTTCCTGATTGTGCTCTTAAGCTGTGAAGTGCAAACGCTAGGATTAGAGGAAACTACTCCTGTAGAAGTGGAAGGAAGCACATTAGTATCTTGTGGTTTGTCATTAGGCATCCTAGTGTTAATTTTAAACATTCCAGGTGCAAGGACATTTGTGTTACTAAATTTATCTTTCCTAAGTTTCACCAACTCCTCTTTCAACTCTATGATAGTGTCTAACAAATCTTGGTTTTCAGAGCGAATGTTTCCATTAACGTTTAAGACCTCTTTAGTGTATGCAAGATGATTATCAAGTTCTTGTGACGCTTTATGATAACGCTACACGCGTCGTTCGGGGTCAAAGGAACTTCCTTTTCGTCGAGCAAGTTTTTCAACACCCTAGGCAGTGAACCTAATCGTTGTAGTGTAGTATTAGGGTAAGCCACGGGTATTGATATCGTTCTCTAGGGGAATAGGAATGCTAGTGAGAAGTTACTACGCTAAGGTTGGGGTTGAGGAAGATTATTTTTTATCTTTTTATATTTTTTAAGGAAAGGAAAGGTACGAATCTCGGGGTTTGGATTTGGGGGATTGGTATTGCTACCGATTACTCTACTTATCTAATTATCTAATCTAAGGTGTATGTAGTCTATGTCTAATTATTGTGTGCTCGTATGATAGTTTAAAGATGTGTTTACTTAGGTTTTACTACTCCTTAATTATCTCCTATTGGTGGTTGAATTGTCACGTCCTTATTCTTAATTGCGTTGTGTGTCTAAAGTTGTAGGGTATGCGTTTCTCCCTAACTCTTTGAACTTACCAAAGGGTCTCGTCTACAAAACCCACTAGGGATAATAAACTCTTACTCTAAGGCACTATTTGGATGGTTTAGCTTACAACTACTCAAGGAGTTAAATTCTAAGGTTCACAAAGATTTAATCAAGCATTAAGTACACAACGAATGACCTATCGCATTACTAGATCATTAACAACTAAGATAAGAAACAACCAATCAATATTCAATAATTAAGTATCATATTCCCTAAGCAAACACACAAGTAAATTATCCGGACATGGAGAACATGCAAGCATACACACAAATAATCAAAGACATAATTGAATTAATGAAGTAAAACACTTATCTTGGTGTAAGATAGGGTTTGGAACCCTAAAATACTGTACAAGACAGCCTTGGTTCGGTTTAGGTTTTTACTCCAAAAGACTACACACTAATACTGAAAAATTCGGATTCTATATATAAGATTACACATGCGACGGTGTCACCTTATGTTTTGTGACGACGTCGGGTCGCCGTCATTAGGGTTTCGTCTTGGCCACGTTAGTCTTGCGACGGCGTCACCTTATGCTTGTGACGCCATCCTCTTCAGCTTCTGACGCCGTCTGGATTGCATCTAGGCCGTCTGAGTTGCGACGGCCTACTCTTTTATAACTTGACGTCGTCACTTGAAAATAGGAGTTTTGGCTTCTGTCCCGTCACAAAATCCTCCGACGGCGTCGCGTATAAGCTGTGACGCCGTCACCTTATGTTTTCAGCAGCTTTGAGTGTCTCGATTATGACTTTGGCCATTTTCTTCGTATATTCGCGCCTTTTCGTCCAAATAAGTGCCATTCCAGCATTTTGCCTTCAAGAGACCTAAAAAGTGAAAAGGAACGATATTAAGCAATAACGGATACAAAAGTGATCAAATAAGGGCTTAAATGACCCCTCAAAAAGGTACTTTTTAAAACCTTATCACTTTAGCATGAGTCTTTTTGAGCAAATTAAATACGACTCCATATTCAGTTTTGACTTTGGCAATTTCTTGTTCATATTTGAAAATTTGACACTTTAAAGACACATTTTTCTCATCCAGTCGTTCGAGTTTTGGTTCAAAAGTTTGAGCACTCGGCTGTTTGAGTTTGTTTTGCAAAGCAAGTTCTCGATTATTATATCATTTTGACACCATTGAAGATGACATTTTACATTTGAAAGTTCAGTTAACAAACGCTCATTTTCAGCTTTCAAAGATTTGATTTGAGACACATTATCAACAATCTCAACATAATCAATAATATCAACAAAATTAACAAGAATATTATCAGAAGCAGAAGCATCAGTATGATACTCCACAATTGATTTGGTATTCTTTTTGGTTTTCAAAGTCCATGCCTCTGTTGCTTTGAAAATTGTTTTCATGTGCCCAATTTCTTTCTGAAGATCCTGTTCCCAATATTTTGCATACATACGAAGATTTTGAACATGGGGTAAAAGTTGTTTTTGAAAAATATCCCTTTGTTTTTGCGCATATGGCGATTGAAAAGTTTCAACTTTTATTTCCGAATTAAGTTCTATTTCGTGTTCCAAAAGATCAATGTCATACATAAATGTATCAAAATATTTAAGGATTTGACATCTTTCGGGTAATGGTGTGATTTCACTTAAAGAAGGTAAAGGACCATTAATTTGTGCAACTTGTTGGACGGGACCAACATGAGAGGAGGACTCAAGAATTGGTGTGATAACCCAAGGTGTGTTTGTATTATCCTATTGTTTAACAAAAGTTATAAGAGGGCCTTTTGAATAATCAAATGGTTTGTTATATTCAACTTTTTCCATTTTCAATCGACTCTCTTCTTCTGCGTCTAATTCCTCTTCATGATTATATTCAACGATACGCACAACAGATTCATTAATCATATGTTCGACACGATACAACTTTGGATGTGCATTGAATGCTCTATTGAAAAAACATGGTTTGTAATAAGCAAGATTTGGCCCATATCCATCTGGATTTGGCTTAAATGTGAACTTTTGAATCATTGTGATTGATTCACCATGTTTATAAATAACATTTTGAAACTCTTTGATTTTGTTTTGCAAAGCGACAATTTCATCGAGATAGAGATCTATTTGTTTCCTTGAATTTTTTTTGTACTCAGAAAACTCTTTTTGACACGATAACAACTCCGACTTGACTTTTTGAGTTTCCGAAGTGAGAGTGTTAACTTGTTGTTTATGATCAAATTTTTGTTGTTCTATTTGAGAAAGCAATTCATTCTTGGAAGCAACTAGATCACGTATCAGTATTTCTAAAGATTTTTTGTTTTGATATGACTTTGCAAAAGCGACTTCAAAACTGAATTCACATTTCTCTTTAGTTTCAAAATTGTCGAGTTGTAACTTATAGCATTCAATATCCTTAGTCAATAGTGCCACTTTTTCTCGAAGAGAATTATTGATCTCATTGCACTTTTCCAATTGAGATTGGGTGGTCTAAAATAAGGTCATGAGCTCTGGATCTGGATTAGACACAGGCTTATTTTTTTCAACTCGAGTCTCAACATATTCAGCATTTTGATCCTCAAATGTAATCACGGGGTCAACTTGAGTATCAATGGTAACCGTAAGGTCATCTTGATCGTCAAATGTAACTACGGTATCCATTTGATTTTCTTCATGATGAGACGTAGAAGGCTCATGTTGAACACTCTATGCCTCGTCGGATGCAGATGCAGTCGGAGATATCAGATCATGTATAAGACATATGTTAGGATCCGGTACCTGAGACAAGCCATCAGTGCCATACACTGGGCTTGTGTCACTCATGTGTAGCTTTTGCACGTTTGCCATTAACATTACAGCTGCATTAGCTTGCAAGTCCTCCATGTCATCATCAGAATCTGCATTAGCCATGAAGCTTTGTTCCTTGTTTGTAAGTGTTCCACCAGCTTCATCCTTGAGAGCCAAGAGTAAAGCCTCTTTGTGATAAGTGATGCCTTTTGTTCTCGGATTTGGGCAATCATTCGCCAAATGAACCTTTTCATTGCAATTGTAGCATCGAAGACCATTATTCCCATTCTGAACATTTCCCTGATCAACCATTTGAACCCGCTGCGGTGGAGCACCCATGTTATTCCTTCCTGATAAGGTTTAAAATGTACCTTTTTGAGGGGTCGTTTAAGCCCTTATTTGATCACTTTTGTATTCGTTATTACTTAATATCGTTCCTTTTCACTTTTTAGGTATCTTGAAGGCAAAATGCTGGAATGACACTTATTCGGACGAAAAGGCGCGAATATACGAAGAAAATGGCCAAATTCAAGAATCGAGACACTCAGGCTGCTGGAACTGAAGGGGACGGCGTCAGGCACAACTAGCGACGCCGTCGGACAAGTTTTGTGACGACTCAGTAGCCAAATTGCTCATTTACAAGTAACGGCTTCAGGTTTGAAAAGAGTAGGGTGTCGCAACTCAGACGGCCTAGATTTGATCCAGACGACGTCAGAGACTGAAGGGGACGGCGTCACAAGCATAAGGTGACGCCGTCGCAAGACTAACGTGGCCAAGACGAAACCCTAATAACGGCGACCCGACGGCGTCACAAATCAAAGGGTGACGCCGTCGCATTTGTAATCTTATATATAGAATCCGAATTTTTTAGTTTTCAGTGTGTAGTCTTTGGAGTAAAAACCTAAACCGAACCAAGGCTGTCTTGTACAGTATGTTAGGGTTCCATACCCTATCTTACATCAAGATAAGTGTTTTACTTCATTAATTCAAGTATGTCTTCAGTTAATTGTGTGTATGCTTGCATGTTTCCCATGTCCGGCTAATTTACTTGTGTGTTTGCTTAGGGAATATGAAACTTAATTATTGAATATTGATTGGTTATCTCTTATCTTAATTGTTAATGATCAAGTATTACGATAGGTCATCCGTTGTGTAGTTAATGCTTGATTAATCTTTGTGAACCTTAGCTTATAGTTACCTAGAGTCATTGTAGGCTAAACCATCCGAAGAGTACCTTAGTGTTAAGTTTATAAATCCTAGAGATTTTGTAGGCAATAACCTTTGGTAGTTTCAAAGAGATAGGGATAAACGCATACCCTACGACCTTAGACACACAACGCGATTAAGAATAAGGACGTGACAATTCAACCATCAATAGGAGATAATTAAGGAGTAATAAAACCTAAGTAAACACATCTTTAAATCATCATACGATCACACAATAATTAGACATAGACTACCCACTAGATTAGATAATTAGATAAGTAGAGTAATCGGTAGAAATACCAACCCCCCAAACTCAAACCCCGAGATTCGTACCTTTCCATTTCCAAAAAACATAAAAAGATAAAAAAAAATAATCTTCCTCAACCCCAACCTTAGCGTAGTAACTTCTCACTAGCATTCCTATTCCCCTAGAGAACGATATCAATTCCCGTGGCTTACCCTAATACTACACTACAACGATTAGGTTCACTGCCTAGGGTGTTGAAAAACTTGCTCGACGAAAAGGAAGTTCCTTTGACCCCAAACGACGCGTGTAGCGTTATCACTTCCATTAGCATTAAATCCTTGACTACTACCCATCTGAAGACCATTTTCTCGATTCTGAACCTCAACCCTTCCATTTTTAACAACTGCTTGATTCCTTGTGTGAAATCCTTGACCACTACCCGTCGATGACTTGGCCAAGACGAAAACCCTAATGACGGCGAGCTGACAGCGTCCCATCTATATGGTGACGTCGTCGCACTTGTAAATCTATATATAGAATTCGATTGTTCTTCATTTAAGGAAGTATACTTTTGGAGTAAAAACCCTAAACGTTTGTAGTCTGACTTGGACAGTATCTTAGGGTCCCAAACCCTATTTTACACATCAAGATAAGTGTTTTAATCCAAAGTATCATTATGTCTTCCATTGATTGTGTGTATGCTTTCTTGTTTAACATGTCTAGCTATATTTCTTGTGTGTTTGCTTAGATCTATGAAACCTAGTTATTGATTATTGTTAGGTTGTTTCTTATCTTAATTGTAATTGGCTTAGGAGTGCAACTAGGCTTTCGTTGTGTTTAATGCTTGAGTAATCTTTGTGAAAGTGAGCTTATGAATGAAATAGTTTAAGGACTTGCAGATTTCGTAGGCTAAACCCAAAGGTAACCTCAAAGAGTTAGGGCATATGCACACCCTACGACCTTAGGAAATACAACGAGTTAAGATAAGGTGTGACAATTCAACCGACCAATAAAAGATAACTAGGGAGTAATAGTATCTAGGTAAACATATTTTTAATCATCATACGAGCACACATCAATTAGACATAAGACTACCCGTAGTATTAGATAATTAGATAGTAGAAGTAATCGGTATGCCCCGAGATATTTACCTTAGCTTTCTAAAAAACCAATAAAAGATTAAAAAAAAAGAATCATCCTCAACCCCCACCTTCTCGTAATATATTTCTGGCTATCATTTCTATTCCCCTAGAGAACGATATCAATCCCCGAGGCTTACCCAATACTACACTACAATGATTAGGTTCACTGCCTAGGTGGTTGAAAAACTTGCTCGAAGAAAAGGAAGTTTCTTTGATCCCGAACGCGCTTCGTACGCGCATCACGTTTCATAGGATGACAAGATCCGGAAATGTGTGCTCATTCAATAATGATCATATCAGGCATTTTGAGGGAGAGAAATGAGCTTGAGGCAAGATTACAAGCTGCTCAAGGCGATGTGTGAAAGTGAAACATTTACCTAGTGCTCAATTGGATATTGTTCTTGATTGTTTATGCACTTGGTTAATTCTTTTTCTTTTATGTATGATGATCTTATTTTGTGTTTTGTGAAAATGTAAGTACTTGTTAGGGCACAATCTTAGTGTAACAACCTTGATCAAACAATCATGTAGTATATTCCAACTTTAATTTTTTTAGTGGAATGTTTCATGTTTTTCCGTATTGAAAATGGAAGTAATTAAGTCTTCTATTTGGTTATAAATTTTGTTCTTCAACAGAGTTTACCTTATGTTTATGCAGATGGTTATTAATTTGGTTAGGTTTGACTTTTAATTGTCAACATTGTTATGAAGTATTGACTTAGGTTAGTGTTGGCTTTATGCACATGGTTATTAAAAAAGACACAACTAATTTCTACATCACATCAGTCAAAGTTTTCAGTTGAAAGTAAAGTAGTCATAGACAATGCAATAAGATACAGTCCACTAAATATATGAAAATACACAAACATAACATGGTTCCATAAATAATGAAAATAGTTATAATTCTAAATGCATAAAATTTCATACTTTTCAACATAATAATTAGAGTTAGACGCACACATTTGTTTTTAGAATACATAACTTATCTATAGCAAACATAATAGATGAAACATTGTCTAGTTCAAAAGCATAACATAATTGACCTATGGTGAGGCCATCATTTTTTTCAATGCAGTCTGTTGCCTAGACATTCTTTGTGCAGTATATTGGGATGAATGAAACTGCTTGCACACCACTTAAATGGACCTAAAAGTGATACTATGATTGATCATGTAGCTGGGATTGATAATGTATGTTGGGATCATTGTTGGGATTCAAAGATGTTGCTGCTCATATGGTTAAGACTTCTCTTGAGAATCAATGAAAATACTTTAAGTGTGTTACTGCTGTTGGTTAAGAATTAAGACTGCTAGTGTACATTACAACTGCTGAGAACTTCAAGGGAAAATACACTAAGTGGTTAATGCTGATAAAAGAAAACTTAGTGCTGCTAGTAATAAGTTACAACTGCTGAAGAGTTAATGCTGCTAGAGTAGAGATTATGACTGTTGATTGATTGTCACTACTGTTTATGCTTGTAAGTCGGTTAGATATGTATAGAATGTTTAGATACGTATAGAAACGATTTGATATACTTAGGAAAGTATTCTTATCTTGGAGAATACGTATTGTAACCCTAATAGGACTCCTTAATCTATAAAAGGAGGTCCTAGTGCATAAAGATTAGAATGTACATTTTATATTCATAGCTTCAAGGTTGTAAACCCAAATACTAGGAAAAGTATTCATATTATTCATTAATAATATTGAATCGTTTATTGTTTATTAATTGTGTTCTTGTTACAAAGTTCTTCTTAATATTGAATATTAGATTCCGCATAGTATTTGATAAATTCAAGAAAGTTTCTATTCAAGTTGTGTTAATTTATTCAGCATAACTAAACCTTTACAGGCTAAGGGAATTTGATCAAGTATATAACTGGGATCAACAAGTGGTATCAGAGCTAGTGATTCTAGAATCTGTGATCAACGAAGAACCTGTTATAATATACAAGATTTTGCTGCTAAAGATGAATCATGACTCATCGCATATGGTTGTTGCATCAAGGGTTTCAGTGCTCAAGGCTTGTGAATATGAGATCTAGAGAATGCGAATTGAGCAGTATATCCAGATGCTTGACCTCCAACTCTGGGGATTTGATGCAGGTTTTCTGACCAGGTTTTAATATTTATAAAGTCTCGTTTACCTATGGTCCACCTAATGCATTCACGGGCAATGTACCCGGTCGTGTGTAGTGTAGTAATCGGTAAAACCGAGGTCATCCTAAGAGCTATGTGAGCAGATTTGAATTAAGTCTAGGTGTCACTGGGTTTAATTATTTTAAAGATTGAAATGATTAATGAACTAGAAAACAAGAAATAAACGCAAATAAATAAAATAGTGGTTGTGATCAATAGAGGTAAAGTGTGCTAACCTAGTTACTCATCCGATCATGTAATGTTCACGTCTTACTACTTCAAATTGATTCAAGTGGGGGTTTAAGTCGCTAGGACAGCATTTGGTCAGTTCGTCCTAACCTATCAGCAAAGGCTTCCACCGGAGATCAAGCTACTACCCTTGAAAGTCCAGTTGTTTTTAGTCCCCTAAGCCAAGTCATTAAGTACCTCTACATGCAAGATTCGTAACAATGAGTGCCCGAGCGCTAGCATCTTAGACACTCATCCCTAACTTCTTAAGTTCATCCAAACGACAGGTGATCATTTGGGCAGTTCACACAAGCCAGTAAGGGTCATCAGTTGGTCAATTCTTACCCTCCCCAACTCAACCTAACTACTTAGGGTCAGTTGGTCAATTCTCCTAAGCAACTAGATACTACCGCCATTCAAAACTACCGAAGCTAGGGTAGCTACCAACGAACTATGCATGCATACATTAGAAACAATTATACAGAAGCATGTAAACGTAAACAAAACAATTAAGGAATCACAACTAGGCTAGCACTGAAGGTGCTTAGCCGATCATATTAAACGAAACCAAAGATTCAATGTTTGACATAATGAAATACATGAATCGAAAGTAAAAGATAAAATAATCGCTAATGCTTATTGTTAGGGAGTGATTTCTCCCTTAGAGATGGCTACATATGCTCTTCAAGATCTGCCTTTGAACCCCTCTTGACGTTCTCTGCTTTTTGGTGTGAAGTGAATGATGTAAAATGCAGAAATTAGGGCTTGTATTTATAGGCACGATCTAGTTACGGCGTAACTTGAGTTGAGAGTTACGCCGTAACCTCAATATTTTCACAATTATGCTCTCGGTAAGCCTGTTACGGCGTAACATATGGGATGAGTTAGGCCGTATCTTCAATACAGGTTACATTTGGTATGATTACACTGTAATCATTGGAAGGAGTTACGGCGTATCTGGTGGCGGCATGGAACATTCCTTGACCTAATTGGTTACGGCGTAATCCTTAGTTGGGAGTTACGCCGTAATTAATGCTGAGTTGGTATTCTAAGTCATGCGCTAGCTACGACATAATATGAGAGATGGAGTTACACCGTAGCTTCTTCACAGTAGGCATACTATCATAAATCTCTAAGAAAATCTCCAAATTCGCGTCTCATTAACTCCAATGCTCGTAATTTACCTGAAAGTGAAATATAAAGGAAAACAGGCGTAAATCCATATAAATGATATAAATTCGAGCATTATCGGGGGAAATTGACACTTAATATTCAGGACTATTTGATATTATCAAATATCCACCCACTTGAACTCTACTTGCCCTCAAGTAGACCTTATTTAAAAAATACCTAAAAATATATCTCCCATTACCTGGAAGATATGAGTTTAAAAATCCCTTATGCTATAATAAATCAAAGCCGAACACCTCACGAAATGGGAACAAAACACTCAAATTCTCTCAACTGGACTAAGTGTCAATTTCGGGGTGATCACTCAAAGCACAGTCATAGCATGTATTATATCATAAGCTTGCCGATTACACAAATATCCACCACTAGAGTTAAGGACTAAACAATTCTTGAAGGCAATATGGGTAGACACGACATGGGTTAAGGGTGAATTTTCATTACTAACATGTCACAGAAAAATGGACAAAATCAATGATACATGACCAAATCCATGGCCAAGACACCAAAGATTGCTCACTTCATCACCTAGACACGCTTGATGACTAAAGGGTAGGATAAGACATGGGATTTAATTGGTGTAAAGTAAAAATAACAAAGCAAATAGTCTTAACCTATAACCAAGTCATCACCGCTTACCGTTCATCCAAAGTTCAAGTTTTAAGGCGAAGAAACCGGATCATGATATACCAAGTAGATGTGCCATTAGCGGACATCATGATGGGCACATTACCTGTTCTTCAACTGTTGGCATAATAATTACCAACTTAATTCTTCAAATGTGACCGAGGTGGCCTCCTCGATACTAAATCTTTAATAAGCTCCAAATATAGTGCTTATAACATAGCACTTTACAATAAACAAATAACTACAACTATTTTTTTTAATCATAACTAAACATAACATCCCCCCACTTGAGATGAACATAATATGAGAATCTGGGGGGTCTTCAATGATCTTCAAATATAGGTCTTTGACAAAAGCGTGATTTCCGAACATCTCTACTTGAACCTTGAACTTAGGCAAACAATGACTTCCCGATCACAAATTAAGACTACACGGTAGGCTAAGGTGAATGGGTGTAACAAAACAATATATATTGGGTGAACAGAATGAAAGGAATGGCTCAGATGGGTGTATCTAGGGGTATCTTGCACTAAAGGGGAGTGCAACAAAAGAGGAATGAGGTCGGAACCATCTCAATTGCTTTCATCATCAATGAACACAACTTTACCTTGACCCTTGTTGAGTTTGCTTGGATACTTCGTATCCCTCACCAAGGAGTATGCTTATACTCCAATGAATGGTCACTAGCCAACCTTCATGATATGGTCGATGAGCATGAGATCTACTTCACACCCCTCCTGGAACCGGCTATGGTGAGAGATACCGTTTTTATTCAAAGAGCCTCCCCATCTCGGGTCACCAGGAAATCAAAGGCCATCTATTGGGATCCCTTCCAAATGGAACTTTCGGAGATGTTCCCCCTATACAAGAAATGGGAACTAATTCTTAGGGAGAATGTCCTTTGCTTGGTTGGAAACAAGGATCATCCCAACGGCATGTCTAGTTTACATGATCTATTTCCTTGTCAACTCAACTCCTTTCAACCTCGCCTACTACATGATCAAGTGGATGGCAAGTGTTTCAAAGATGGACAAGATGGTGCTACCTTATGCCATGCTCCTCACACACTTGACTAACTTTTTCTTCGCCCTAGAACCATCTCCCTATACCGATGACCACTTCTTCTGCAACAAAGTCATGGCACCCTTATTCGATGAGAAGACAACAAGATTCATGGTTGAAAGTAAGAGACCTCATCCACCGACGGACTCATCCGAAGAAAAGGATGGAGAAGGAAGCAACCCTATAGGAAACTACCATCTTGACCCCGTGGCTTACATTGATCAATTACCAGACATGCCAATCCCATCTCAAGAGTTCCAACAAACGAATGGGATGTTTAAATGTCTTGCCAACTTTCTTATGGGGAAGAAGAAGAATTAATCTTGAACGGTTTGAAGGTGAAGTTTGGGAGGTTTTGGAGGAGAAGTTTGAGAGAAATGGGAGGTAAGGTCGAGGACCTTAATTCGAACAATGTGTTGTAAACATCTTAAACAATATTTCTCTATTTTAGAACTTATTAGTAGTAGACGGTATGACGAAAAACAAAGACATCCTAACCTAGGAGACCTTAATAGGAATTTTACGACTATTTTCAAAGGGAGTTTGAAATTGATGAGTAGAGTGAACTTAAGCTGTTATGTAGACCCGGTTCCCACGGATCCCCAACTTTGGGGAACCGTCTAGTTAAAAACTGGGGATCCGTCTTCAGACAGTGATGAAATGGAGTGATGATGTTCTATCAAGGTCTAGTACCTATAAATCTTGAGTGTTTAGGTTCCCTAAGGTGTCTTAAATGGTATAGGACTTAAATGTCCAACCATAATGAGTGAGAATATCTAATGATAGTTTTTGGCAAGAAAATGGAGTTCTTATGTATGCAAATAAGTGCTTAAGCATGATACTAAGATTTTGAGGGTTTCAAATGATGTCAAATGATCTTAGAGATCAGATGGTAATTTAAAGGAAATTTGGAAAATTCTTTAAAAATCATAAGAAATGAAAAACTAGTTTTTTAGCCTATTTTGAGATAAGGATAACTAAAATTAATTTGCTAAAATTGAGAGAAATATCAAGCTAGGTGTTTTAAGATGTGAGAAACAGTGTGTGAACATTGGAGCGGAAATATGGTAAGTTTTGAAGAAGTGAAAAATCAAAAACACCTTGAATGTGATCCTAACTTATCTATGAGTGAATGTGAGACCAACTGAGCTTGAGGAAGACTTAAGTGATCCTAAAGTAACCTGTTTAACTAATCTAATAAGGTCTGGAAGATTGGATTGATGTGAAAGTGTAGGATTTCCATATTTGTCCACCCGGATCCCACGGATCCTTCATTTGAGGGATTCGGCTAGTTATAGCTCAGGGATCCGGCAACTGTTGACCAGTTTCTTCATAGAATGTGTGTAGAAATTTGCATCTCTTAACAAATTTCAAACCTATTCGTTTCTACATCAAGCAATCATGTATGAAAGTAAAGCATATCAAGCATTTTGAGGAAGACCACTTAGGTTAATCCTCACTATTATATTAAAATAGATGGAAAGTGATGATTTAAGCATGAATTTTTAAGTAATCAAAATAAAAAATAAAGTGCCTCTAGCATATTAAAACTCGTTGAAATTATATATTGACGGTAACGATGAGTTTTATTTTGAAAACATTATTTAGTAATTAACGGATGCTTATCCATAATAATAATAATTCCATGGGCAATCCAACAGAGGTTGACCATCTAAATGAAAACGAAAGACAAGGTTAAAATTGGAAATTAAAGGGGAGATCCTATACAATTTGTCAAATATAGAAATATCAATGTTAAATAGCTGTCGATCGAGACACGCGTTATTGAATTATTGAAATATGGTTTTTCTAGTTCCTAACTGAGGAGACATGTGCACCCACCATTTCATTTTTTGTGGCTGTCATTATTTTGACATTTATGTTTCAATCACAACTTTTGACTAACTTGTGGGTAACATTTTTATGTCACAAATTTAATTATTATATGATTATTAAAGTTCGCATGCGTACATTTTATTGTTCAATTATAGAGCCACCGAGATGGTAATGGCGTTAATAATGAGTTGTTCTTCGTTTCTAAACTTGGAACATGTCGGAAAGAAGTATAACAAGCCGAAAGGAGACCCAGATCCTGAATGTGGATTTGCCCTTGTGCGAGAAATTGAGAGTTTGTAGAAATGTTGTATGATGAAAGAAAGTAAAGTGTAGATTAAACGCGATCTTTTACGGAAAAAAACTATACATAGTACAAAAACATGTGTAAAATATGCTTTGGATAAAAGTCTTATGGTAAAAAAAACGTTATTTTATTTTATTTTTATTTTTATTCATTCAAAATCATGTAAGAGACGTCTTATCAATAGATGCACTTTTTGTATTAAAGTATCGTCTTTGAAAATTAGAATTGGAAATCTAGAAACAAATAAAGTTTGAAAATTTAAAAACTTGTAAAGTACGTAGTACTATTTTCTAGAGCCCAGAATGATTGGACTTAAGCCCGATGAATGACCCAAACCACCAAAAGCTGCCATGTTGGACCAATCATTTACGTTTGTAAATTAACAAGGATAATAGCCCGCTGCAACGCAGCAGGTATTGTTATTTATTTTATTTTTTTCTGAAGTTGTGGCTGCATAAAAAAATAAGTATTACATTTTCGGTTCATAAGGTCTTGAACAAATAGATGCAGTAACATCTAAAAACTCTATGGCAAAACAAACTGTACACACTAATTGTTGAAAGTTGTGCGAGACATAACCACTGATTAAAGAAACTTTGAAATGGGAACAACTTGCAATGAAATGTCATTGATACCGAAACAAGAGCGCAAAATGAACTGACGTTATTATTGTAACTCTAAAACAAATGCCACCGCCTTTCTTGCCATGTGTTCCGTCTTTTTTGGACGACGAAGCGGCTACTGCTATAGTAAATGGGTCAAATCATCACCTCAAGAAAATCAAAAGTAAATTGTTATATTAAGACAAAAGCTACAGCTATATTTCTTACCATTAGAACAACAATATATTGCTTATGAGTTTCCAATGTGTATGATATCATCAACACCTATTGCTTGCATTTTAACAAACCTTACTGCAGTAATCACTTTCAAAGTTGGTTTTCGTTTCATTAGTCACATTAAGTTGGTAAATATTCTCAAGCATCTAAATCATATGATACAGAAACACGCATATCCAAACACCCCCGTTAAAGTTATCATTTAGCGCCGCTTATCATGTACTTTCACTCAAATTTGCTCAAGTAACAATTATTTGCAGTGACCAACAATTTTTGTGGTAAAAATACCGAAAAAAAAATGGTTCATGCATTGGGAAGTTGTAAAACTAATAGTATAAGTTCCAACGTTTTATTAATAATTAGCAAAACCATAATAATCATTTATAATTTGTGCACGTGAAAAAAAATCTTAAACAAACCTTAAGTCCCTAAAAACTCTTTTGACCCGTTAGTGATAAACCGTAACCCAAGCATCAAGAAACTTAGCTTCACTCACACAATTAATTGGCTACCACATAACTTCAGCAATTCCATTTATTTAAGAGTTGTTTATATTGATTTGTAACATTAGTTAATCTGTTTTGGGGGACGTACTATAAAAACTAAAACTGCAACAGATTGTAATTATAATCATACCTCTGCCTTGTCTATGTGAAACATCAATTGAAAGGATCCTATGAACTTTCAACGCTTTGGTTCCTTGTAAGTGAAACGTTGATTTCCGCAGGACAATCCTTACTTCATCTTCACGGACAATCATACCACATGTTCTTGATTTGATATCGCAAACTTGAATATGTTCGGCTCAGAAAAAAGGAACAATTTTACTATTAAAAATGTATTAACTTAACAGGAAGTTTAAGTATGTCACCACTTACCTGTGATTGGGGATTCTATAGAGTTATTATGAGCATATGAATATCTGCATATATTTTGCGTCCGCCTATTTATATTGGCTGAAGAGAAACGTTGTTAAATAGCTGCAGTGCTCATGTTACTGTAAGAGACAACGGAAAAAAGTTATGCTTGTTATGTTGTGTCTGAGTATTATGTTATTAGAAAGTATGGGTACCTGATTTTTTTGACCGAATATGAGCCAACAACAGTAATTAATAGGCTTTGGGAGCCAGATATTTTTTTGCATTTCAATATCCATCGTTAGTTCATTCCATAGGGCTAGTGTAAGAGTGTTTTGGCTGTAAAAAGTAAGCGTTTTTAAATATACAGAGTACGTAATTGATATCGTATAATAGTGGTGAAAAAGGGTATGCCAATGACAGCACGGTTGGTCAGAGACACAATATTACCTTAGTAACAACGGTCATTGCTGCAGGCCTGGTTCGTAATATGTTAGCATGCTCGTATGAACAGTCCAGTATCGGGATCAGGCTCCCAATATTCTCCGCGCTTGTGAGTCATTCCTTCAACTTGCTTGACTTCTAGCTTGACTTTGTCCTCTACTCCCTTCTCGTAAGCTGATTCGAGATCAGCCTCGTCAAGGTCTCCTAATGGCTTCTCGTATGTTGTTCTGTGCAACCTCTGCCTACCATACTTTAGATTCACCAAAATTTATAAGTGCGATAAAAAGTTGATAGTTAAAGTTTTGTCAGTCCCGTTACATGAATTTCAACCGTGTGGCTTCATTGGCACCTATAATCATGAAATTCATTATATTTCTACGCGATTCAATCCTTCAAGCATGTAATACATATTAACTGTATATGTTATTGCATAAATGAAGGAAAAAATTAAATATTTTTCCGGTTTTGATGGTAAAAATTTCTAGAATATATAATTACCTGCTTAACCTTAATATGACTTTATATACGAAAAACCAACCACGTTGTTAGTGAAAAACCAAACGCGATGTTACTGGGCCGCAATTCAGGCTAAACTCTATAAAGCCCAGTGATAAGGCCCTGCAATACCTGATCACACCAGCCAAACCGCATGTAGTCTGTTGGAGGACCTGCAGCAGCAACAGCCGTTGCCCCATGAGTTGAATAGAAGATATAAATGTGAATGAACTTTCAAAGAGTAAGGGTACGAGTAAGATAACACTACCTTGGCCTGCTGTTCGCCTAGTATTGTTGGGCACACTCCATGTCTGCCGATTTGGCTATCTCTTAGATAGCACGGCCAATGCAATCTACCGGTCGCCCACCATCAAAACGATATCAAATGACACCGCTTGTCAGCGACGAATAGTATTATACTCTGGTCTACAAAGAATCAATAAGAGATAGGGATCAACAAAAGTTTTTAACAAAAGCTAATATTACATCAGATTTTGTGGCATATAATATAAGCGAAAAGTATATTACAATAAATTAAAACTCACCCAAATCCACATGATGAGATAGCTCAAGCTTACCCTCCACATCAAACTTATTCACCCTGGTAGCTCCAAACATCGAAAAAAGTCGCACATGCAAAGTCAAAACCCCACAAATCAAAAAGTTTTAATAAGGTAAACAAAAGGCTACAACTTACACAATTGATTCTTTTACTTCTTTAATCCACTGAGCCATAATGAAAATCAAGATATTTTTGAGACCCATAATCAAATTCAACCCATGCGACAAAATTACTAGAAAATGTATGGTTTAAACCCAAAAAAAATAAGCGATACCTAGTAATTTCAGAATGGACATTAATTTCTTGTTCTTCTGTTGCAGCAGCCTGAACATCAACAAAAGAGTAATAAAAATTTTAAATATCGGTCATAAACAATTCAAAACGGTTCTCGTGTGTAGATGAATAAACCAATACTTATGAAAAGTGTATAGGACATGAAAATACCTATAAAAAGTAAAAAAGAATGTTGTACCCAGCTACCATCGCTAACATCGTTCACATACTTTCACCTATAAGCATAAAGTAAGCACACATTTAATAACATAAACAATAATGACTGATACATCTCTAATATCATATACTCGTGCAAGCTTACTCACCGTTGATACAGGCGTGTACTAATAGCACAACGGCTTTTGCTCTATCCTCTTACATATGCCCTGTGGAGCAATCACACCTGGAAAACCTGTGTACACAAATCACACGCCATAAGTAACACAAATAAATTCATATTAAAATCCTAAAAACTGAACCTTTACACCATTGAAACAACAATAACACAACCAAAGTATGTTTATTCTAAAAATTAATGAATGCCCACGTCATAAAATCATCTTACTTGTATAAGTCGATAACACCCAACATCTTTAACAAAAAAAATACCTTTAACAAAGGTGGATTTGAAACTCGATTTCAATTTAGAGAAGAAAAAAAATTGAACCTGCGACAAACCAAATTACCAACGTTATAATACATATAAATATTTAATAATGAAAGAGACCAAAAACCAATTTGCCTACCTTTTTGATTATGCAGTTGCACGATTCTTTGTGACAACCTTCTTTCGCAACCTATTCAAAATTAAAGCATAAGAATCAATCATCAAAAAACCGAATGTGCACACAAAATGATAGAAATCCGACATTTGTATTCAAATAGTACCAACCAAAATTTTATGTTATCAGGGGTTGCTTCCTTGAATTCCTTGCTGTAAGATTAATACTACTTACCTCACAAAATTTTGAGAATCCTTATTGGTTGTTATAATCTGATACTAACATTAGACATTTTAGAGATTATTTATATTTCAGACATTAATACACTTGTTTAACTTGAGGCTTGTTTATATTTTGGCTAAAGTTCTAAACATTAGACATTTTAGATATCGAATGACACTTCAATATTATGCAAATCTTACAAAAAGTAGACTCCAAAAACAGAGGGGAAAAAAAGTGTAATTACCTGGTCACAATTGAGCTTAAGGGGTGGAAACAAGATTTAGCGTCATTTGGAGCCCACATGTATCACATCACTATACATAACACTTTCTACAACCCTCCTATCATAACTAAATACAACAACTTCATTTGCGTCCGACCACTTTCTATTTTATTTTTTTATTCAATTTTCCAAAATAACTAAAATTCATTTCATTCAGATACAAATACAAATTAACATACACAAAATACAAATTGACACAATTAAAACTAAATAAATAAATAAATAACATTAAATTTTATAAACTAGCCCAAAATTTAACCCACTGCATTTGCCACTTACAAGCCCAGACTTCCGGCAAAAATTAACCAAAAAAAAAAAAAAAAAAAGAAAAAAAAAAAAAAACCCTTCTACATGTGACTGTTACACACACTCTTTATTCACACACACACTTAAACCGGATCTAATATCTACCTAAAATAAAGTTTCTGAAAAAAAGAACGGTATTTACCTTCGTCGTCTGCGCTAAGGTTGTCAGGATCGGGATCTTACCTAGGATCGTTTTCGGCTTTGCAAGATCATAATCGTAGGATCGGATCGGGATCGTAAGATCCTATGAAAATTTATATATTTTTGTATAGGGGTTTTAGTTTTATATTTCTGTATAATTTTCCATATGATAAACGAATCTAAATGGATGATAAAAGAAAAGGTTATATGTTCAAATACCGTATTGGTAGAATATTAGATATATTGCAATGCATACTTGCATAAAGTTATTACATACGTACACCTACTTCTTGTTTCGATGTTTTTTATTATTAGTTTTTCGTGATAACATTTCGATTAATACAAAAAGATAGTGTTGATTTATTGGTACGTGATTATGTGACTTTTTTGTTAAAATATATAGATTAATGCAAAAAGATAAATAGATTGTATCTGAAAATGAAACGACATAATTTGTAATAGAGGGTAACACAATTTTTTTTTCTTGATGACTAAATAAATTAAATTAAGATATTCTGATAATATTACTATTTTTTTTTAACATATAGTTCATGCTTTATTATGTAACATGAAAAAAAAAGATATGATCCTACGATCTTACACGCGATCCTACGATCCTACTTGAATTACGTTTTTATATGTTTTCGTCCATTTATAAACGTTTTCACAGATTTTTGTAATATTTTTGTATTTTTATACGTCTGTTTTTATTTGTGAATACTTTTATATTTTTCAGGTAAAAGATGGTTTTTGTTTATGAAATATCACAAGTGATATTAGATATTAACTCGTGTACACAATGATGCAAAATTATATGCTTTTGAGTTTTTTGAATATCAATAACCAGATATGATGATGTCTACTTTTGATCATTTTATTGTTTTATCACCTATGATATTACTCATGTGTAGAATAACATAATTAGTGTCACATTTTATTGCTTTAGCACATGAGATATTACTCATATGTAGAATAACAGACTAGTGAAACATTATATTACTTTATCACATGAGTTATTACTCTTAAGTAACAAAGAACGACAATTTGAATACGTTTTATCTTCCTTACAATGTTATATCACAAGAGATAAATAAGTATCACTTACATATATTAAAATGAATAAAAAGCATAGTTAATGTCTAATCTCACTTGTGATATTTCATAAACATAGTTCATGTCTAATATCACTTGTGACATTTCATAAACAAAAATCATCATATACCTAAAAAATATAAAAATATTGGAAAACACATAGGTGATAATATATAAAAAAAATATATAAACACATCAATGAAATATCTCAGGTGATATTAAAGGTTAAAAAACATACTAGTTTGTTTATGAAATATCACAAGTGATATTAGACATAAACTATTTTTATGAATTAACACAAGCGATATTAGACAAGTCATATAATATAATTTAACTAGTAAGCATTGTAAATTACTCATTCCGTCTCAAAATTATAGTCCATATTTTCAAATTCGGGATGTCTTAAAATAAATTTTCAATTTCTTTTATAAGAAAAACTAGAGAATTTAACAAAATAATATTCTATTTGAGTGGTTGAAAATTAAAGTGGCATAATTTTTATTAAACTATGTGACTTTTATCTCTTGAAAATAATTTTAAGACGAAGGGAGTATCATCAACTTAAAATATTACAAATGATATAGCTTTAATATGAAGCAATCACATAAACAAAACATATCAATCCAATGCAGTTCAAAGCATAATTAAATTAAACAACTTAACTAGTAAACGAATTTACACTATCATGAACTTAAAATATCATAGGTGATAATTTGATACCCATTGGTTAAACTTGGGTTTAGTTGGTCAATTTTTTATTTTTTTTTTATTTTTTTTTTTGGTTTATACGTTTATACGTGTTTATCCGTTTTTAGACTTTTTGTATGTTTTCATACTTTTTTGTACGTTTTCATATGCTTTTGTACGTTTTCGTACGTTTTGTACGAAAACATATGAAAACGGAAAACGTTTGAAAACGAACGAAAACGTGTGAAAATTGATGAAAATGTATGAAAACGGACGAAAACGTATAAACGGACGAAAATATAAAACGGATGAAAGCGGACAAAAACGTATGAAAACGGCCGAAAACGTATGAAAATGTGCGAAAACATATGAAAACGTCTTTAAATGGCCGAAAAAGTATTAAAACGTATAAAAACAGACGAAAACGGACAAAAACATACGAAACCGTATGAAAACAGACAAAAATGTATGAAAGTGGACGAAAAGGTATGAAAACGTCTTAAAGTGGCCGAAAACGTATGGAAGCAGACAAAACGTATGAAGACGTATGAAAGCGGACGAAAACGACTGAAAACGGTCGAAAACGTATAGAAATGGACGTAAAAGGATAAAAACGTCTGAAATGGTCGGAAACGTATGAGAACAAACGAGAATGTATGAAAACGGACGAAAACAACCGAAAACAGACGAAAACGTATGAAAACGAGCGAAAATAAAAACGTACAAAAATGACAAAAAAGCCCATTAATTGCAATTTGAGTCATATTTGACACATCTGCACGTAATGAAAAAGTGGTTGGGGTACATTTTTTATCTCTTCATGTTTTTTTTTAATCTTAAATTTGTCTTTTTAATCAAATAAAATGAATGATCAAGATTTGTTTCTCAAACTAAAATTTTGCAAAATAACTCACATCTAAAATACTAAATCTTATTTAATTACTACAAAACGTCACGAAAGTCCGGAATAATTAAATATTGAAGATTAATCGTTGGATAAAGAAAGCGTAAATCTAGTAATTGATGTCACCTATTTTAGGCATAATGGAAGAAAATAAATTTGAATACGATGTTTATGGATGTGACTAAAGCGTTTGATAACGATAACACAATCAACTATGACCGTTAACCCTTAACATGATATGGCTAAAAACTCATCTCCCTATCACAGGAAAATTAACATTTTCTAATCGATAGTTTGAAACAATATTTTATATGAATAAAGACATTGTCATGTTTTCAGACCAAAAGATATTGTTGATTAAGTAATATAATGTGGAAATATTAGTCTTCACGGGTCGTGTATGTGTTAAAATTGACTTCAAATATATGGAAGATGAGTTTGAATCTATGAATTCGTAAATTAATCCATTTAGGTTTGTGATGAGTATGTCATGCATGGGATCCACCTTCGATACATGCTGATCAGGCATTCATTATTCACAACTAAACTAGGACTTTTGGAGCCAACCTCATAGAATAGGTCATGTTCGAAAGGGGCACACCCATCACTGCCGAGGTGACATAACAAGTCATGGACACCGGTGCCTGGACGGCCACCAAAATTATTGTTCACCGACAAAACACATAACTTAAGAAAAATATCATTATTACTGTTTTTTCTCTCATACTTTTTGTATAATGACAGTTTTACCCTTAACTAATTAATTTATAACTTTTTTAAAGTTTGTAATAATAAATTAAAGTGAGGGTAATATAGTAAACTTGATTTATATTCTCTATCTATTTATGGAAGTGGACAATTAATTTGGGACATTTCAAAAATGAAATGTGGACAATAAATATGGGACGGGTGGAGTAATAATCTATTAAAGTATCCTGGATATCCCGTTACATAACAATCCTAATCATTTTGAAATGAGGGTTGATAGTCACAAAAAAAAAGAAAAAAAAATGATTTTCACACAACAATCATGCATATATTATTATATTATGTTGTTGACTTGTTCTGCAATAGTCATGTGATATTGTGGTGTGTCAAATATTTTTTTATTATTCTTTTATTTTTTATTTATTTTTGTGAGTATCAACCCCATTTTGAAATACATCGATTTATCTTATATATGTTATATGCATATACAAAGTGGCGGAACCAGGATGGGGGCAAAAAAAAAATTTAGTCGTGGTGCACAAAATAGATTAATATTTAGATATAAGGTTTTTACATTGTTTAGCTTTAAGATGGGTGTTAATTTAATTTTGTGGTGAGATGCACTTTAATAGAAATGTTTAAAAAAAATTACACTGATATTATTAGGCGAAACCCCTCTAAACAATATATGGATTCGCCCCTGCATCCGTATGCACATAGACATATACATATACACATACATCAAAGCGATACTTGATTTTCCATCGTTTCGCATAGACGATCTTTGATATATTGTCCGTACTTTTTTTTTGGGTTAGATTATATGCGTAATCTAAGTGATACTTGATTTTACAAAATAATGTGAAAAATATTATGCAAAGTTATAATTTTTTTCATACTTGACAGTGAAAGGTTACATGATATTGTAAGCTTTTTTTTTTTTTTTTTTTTTTTTTTTTTTTTTTTTCATCTCAGAAGAATTTGGCCTAGTTTATCGTTCATGACCAATCTGTTTTCTCGATTTAAAATTTACAAACTGATTAATTTACTCTAAATCAATGCTATTTGAAGGTTTTTTTCTAATATTTTGTATAATAGTAAAACAAAAATGAGAAAAGTAAGAATGATTTTTAGGCATACAACTAAAGCAAAAGAGAGAATATTGTGAGAGGATCCTTTCAAGTAACTTGACTCAAGTTAGAGGATCCTCAACCATTGTCAAGATTAAAAGTGTCACTTTTAATTTTAACCTTTGATTATAATCCAATGGTTGAGGATCCTCTAACTTGAGTCAAGTTGTCCCACCAACTTAAGAGGATCTTCTTCCGAGAATTTTAGGAGAGAGATGTATCTATTTTTGTAGTTGCATCTAAAATGACTGTAGTTTTTTCTCATCATTTATTTATTTATTTATTTATTTATTTTTTTTTATACTAACTCATCTAGTTCGGTTACATTTTCTAGCATCTCCTTTACAAACGATTATGAACGACTGAACAAAGACATTAAACAATTACATGATGGGCCATAAAGTCCAGTAATCACACGATGGTACAGCATTGAAGATGGGCAACGGGTTGGGCTAAATATTACTTTGATCATATTATTGTGGGCCGTGAAATTAACGTCTCAGATTAGAGTGACGGTTGATTTAATTTGAATAAATTTTAGAAACTCTTAAACCTGCAGTTAAACGTTGATTCGGCTAGTTACCAGACGATGCTAAAATTACCAAAAATTTCGATCTGTAAATACGAAAAGTATCGTCATTAGTGATCCAGGTGTTGTGTATTTACTCATGGCTAAAGTTACGTTCTCTCTTTTTGATCGAGTCTCGTTTATATGTATATTATTGTTATTATGTGTGTTAAGTTGTTACACATATAACTGTTAACATAATCAAGAGTTATGAATAGTACTATGTTCATATACTATGTGAACATTAAATTCAAACTATCTAGCAGTTCCAATATCAGGATTCGGCACATTAGTAATAGTGATCATGGTTTATGATACGAAAAAGTTTAGTAATAGATTTAGGTTTATAATATATAAAAAAGTTTATATATTGATGATGTGATAATGTCATAAACTTTTTAAAAGGTCTATTATAATGGATGAATTAGGAGGCGTTTGTTAAATAAGATTTAGAATCAAAGAAACACAATGATAGTTATTATGTTTGGTTGCAACTTTAAAAAATAAACTATGAAAACACACTCATAGACTCAATCCTTGATAGTGAGGTTGGTTTTCAAGTATTCATGTGAGGCTCACTAATTTTTCACCGCAAATCTTTACAAGTGAAACGCCCATGCTAAGATTTTTTTTCCTAGCATATGGTTGTATGGTCTACCTCAAATAGCATACGGCCGTATGGTCCTCTTTACAGAATCCGTCCAAAATGCATTTTGGAGCATACGACCGTATGCACTTATACCATACGGTCGTATGGTCCTGACCTGCACAATTCTGCACTAATTTATTTGCAGAAAACTAATTCGACACAACGCATAAATTGATTTAACCCAAACTAGACATATATATTTACTTCATAAAACTGTACATAACACATATCATTCGTTAAGACCCGTATATGATCAAAATGGATCATTTTGGGTTAGAATGACGTTATGCCAAACACCCTTTTTAAAACATTAAACACTACATTTCTACTTGTTTACACACAAGTTAAAGTTTACATATTCGTACATATAACAATGACATCCTAAGGCGTTTCTTGGTACAAGAGCATGTAAGAGAAAAGGCTCCATACCCACGAACTATACCGGGAACTAGATCTCGGTCTTCTTACCCTTGGACGAACTACCACTAGCTTCACCTATAAGAAAAACATATGAAAGCAACGTAAGCAATAGCTTAGTGAAATAACACAAATAAATGGAATTTAAACATAACCAACTATTGAATGTTGCTTCATATAAACTTTTCCCCGTAGGATGCTTATAACATCACTAATTCCACGGGAACATATATTCTTGCATCTTATGTGCGCTAGGAGTCTAAGTATTCCATCATAAGCTTAAAAACTTATACTTGTCATAATATACTAATTGTCCACTTAGGACATCAAGTTTCGTCTTTGGAGACTTTTCATAACTAATTGTGTTATACATAACTAACGAGCCATATAAATATAATAATCATCGATATAGGATGTCTAAGTCCCGTCTTTGGAACTTTTACTAATTTGAGGCTTGATTCCCCACTAAGGAGATCTAAGTTCCAACTTTGTCAGGAATACATGTGTGATCACATAATAGCACATGTTGTCACTTAGGACGCTAAACAAGTGAAGATAGACAATTTTGACTAAAATTACTTTACAAGGACCACATGGGTCATTACGGGATGTTTTGACCCGTTTACTTTACTTCGCATGTACATTTACAATACAATTCAATAAGCTCATAATAACATGGAACTGTGAATACATAACATAAATGTAACAATAAACATGCAATAAAACTTATACATAAATATCATAAATATATGGCACCTCTAACGGATTACTATTAACACGTTGCTAAAATTATAGATGTTATTTACCTAAAAAACGCTTGAATACTATAACAAGCTCCCTTAAGATGTTCTCGGCAAACCCTTATGATCTAAGAACATACAAATTACATGAAACTTATTAAAATATATTCTAGCTTATCAAAATAAGCTCTAAAATATGAATATGCCATAAGGGGTGTTTGGTTCATGGCTTATGCAACCACACCAACACACTTTCTAAAAATTAGCACCATAAGTTGGTGTTATGGCATCATAACATGATACCTATAAGGCTATAATTAATATCCATACACATGATTAGCATTTGTTCTTAGTGATTTTTGAAAATCACATTTTAACATAAACATATGAATTTCTACAAAAAAAAACCCTCATATATAGCATAAAATCATCACAATTAATCATTACCCACTATTGGGTAATCATAAGACACAATTAAAGAACTTACATATAATTCTTACTTTGAATTGGATTTGTAGGAACCCTAGAAAACGTTATTTTGAGCTTATATATGATATATTCTTGCTTAAACTGTGAAAAACTAGAAGGGGGGTTGAATAGTTTTACCAATTAAAACTTCTTTTTAAAATATTTAGACCTACTTATGTCAATCTATTTAGATGTGTATGTTGGACGTTGATAGATAGATATATAAAAATATAATGAAAGATAAAGAGTAAGAAGCACATAACCACGACACGAGTATTTATAGTGGTTCGGTTACAAGGACACCTTCCTTGCCCTACTCCACTCCCCGAGTCACCTACTCGAGAGTTCGTAATCACTACACGACACCAACTCCTTATGGCGGAGAAGCCTTCACAACGTCGCCTACTATTTTTCCGGTACTAGGCTAACCACCGGGTTCTTTCACACCAAGGTGAACCACACCTACCACAACGTTGCCTACCCTTTATCAGGTACTAGGCTAAGTACCTAGTTCTTTCACACCAAGGTGAACCACACCTACCACAACGTCGCCTACCCTTTATCAGGTACTAGGCTAAGTACCTAGTTCCATTACAATGGAGGAACTAATACCCAACACTACACAACACCTAATCCCAAAGGAGATTCACTCCTTATTACAACACCATCAAGGATATCACCATCCTTGGAAATAGACAATCACTATATGTATAACGATGCACCTCATCGATTATACGACCTAGGCATTCTTCACTAATGCCACTTGATTTGATTCCTATGCATCCTTCACTAATGCCTTTGACACAACGTTTGGCACCTTTCACTAATGTCTTCGTCTTGATACCTTTAACATTCTTCACTAATGCTCTTGACAAGGACGTTAAGCACCTTTCACTAATGCTTTCGTCTTGACTCTTTCGGCATTCTTCACTAATGCCTTTGACACAACACTTCTATGGTGAAAGAAAGAGCTATGAACAAGAGAACCTCAGTTTTCTTGATGATGAAGCATGGCAACTCATGGACTTGAGCTCGCTCGACTTCAAGAAGTGGTGATCTCGCCTTTAAGAGGAACCTAGAGAATCACACAAAAACAAATGACAAACTACATAGAAAGATCCTTTAGGATCAGTGGTTAGAGAGTTACAATACTTTAGGAAAGTATGTGCGAGAGTGGCAAGCCTAAAAGAAGAAATGGCTCACTATTTATAGAGGAGAAATGCTTACTGTTCCCCGGATCCCACGGATCCCTCCCACAAGGGATCCGTCTAGCGTAAAGCTAGGGATCCGTGGGACGCTCCTCTTTGCCCATGGGTATTTTGGTTATGGGTCATGGGTCATGGGTCATGGGTTATGGGTTGATCCATGGGTCTCTTATTAGATACAATGTATCTCATGAGTGCAATGCACCTAGTCAAATGGGTATGCGTCAATACCATGGGTTATGGATATTTTTCATGGGTTATAGTTTTTACCCATTTTATAATACATACTAGTTATGTATATTTTTTGCCCAATATGTAAACACTAGTTGTACATATGTATTACTAAATCATAAAATCACTTATACTTGTTTTAGTGTTTTATGTGAAAACGTAAGTGTGTTAGAAAACTATTGGCTCAAACTATTTATGTATTTTATTTGTTTCGTTAAAATAATTTTACGTTTGTTATCAACAAAACATTAGAAGATCGTAAAATATAAATAAACGTTTTTACGGCTTATTTGTATTAACAATCTCCCCCTTTTTGTTGATGACAAAACATAAAATTATTTTAAGGAAAAACTAAAAAATTCGTAAAAGTTCAAATTGGAGTTTTTACTCTCTTCTCCCCTTTTTTGTCGAAACAAAAAGAGCGTCAAAAAGAAACTAACACGTTGTTTTAAGAAAAAACATGTAAAAGAGAAACAATGTAAAAAGAGCAAGTGACTGGAATGGTTCTCGTCTTAACTCCCCCTTGACGAGTCCATCCTTTTGTGAGGGCGTCAAGTAAATATAAACTAACAAGCTAATGAATTGCAATTTTGTTTGCAAGTGGTTTTGTCCTTGTGACGATAAAAGCTCCCCCTTGAAGATTGCAACTTTGCAATGGGGTGTCATGAAGAGTAATCCAAATAAGGATTAAGTTGCAAATGGTTTTGCAATGTATGTTTTGACACAAAGCTCCCCCTAGATTAGGGTGTCAAGTTCTTCATGTGTATTTTGAAAATCTACAAAATAGAGGTTAGAGAACTAGAGTATAGTGCATAATTTCCTGCAAATAAGACTCAAGTTAGTAGTAAATTGTTCTTCTGTACCACGGATCCCACGGTTCCCTTTGTGGAGGGATCCGTCTAGGCATTTTGGAGGGATCCGTCTGTCTGGTGACAAGTTATTCAGCAGAGGTGATATATCAAGCAATGCTAAATATAAGATCGAGATATGTATACAAACAACAAACATATACTCAGAGAAATATGGCAAGTAAGTTATCATTCAATAAAGCAACGAGACAATTAACAAATCTCTAAAACTAAGAGAATGATTTAGCTATATATTTTCTACTAATAAGTTACTAAAGCCTAGAATGCAACAAAGTGCTCGAGTCTAAGGATGAGTAGACTTGTTGATTTGGTCCAATCTTTCAATAAGATGATTGAACATGAAATGTAACTCATTTCGTACTTCTTAAACAAGTCCTTGGGTGATTAGACAATTTGGGCAATTATTGTCTTGATTGGGAACCGAAGGAAAATGGATGTTTTGAGGAAGCTCTACGAATGATTGTGGGGTTTCATTTTGAGGTGTGGGATGAGGTTCTACTAAAGGTGAGGGTGGTGGTAGTGGAAATTCCTCCATATGATCATGTCCATGATTGTTCCTTGTTTCTCATGATGGACTATTCGGTGTTGTGGGTGGTTCCCTATTTAACGAGAAAGTTGGTGAGTGGGAAGTTCTCGGTGGTGAATGCTCTAATGAATAGAGATTTGGGTGAGGAAGAGGCTCTTTAAATCTATGCTCAAGGAATGAGGACTTAGACGGCTTGCTAGAGCTATCTATGTTTGGTTTTGAACTAGATGATCCTTTTTCTAGTCCAAAAGGTTTGATGCAAATTCTTGCGGTTCTCTTAGCAATTGTTGAATGGGTTTGTTGAGGTGGAATTCTAGCATTTTTATCTCTTACGGGAGATGATTCGGTGGATGAAATTTCATGGATCATATGACCCTTTCTTTTGGATGAGCCTTTGGTTGAAGAGTTGTTGCTAAGAGCTTTGGTCATTGTGGAAAACTAGAAGGGGGGGTTGAATAGTTTTACCAATTTAAAACATCCTTTTAAGTATTTAGATCGACTTATGTCAATCTATTTGGTTGTTTATGTTGGACGTTGATAGATAGATATATAAACTTGTAATGAAAGATAAAGAGTAAGAAGCACATCACCACGACACAAGTATTTATAGTGGTTCGGCTACAAGGACACCTTCCTTGCCCTACTCCACTCCCCGAGTCACCTACTCGAGAGTTCGTAAGCACTACACCAACTCCTTATGGCGGAGAAGCCTTCACAACGTCGCTTAACCTTTTTACGGTACAAAGCTAAATACCGAGTTCTTTCACACCAAGGCGAACCACACCTAACACAACGTCGCCTACCCTTTATACGGTGCTAGGCTAACTACCGAGTTCTTTCACACCAAGGAGAACTAATCCTATCACAACGTCGCCTACCCTTTATTAGGTACTAGGCTAAGCACCTAGTTCCATTACCATGGAGGAACTACTACCCTTCACAACACAACACCTAATATCAAGGAGATCTACTCCTTGTTACAATATCATCAAGGATATCACCATCCTTGGAAATAAACAACTACTTATAAGTATAACGATGCACCTCATCAATTATACGACCTAAGCATTCTTCCCAAATGCTACTTGATTAGATTCATCGGCATCCTTCACTAATGCCTTTGACACAACGCTTGGCACCCTTCACTAATGCCTTCGTCTTGACACCTTTAGCATTCTTCACTAATGCTTTGACACGGATGATGAGCACCTTTCACTAATGCTTTCATCTTGACACTTTCGGCATTCTTCACTAATGCCTTCAACCCAACATCTATGGAGAAAGGTAGATCTATCAACAAGAGAACCTTCGTTGTCTTGATGATGACAAAGCATGGCAACTCATGGACTTGAGCTTGCACGTCTTCAAGATGTGGTGATCTTTCCTTTAAGAGGAACCTAGAAGATCACACAAAAACAAAAGAGAAAAGCTACATAGATCTCTTGGATCTGAGGTTAGAGGGTTAGAATACTTGGGGGAAGTATGTGTGTAAAGGGATGAATAGAAAGGAAGAAATGGCTCTCTATTTATAGAGGAAAAATCCTACTGTCTCCCCGGATCCCACGGATCCCTTCCACTTGGGATCCGGTTAGCACAAAGCCAGGGATCCGTGGAACGCTCCTCTTTGCCCATGGGTATTTTTGGTTATGGGTCATGGGTTATGGGTTGATCCATGGTTTTCTTTCTAGATACAATGTATCTTAAGGATACAATGAACTTGGTCAAGTGGTATATATAAAACCATGGGTTATGGGTCAATACCATTTGCTAGTATTAAGGGTACAATGAACTTAGTCAAGTGGTATATATAAAACCATGGGTTATGGGTCAATACCATTTGCTAGTATTAAGAGTACAATGAACTTAGTCAAGTGGTATATATAAAACCATGGGTTATGGGTCAATACCATTTGCTAGTTTTTACCCATTTAGTGTATACTTGTTTTTACCCAACTACATTCAATGTATTTGGTCAATGGGTCAAATACTTAAGTTTCTACCCATTTACATTACCCAATATACTACATACTAGTTATGTGTATATTTACCCAAATATGTAAACACTAGTTGTTATACATATGTAATACTAAATCATAAAATCACTTATACTTGTTTTAGTGTTTTATGTGAAAATGTGAATATGTTAGAAACTATTAGTTCAAACCATTTACGTATTTTATTTGTTTCGTTAATATGATTTTACGTTTGTTATCGAAAAAACATTCGAAGATCAAATATAAATAAACGTTTTTACGGCTTATTTGTATTAACAATCTCCCCCTTTTTGTTGATGACAAAACATAAAATTATTTTAAGGAAAAGCTAAAATTCGTAAAAGTTTGAATTTGTAGTTTTTACTTTCTTCTCCCCCTTTTTGTCGAAACAAAAAGAGCTTCGAAAGGAAACTAACACATTGTTTTTAGGAAAAACATGTGAAAGAAAAAATATTTAGAGCAAGTAACGGGAACGGATCTCGTCTTTACTCCCCCTTGACGAGTCCATCCCTATGTAAGGGCGTCAAGAAAGTAATACTAAGCTAGTTTGTTTGCAACTAAGTTTGCAAAATATTTCGTCTAAGTGACGAATGTGCTCCCCCTTGATGATTGCAATTTTGCAAAGGGATGTCGAGAAATGTATTCCTAATATTGCAAGTAATTTGCAATGTATTGTTTTGACACAAAGCTCCCCCAGCTTTAGGGTGTCAAATGCTTCAAGTGTAGATTGAATAACTACAAAACAAAGGTTAGAAAACAAGTATAATGCACAATTTCCTGCATATGTGATCCAAGTTAGTAGAAAAATAGTTTTCTGTCTCACGGTTCCCTCCTAGTAGGGATCCGTCTAGGCAATTTTGAGGGATCCGTATAGCTGATGATTAAATTCAGCAATGGTGTTGTAACAAGTAATGTTAACATCAAAATGAGATATGTATTCAGCCAACAAACATATACTCAATGCAATATGGCAAGTAAACTATCATTCAATAAAACATAAGAGATGATCAACAAATCTCTAAAAAACTAAGAGAATGATTTAGCCATATTCTACTAAAACTAATAAGTGACCAAAGCATAAGAGGCAACAATGTGCTTGAGTCTAGGGATGAGTAGACTTGTTGATTTGGTCCAATCTTTCAAGAAGATGATTAAACATGAAATGCAACTCATTTCCTACTTCTTGAACAAGTCCTTGGGTGATTAGACAATTAGAGCAATTATTGTCTTGATTAGGAACATGATATTTTGAGGAGGTTCTATAAATGATGATGGAGGTACATTGAGTAATTTAGGATGAGGTTCTACTAGGAATCAGAGTGGTGGTAATGGAAATTCCTTAATATGATCAAGTCCTTGGTGGTTCCTTGTTTCCAACGATGGACTAGTTGGTGATTGGGAAGTTCTCGGTGGTGAATGCTCTAATGAAAAGAAATTTGGGTGAGAGAGAGAGGCTCGGTGAAGGAGTGTAGTCCATGCTCTAGGAATGAAGGTTTAGACGTTTTGCTAGAACTAGGTACGTTTGGTTTAGAGATCGATGATCCCTTTTCTAACCTAAAAGGTTTAATGCTAATTATTACGGTTCTATTGGCAATTGTTGATTAGGTTTGTTGAGGTGAGATTCTAGCACTATTATCTCTTACGGATGATGATTCAGTGGATGGGAAATCCTACCATTTGTGGGTTTAACCGGAGATGATTCGGTTGAGGAAATTTCGTGTACAACACGAGAAAGTTTCTAGGGTGATTCTTGGTTGGATGAGTTAGCACTAGGAGCTTTCCTCATGATGAAATGACTAAGGAAAAGGTTTCTAAATGCTAAGAATTATGTTGTGTTCGATGACTAAGGGATTCTAGCAAGATGACTTATAAAGGGAAGGATTTAGCAAGTGCATTCAAGACTTAAGTCTCTAATATCCTTTGGAATGTGATGATTAACATGCACAAGAGTCAACTTTAGAGTTTTACTGATCTAGGGATTTAATTAGGATGAGGTGGAGTGTTCAAGTTAGCAAGATGAGCTTGAAATGATTGTTCTAGCAAGAGTTGACATAAATCTGTCACCCGGATCCTACGGTTCTCACCAATGGGGGATCCGTCTAGGCTAATCCTAGGGATCCGGCTCTCAGCAGCTAGGAAAGGATAGAAGTGATGTTTGAAAGGTCTAAAGCCTATACCTTTTTCAGTTCTCCTAAGTGTCTTTAAATGGAAGGGTACTTAAATGTTCAAGGGCAATGAGTGATGTAGCTAATGATTGCCTTATATGGAAGAAATTGGAACTTTCGTGAGTACTAATGAATGAAAAAAGATGACATTAAAATCTTGAGAGTGTCAAATGGAGCTAAATGATCCTAGTGATCAAATAGTGACTTAGGATAATGTCTTGGAAAAGATCCTAAAGGTTTTAAGGTGGAAGAACTAGAATTTGATCCATTTCGACCAATTTTGAGGTACGGATGATTATGATCAATTTTGCCATAATTGAAAGATTTCTAAATCTAGATGTGAGGGATCATGTGAGAAATAATGAGTGATCTAGAGAGCAGAAGAGTAATGAGTTTAGGTGAAACGATAGATCAAAAAGCACTTTGAGTGTGATCCTATGAGTGAGTGTGAAGCTTACTAAGCTTGAGTAGGACTTAAGAGATCCTAAGGTATTAAGTTCAGCTAGTGTGAAGTAGTCTAGGAACATGGTTTGAGGTGTAAAGGATTGAAACTCTACTTCTATTTGCCCGGATCCCACGGATCCTTCACTTGAGGGATCCGGCTAGTTACAAACTAGGGATCCGGCATCTGGGACAGTTTTACTTAACAGTGAGCGTTTGTTCTAAGTATCGAAATTAGAAACTAATGATCTCTACAGTAAGCATACATGTATACAAGTAAAACATACTGAGTATCATGTAGAAATAGCACATAAGCAATTAAATGAGATCTAGCTCACAAGTAACACAAAGGTTTATCAAACATAACAAGCGCTATTTAAGAGGCTCAAAATAGATTTACGATCTAGATTAGTAAATCGTTTGTATTAACGATGGCGTGCAGATTAGATGATGGTGTTCAAGACGATAGGGTTGTTTTGGCCAACGGAAGCAATGAACTATGTATAGTCATTATGGATTGTGATTAGCATACAATGAACTCCGTCCATGAAGTCATGTAGCTCTTCTCGATCAAAGCAAGATAATCGCTTGATGAGGCAAGTGGTTGTGATTAATTAAAATAAAAAATCAATTTTACAACTTGGTTGATTAGTAATCCTAAGACAACGCAAAGTATTTCCATTGTAAACTTACTTTAGGGAAACATGGGAGTATAGATTTCCCAAGTGAGAGAATGAATATGAGACTATTACTAGTGGTGCTCAATTACGGCTAAACACGACCATTTTTACGGGTGATTCCACATACCCAACTTCTATCAAGGAAGCAATTCAACCGTCAGGTCAAATTGAGTTTCTAGTGCCATAAGTTCTCCAGTATTCATTCTCAAGTTAGGAAAATTTATATTCCTATAATGGCCTATCGAAGAGTAACAATGATGATACTTTTCTTCTTTTAATATTATACTTGAGACAACTAAGGTGACGAAGGCGTCATGTTAAAAATAAGTTTAAAAGTTGTCCATATGGTAAACAACAAAAAATGGTTGGATGAGCTAGTTCAACATATGTTGTTGGAAAGCTTTGAGTTTGGACTTTCGGATATGAACAATTATATTTGCGTTGCAAAATAATTTACTTGAGTATATCGGATGAAATAATCAAGTTGTCAATCCTACTATGAAGCTTGAAGAGCGATCATGAAAAGGAAAATGGAAGAGTACATCATCAACACAAGTGTAGGTTATGATCCGATGTACATTCTTGTTGTTTTAGAAAACGATACAAGAACAAAAGAAATCATATAAGCACATAAAACATTTTTCAACCTATATGACTTATTTAAGTATCTAAACTAACATTTTTGACACAACTAGATGTTACCCCAAACACTCCTTCAAATAGCACATTGATTAGTAGAATATTACTAAATCGACAAACAAGAGAATGAATAGCAAGGTAAGGAAACCACATATTCTATTCAATCAAACTAGCACAAAAGCTATTTGAAATAAGCAAATAATCAAGTAATACAACGAAGACAATTTATCATTTAGCATAGCATACAAAAGTTCTTTTCATGGCTTTGTGTTAAATATAAACATGTATACCAAACTTGATTAGTTTATTTTATATTTATAAATATGATCAAAACCTTAATTTCAATAGAGGACACATTGTTATTCAAAAGCGAAAACATCCGTCTCCAATTATATCAAAAGTTTGTGCAAAAGTTATGACCGAAAAATGACTTTCTATTATTAATCAATGATTCTGTAAATTATTCTTTTGAATCAGTTTATGAAATCATTTTTAAATGAAAGTAGACTCAAATACCTTTAAAACGATAGGTGGCACGACTTCTAACGACTTACGGTTAAAAAGTTATGAATTTTTGAAATTCAGACAAAAACTGTCTTCTGTACCTACGGATCCCACGGATCCCTTGCTTGAGGGATCCGTCCAGTGTAACCTGAGGGATCCGCGGATCTGACACAGAATTACAAAAATGTACGTTTTGCCCCGACGAAAAGGTTTAGTCTTTGTAGACTTTTTAGTGAAGTTATATTTCCCATTTTTACCTTTATTCAAGCTTGATTAACAAGATATCTAACAACAAAACTTCAAAGAAAAAAAATCACTAAAACACTTTTCATATTATGCTTATTATAAGATAGAAGCATATATCACCATTTTGTCCACAAGCAATTTAGCACGTTTTTGAAAAAAAATGTAACTAAGAAAACATACCTTTGCTATATCCCCTTTTTATGGTTTTAGAAACCATAGACGCGAAATACTTCATGATCTTCTAAGATACCCCAATCCTTTGCTATATTCCCTTTTTATGGTTTTAGAAACCATAGACGCGAAATACTTCATGATCTTCTAAGATACCCAAATCCTAGTATGAAGACTTCTCAAAGGAAAATGTTAGAATGATCTATCACTATCCAACATATGATGATTTATAAAAACATGACTTTTTGTTTTAAGAAATTCCCCTCTTTGTAGTTTTCAAACATACACGGATCGTATCAAGTTTTCAAAGTACAATATACAAAAAAAACTTGGTAACAAAGTTCTGATGCCAATTGTGGAAAACTAGAAGGGGGGGGGTTGAATAGTTTTACCAATTTAAAACATCCTTTTAAGTATTTAGATTGACTTATGTCAATCTATTTGGTTGTTTATGTTGGACGTTGATAGATAGATATATAAACTTGTAATGAAAGATAAAGAGTAAGAAGCACATCACCACGACACAAGTATTTATAGTGGTTCGGCTACAAGGACACCTTCCTTGCCCTACTCCACTCCCCGAGTCACCTACTCGAGAGTTCGTAAGCACTACACCAACTCCTTATGGCGGAGAAGCCTTCACAACGTCGCTTAACCTTTTTACGGTACAAAGCTAAATACCGAGTTCTTTCACACCAAGGCGAACCACACCTAACACAACGTCGCCTACCCTTTATACGGTGCTAGGCTAACCACCGAGTTCTTTCACACCAAGGAGAACTAATCCTATCACAACGTCGCCTACCCTTTATTAGGTACTAGGCTAAGCACCTAGTTCCATTACCATGGAGGAACTATTACCCTTCACAACACAACACCTAATATCAAGGAGATCTACTCCTTGTTACAATATCATCAAGGATATCACCATCCTTGGAAATAAACAACTACTTATAAGTATAACGATGCACCTCATCAATTATACGACCTAAGCATTCTTCCCAAATGCTACTTGATTAGATTCATCGGCATCCTTCACTAATGCCTTTGACACAACGCTTGGCACCCTTCAGTAATGCCTTCGTCTTGACACCTTTAGCATTCTTCACTAATGCTTTGACACGGATGATGAGCACCTTTCACTAATGCTTTCATCTTGACACTTTCGGCATTCTTCACTAATGCCTTCAACCCAACATCTATGGAGAAAGGTAGATCTATCAACAAGAGAACCTTCGTTGTCTTGATGATGACGAAGCATGGAAACTCATGGACTTGAGCTTGCACGTCTTCAAGATGTGGTGATCTTTCCTTTAAGAGGAACCTAGAAGATCACACAAAAACAAAAGAGAAAAGCTACATAGATCTCTTGGATCTGAGGTTAGAGGGTTAGAATACTTGGGGGAAGTATGTGTGTAAAGGGATGAATAGAAAGGAAGAAATGGTTCTCTATTTATAGAGGAAAAATCCTACTGTCTCCCCGGATCCCACGGATCCCTTCCACTTGGGATCCGGCTAGCACAAAGCCAGGGATCCGTGGAACGCTCCTCTTTGCCCATGGGTATTTTTGGTTATGGGTCATGGGTTATGGGTTGATCCATGGTTTTCTTTCTAGATACAATGTATCTTAAGGATACAATGAACTTGGTCAAGTGGTATATATAAAACCATGGGTTATGGGTCAATACCATTTGCTAGTATTAAGGGTACAATGAACTTAGTCAAGTGGTATATATAAAACCATGGGTTATGGGTCAATACCATTTGCTAGTATTAAGAGTACAATGAACTTAGTCAAGTGGTATATATAAAACCATGGGTTATGGGTCAATACCATTTGCTAGTTTTTACCCATTTAGTGTATACTTGTTTTTACCCAACTACATTCAATGTATTTGGTCAATGGGTCAAATACTTAAGTTTCTACCCATTTACATTACCCAATATACTACATACTAGTTATGTGTATATTTACCCAAATATGTAAACACTAGTTGTTATACATATGTAATACTAAATCATAAAATCACTTATACTTGTTTTAGTGTTTTATGTGAAAATGTGAATATGTTAGAAACTATTAGTTCAAACCATTTACGTATTTTATTTGTTTCGTTAATATGATTTTACGTTTGTTATCGACAAAACATTAGAAGATCGTAAAATATAAATAAACGTTTTTACGGCTTATTTGTATTAACAGTCATGATGAAGGTAAGAATGCAATATGAGCTTCTAACTACTGAATTTTTTGAGAGCTAGGTTAGAGTGATGACTAAACCTTAAGAGTGTTTGGTTTATAAAGGATGATTTTGAATTAGGGAATTAAATTCTTGGCCACTAAGAGGATTAAGCATGCACTTAGGATATTGATCTGCTCTAGGAGGGTATTAAATGGCATCTAAAAGTGGTTAGATAACCAAAAGGTAGCTTAACTTTGAAGAGGGAAGCTGATTTAAGCTTTCTGCAGACACGGATCCCGTGGATCCCTCTCACCAAGGATCCATCTGGTTATAAACCAGGGATCCGTCTGTCAGACAGGTTCTTGATGAAATGATTATGCTTTTTGTGAGATCAAGTAGCTATGTGTCTCGAGGCTTTGACTTTATTTTGATGTCTTGAGTGGTGGATGTCTTAAATGCTCAACCAAAAAGGGGTGAGGGTGTTTAATGATGGTTTTGGGTAGAAGAGTGGACTTTAGATAGGCTAACTAAGTACTAGAGAAGAGCATTATTTGTTTTGAGATGGAAAAATGGTGGTAATTAGTCCTAGATGTCAGATGATGACTCAAGAAAAATTTACTAAAATCTTAAAAAATAAGAAGAAATGAAAAACTAGTCTTAAGCTTATTTTTGAGTTAATGGTGATTAAAATCAATTTGCTAAAATTGATAGATGTATCAAACTAAGAGTTATGAGATGTGAGAGATAATGTGTGAGCGTTGGAGCGGAAATATGGTGAGTTTTGATGAGTTGATAAATCAAAGATACTTTGAAATATATCCTAGGTAAGCCATGGGTGAGTGTGAGGTTTTCAAATGTTTGAGGAAGACTTAGTTTGACTAGTGTGAGGTGATCTAGTGAGCTATTTTGATGTAAGCAAGTCTGTATTGCTCATCTGTAGTCACGGATCCCACGGTTCCCTTCTGGGAGGGATCCGGCTAGTTATAACTCTGGGATCCGCCTACTACAGATCAAAAGGCTTTCAGCAAATGTGCCATTTTGCATTCTCAAGCAAGTGCTTCTCCTAGTTATTTCTATAAGGACAAAAACCAATAACAAATTAAGTATAACGCATAGCAAATGTGGGACAACTAAAAGTTCCTAAAAATGAGTGACGACGACTACTTGAATGTTTTCAAGGAGTCGTAAAATCTCATTCTACATGTTCCTAAGTTAAGATTGTTTAATGCCAGGTTATGGCAAGACTTACATGCTACATCCTATTCTACATAAGTATTGTTTAAGTGTTACAACCCATTGTTTGAAACTTTTTTTCACAAATTTTAGATCCTACGACCTTACCTTGCTTCTCCCGTCTTGACCCATCCTCCACTCTTTATCACACCATCTCAACTTCTTTTTCTTCAAGAAGTTGGCGAAGCACTTGAAGATTCCCTTGGTTTGTTGCCATTCGGGTGATGCACTAGGAACGTCCGGCAATTGGTTGATGTAGTCCAAGGGGTCGAGATCGGTATTTCTGAGTGGGTTGCTACTACCTTCACCTTCTCTTTGCCTCTCCCTTTCATTCGAGGAATCCGTGGGTGGGTGAGGCCTTTTGCCTTCCACCATAAACCTTGTCGTTCTACCCTCGGTTAGTGGCACTATAACTTTGTTGCAATAGCTATGATCATAGGATTGTGGAGAAGGATCTAATGCAAAGATGAATTTAGCAAGACGGGTTAGGAGCATTGCGTACGGGAGCACCATTTTTTCCATGCTTCTTACACTTGCCATTCTCTTAATCATGTAGTAGGCAAGGTTAAAGCGAGTCTCGGTCACTAGGCAATAGATCATGAAACTTAGACATGCGTTGGGGTGATCCTTGTTTCCTACTAGGCACAACACATTCTCCCTCACCACATTTTCCCATTTCATATACAATGCGTACATCTCGGAGAGCTCCATTTGGAAAGGATCCCTATAGATCACTTTCGAATTCCTAGTGACCCTCGAAGGGGATGCTCTTGGCATGAACACGGTGTCCCTTACCGTGGTTGCTTCCGGGATTATCATGTGGTAGATTTCATGATGATCAGCCATAGTGTGTAACTCTTCCAAAGACCACTCATTAGAATACATGCAAACACCTTGATATGGAACCCCTACTATTCTTCCAAACTCTACAAGTGAAAGGGTGTACTCATGCTCATTTATGGTGAAGACAATCGAGATGGACCCATCATCGTTTCTAACAATCCCCATTGTCTTGTAGAACTCGAGTACAAAAACCGGGAAAATTTGTTCGTTTATGTCCAATAAACAATCAAAGCCGATAGTTCCAAAAACTTCTCTTATGTCGGTATTGTCAAGAAATGATGGTTCTACTACTCGACCTTCGTGAAAAAGTCTCTTTTCGAGCATTTTAAAAGCTTTCCTATTTTCGGGACTAAGTCCATCTTTTCTATGGTACATTGGTATGTAATGGACGATATCTTGGTAGTCTTGTTGTCGGTTGCTTGGCATGATTGTTCCTAAACAATACAACCACAATGTGGTGTTAATTGTGAATAGTAACCTAGAGGGTTTGATCACAATTTTGCTCTCATCATCTTTGTTGAATTCAAGAAATGTGTTTAATTTGTATTAACAATGTTAATTCTTTGATTTAGATTATCTTAGAAAACAATGTGGTAACAAATTATGATAAACCCATTTGAACCCAACTCTTAAAGATGAAGAAATTGTAATCCTAGAAATCAAGGAATTAAATTAACAATGTAGTGAAGATTATACTTACACAAGAGATTGTTATGCTTGAAGGAAATGATCAAATTTCTCCTGTGAACAGTAATTGGGTTTTTGTTCGTGAGTCTTTGAAGGGAAAGTAGTTGTGGAACTTCCACAGTGATGATTCTTTAACTTATGATGTCTTCTGTTGCACGGATCCCGCGGATCCCTCTCATTTGGGATCCGGCTAGTATAAACTCAGGGATCCGGCATGACAGTAAAAATCAGCTTAAGCATTCCTTGATAACTTTGGTTTGGGAGTTCTAAAACGCCTAGAGTTTGATGTTTTAAGCTCAATAACTTGTCATTTGAGTTTTTTATGGTTTAATACTAATCCTATTTGACGTGTTTCTCTTTTTAAGAATTGGTCACAATTCTTAGGAGATTTATTATAATAAAATCCTATTTTATCATAGTATAAGAAGTTTCACACGGAAATTCATTGACATAGATGAAGTGTCAATAATTCTTTTGTGATGGATAATGATTAAGGCTATCGAATAACCAAGATATCATTATTACAAGTTAGTAGTGTAGTCTATACAAATCAATCGAAGAATACTATTCTTGATGATGGCTTTGATATAGATAACTACTTACGTAATTACTAATAGAGATTAATTATGCAACTAAGGTTTTAGCAATAACAAAAACAAAAGTAAATTATTAACGATCATACCTTTGCTAAATATTCTTTTTAAAGAAAGAAGTATTTAGATGAAATGCTTTGTGATCTTCTTGGAATCTCCAGATTCACGTGTGAGAAGAACAATGCTAAACATTCTTTTCGCGAAAGGAAATATTTAGATAATTTCTTCATGATCTTCTTGGTAGGCCCAAATCCAAGTATGGAGAATACTTAACAAGGAAAGTGTTAGAACATTCTATCATTGTCCAACAATAAACATTATAATGATTTAAAACATGACTTGAAAAATCCTTCTTTGTAGTTTTCAAACATACACGGATCGTATCAAGTTTTTAAAGTACACATACTTTAAGAAACTTGGTAACGAAGCTCTGATGCCAATTGTGGAAAACTAGAAGGGGGGGGGGGGTTGAATAGTTTTACCAATTAAAACTTCGTTTTAAAATATTTAGATCAACTTATGTCAATCTATTTAGATGTGTATGTTGGACGTTGATAGATAGATATATAAAAATAGAATGAAAGATAAAGAGTAAGAAGCACATAACCACGACACGAGTATTTATAGTGGTTCGGCTACAAGGACACCTTCCTTGCCCTACTCCACTCCCCGAGTCACCTACTCGAGAGTTCGTAATCACTACACGACACCAACTCCTTATGGCGGAGAAGCCTTCACAACGTCGCCTACTCTTTTTCTAGTACTAGGCTAACCACCGGGTTCTTTCACACCAAGGCGAACCACACCTACCACAACGTTGCCTACCCTTTATCAGGTACTAGGATAAGTACCTAGTTCTTTCACACCAAGGTGAACCACACCTACCACAACGTCGCCTACCCTTTATCAGGTACTAGGCTAAGTACCTAGTTCTATTACAATGGAGGAACTACTACCCAACACTACACAACACCTAATCCCAAAGGAGATTCACTCCTTATTACAACACCATCAAGGATATCACCATCTTTGGAAATAGACAATCACTATACGTATAACGATGCACCTCATCAATTATACGACCTAGGCATTCTTCACTAATGCCACTTGATTTGATTCATAGGCATCCTTCACTAATGCCTTTGACACAACGCTTGGCACCTTTCCCTAATGCCTTCGTCTTGACACCTTTAGCATTCTTCACTAATGCTCTTGACAAGGACGTTAAGCACCTTTCACTAATGCTTTCGTCTTGACTTTTTCGGCATTCTTCACTAATTCCTTTGACACAACACTTCTATGGAGAAAGAAAGAACTATCAACAAGAGAACCTCAGTGGTCTTGATGATGACGAAGCATGGCAACTCATGGACTTGAGCTTGCTCGACTTCAAGAAGTGGTGATCTCGCCTTTTAGAGGAACCTAGAGAATCACACAAAAACAAAAGACAAACTACATAGAAAGACCCCATAGGATCAGTGGTTAGAGAGTTACAATATTTTGGGAAAGTATGTGTGAGAGTGGCAAGCCAAAAGGAAGAAATGGCTCACTATTTATAGAGGAGAAATGCTTACTGTTCCCCGAATCCCACAGATCCCTCCCACAAGGGATTCGTCTAGTGTAAAGCTAGGGATACGTGGGACGCTCCTCTTTGCCCATGGGTATTTTGGTTATTGGTCATGGGTTATGGGTTGATCCATGGGTCTCTTATTAGATACTATGTATCTCATGAGTGCAATGCACCTAGTCAAATGGGTATGGGTCAATACCATGGGTTATGGATATTTTTCATGGGTTATAGTTTTTACCCATTTTATAATACATACTAGTTATGTATATTTTTTGCCCAATATGTAAAAACTAGTTGTACATATGTATTACTAAATCATAAAATCATTTATACTTGTTTTAGTGTTTTATGTGAAAACGTAAGTGTGTTAGAAAACTATTGGCTCAAACTATTTACGTATTTTATTGGTTTCGTTAAAATAATTTTACGTTTGTTGTCAACAAAACATTAGAAGATCGTAAAATATAAATAAACGTTTTTACGGCTTATTTGTATTAACATAAACCTTACTAATAATTAATCTTGAATCAAACCCTAGCTTGTTATAGAGTTATGTATGTGAAATGTGAGAGCAGGAGGAGGGAAAGAAAATGAGTCGGTTTTTAACTTTCCTAGACATCAAGAAAGAGTATAAGAGTTATCATAAAACTTTCACAATTTGACAACTTAGGTCCCTGATTGAAGAGCCAGTTATGGGAGGTCTTTTGAAGCATATAAATTAATAATAAATCATTACCGTAAAAACTTAGGGTGTTACAATTCTCCCCCACTTATTCGGTTTGTGTCCTCACAAACCATACCTGATGAAAAGCGGGATTATACTTGATGAGCTCCTCTTCAGGCTCCTAAGTATACTCCGATCCCTTTCTTAACTTTCATATGACCTTAAGAAGGAGAACCTCTCTATTTTTGAGTTTCTTGAGCATGGTGTCAAGGATCTCTACTGGTTCTTCAACATAGCAAAGTTTCTCATCAACTACTATATTTGCCAGAGGCACATACTCTACCCCATCTGCTAAACATTTGCGTAGTTGAGATATGTGGAAAGTGCTATGAATTCTATTCAATTCTTTTGGGAGCTCAAGTCTATAAGTTACTTTTCCACTCTATCAGTTATTCTGAACGGTCCAATAAATCGTAGTCCTAGCTTTCCACGCTTCCTAAAATGGATAACACCTTTCCAAGGGGAAACCTTTAGCATTACATGATCACCGACCTAGAATTATGTTGATCGTCTCCTATTATCTGCATAGGATTTATGTCGATCCGGGGCCATCTTAAGCCTTTCTCTTATCTGATCGATCTTATCATTGGTTTGTTGGACAACATCAAAACTGGCTAGTTCTCTTTGTCCAATCTCACCCCAGCATATAGGAGTTCGACATTTCCTTCCATACAACATCTCGTATGGTGGCATCTTAATGCTGGAATGGTAACTATTGTTATAAGATAATTCTGCTAGAGATAAATATGTATCCCAACTACCACCAAAGTCAATAGCACAGGCTCGAACCATAACCTCTAATGTTTGAATGGTCGTTTCACTCTGACCATCTGTTTGCGGGTGATAAGCCATGCAAAAATGGACACGAGTACCTAGATCTACTTGAAATCTTTGCCAGAATCTAGAAGTAAACCTGGTATCTCTATCAGACACTATAGAGACTGGTACTCCATGTCTAGCTACTATTTCACGAAGATGTAACTCTGCGAGAGCTTCTGAAGACATTGATTCCTTTATAGGAAAGAAAATCGCACTTTTAGTCAAACGATCAACTATTACCCATATCGCATCATGTTGACACGAAGTCTTAGGTAATTTTGTGATCAGATGCATAGTGATCTTTTCCCATTTCTACACAGGAATTTCTAATGGTTGCAAATCTTAACTTGAAGGCAAGTAAGACATTGTTCGACATACTTTACTATGTCTCTTTTCATACCTGGCCACCAGTAATCTAGTTTAAGGTTATAATACATCTTAGTGGCACCCGGATGAATAGAATACTTTGACTTATGAGCTTCATCGAGTAATAACTTCTTAAGTTCCTAATTATTCTGTATCCAAATCCTACCCAAACGTGTTCTGAGCCCTCATGAGTCTACAACTAAGTTGTGTACCTGGCCCACGAGTCGCTTTAAATTTACATCTTTATTTTCCCACGCTTCTTGTTGAACTAACTTAATATGTTCATAGAAAGCTAGAGTAATCACCATCTGAAGTGATTTGACTCGTAAGGGATCATGCCTTGTCTTACAACTTAAGGCATCGGCTACAACGTTAGCTTTACCTTGATGGTAGAGGATTTCACAATCATGGTCCTTGACTAGATCTAACCAACGTCGCCATTTCATATTAAGATCACGTTGATCAAATAAGTACTTATGACTTTTATGGTCTGTAAAGATCTTAATCTTTACTCCATAAAGATAATGCCTCCATATTTTAAAAGAAAAGACTATTGCTGCAAGCTCTAAGTCATGAGTAGGATATTCTTACTCATGCTTCTTAAGCTGTCTGGAGGTATACTCTATGACTCGACCTCTCTGCATGAGAACACAACCGAGGCCATTGGAAAAAGCATCAAAATATACTTCCATACCATTATTGCCTTCAGGCAATACTAGAACTGGTGACTGACTTAATTTCTGCTTAAGAATTTGAAAAGCAACCTCTTGATCCTCACCCCACTCAAAATTTGCATTTTTACGAGTGAGTTTGGTAAGAGAGGATGCAATATTAGCGAAATATTGGATAAAGCGGCAATAGTAACCCGCAAGTCCAAGAAAAGATCTGATTTTTGTGGGAGTTTTGGGCTGCTCCCGATTCATGATGGCATTAATCCTTATTGGATCAACTTTAATGCCTTGATTATTAATGACATGTCCGATGAATTGAACTTCTCGGAGCCAAAATGCGCATTTCGAAAATTTAGCATAAAGCTTTTCATGTCTCAACATACTAAGCACTTGACGTAAATGAGTTTCATGATCAGTAGCTGACTTAGAATAAATCAGGAATCATCAATAAATACGATGATTGGTTTATCTAGCATCGGACGACAGACCCGATTCATCAGGCATTCATTAAGCCAAATGGCATAACAATGAACTCATAATGCCATATCTAGTCCGAAAAGCTTTTTTCGGGATATCTTCTTCCCGAATCTTAAGCTGATGGTATCCTGATCTTAGATCTATCATAGAAAAGAAACTAGTACCCTGAAGCTGATCAAATAAATCATCGATCTTGGGAAGAGGATAACGATTTTTTATAGTAACTTTATTGAGCTCTCGGTAGTCAATGCATATTCGCATGCTACCGTCTTTCTTTTTAATAAAAAGAACTGGTGCTCCCCACGGGGAACTGCTAGGACGAATGAAACCCTTATCTAGCCGTTCTTGTAACTACTTCATAAGTTCTTGCATCTCAGACGGAACAAGTCTATAGGGATTTTTAGCGATAGGAGTACTCCCTGGTATAAGATCGATATGAAACTCTACTTGTCTATCAGGTGGTACACCTGGAAGTTCTTCGGGAAAGACATCTGAAAATTCCTGAACAACCGGACTACTATCTAAATCTGGATTAGGTTTATGAGAATCGACCATATGAGCTAGATAGGCCTGACAGCCACGTGCCAATTGTTTCTTGGCTCTACATAAGTACAAATAGCTAGGTTAGATTTCTTACGCTCACCATAAATGATCGCTTCTCCCTCACTTGGGGTTCCGAGTCGGACTAGTTATTGTCGGCACAGAATGACAGCTTCATTTGTGCCAAGCCAGTCCATACCAATGATTACATCAATTTCCCCCATATGTATAGGAATTAGATCAATTGAAAGTTTTTCACTATTAACTTCTATCTCACAGTTCAAAAAGACATCAGTTACACGTATCACTTTATTATTTGCTACTTCGACATCCAATGGGGGTATAAGTTGACTAATTGGAATGGAAAATATTTGGCTAAAAGTTTATGACACAAATGACCTATCTACACCAGAATCAAAAAGCACACGAGCAAGTAATAAATTTACAAAAAGGGTACTTGTCACAATGTCATGCGACTCCTTTGCTTCATCAATTGTCATCTGATGCACTCGAGCTGGAGGCCTATGTAGCCTTTGAACAATAGGTAAACCAGAAGCCCTTGAGGGTCTGGAAGTTGAAGGTGCTCCTTGCCTGTCCACATTCCTTCTAGGTTCTTGTTTTCGGGGAGGAGGAACCAGTTTAACATTTGGACAGTTTCCAGCCGTATGATTTGGCTGATAACACCTCTCATATACTTTGACTGGATTGGGACAATCCTTACTAATGTGGCCAAATTCGCCACAACTAAAACATGTCCTGCTACCAGTACGAAATTCACCTAAGTGAAATTTTCCACAAGTACTACATTGCGGATAGGTTCTTGCTTCAGTTCTAGGCTGATTTACTGTTGGCTTCACTTTTTTACGGGATGAACTGCCCTACTCAATCTTCCTATTTGGATGAACCTCGTCATCCACCTTAGATTCTCGTTCGTGTTCTAAAGCTGCATTTGTAAGTTCCTCAATGTTCTTCCAGTCCTTAGCTGAAATGAACTGGTGAATATCCTTACGAAGCATGTCGACATAATGATTCATAAGTAACCTTTCATCACTAGCATATTCTAGTAGAAAACGTGCTTTATCGAGAAAGGTCATAGTAAAATCGTGCACATACTCCATGGTTTGCTTAGTTTGTAAGAAGTCCCTACGAATATTTTCTGAGATCTTATTCTGGAGCGAAATTTTGAAAGAACAATGTCTTAAATTCGGTCCATGACATACTCCTAGCTTTCTCCGGACCTTTTGCAGCAAGAGTATAATTCCACCAAGTCTTAGCATGGCCTCGAAGGAGATTAATGGAAAACTTAACCCAAGATTTATCGGGGAATCAGCTTGTATCAAACGATCCCTCGACATCTTGTATCTAACGGTGACTCTTAAATGGATCATGTTCACCAGAGAACATAGGTGGCTGATAAACTGAAAAGTGTTTATATGTGGGTTCCTTCGTTTTCGTGACACTATTCATCATTTTTTGATCAAGTTCTTCTTTAATAATCTGAGCCATGGTTTTACTAAGGCATTCTATAATATGTGGTAAAGCTGCTTCTTGTGCCTTGGCTATTTCGTGAGATATCATATCTCTAATTTGTTCAGCTATTTCATCGGATATAGGAGCATCGTAATGCTCCTTTGTTTCTATGTCTGGAGTCAATTCATGCTCATCGTGCTCAGGAATATCAATAAGACTCGGTGTATCAGATCCCTCCGAAGATCTTTCAGTCATATCTACGCTGAAATTCAAGTATATCGCATAATAAAGAGACAATAATAATCATGACAAATTTATTACCCATATAATTTTATATACCTATGGTTTAAAGTCACACAAATCCATTCCTTTAATATAATACAATACCGATAAATTCTCGCTATTATTACCACGTTGGCCAGGCGCCGTAATAATTTGATCAAATAATCGAGCTCTCATCATTATAAAATCATATTAAATTCATGAACATGCAATTATACTTATCACAATTTAGCATGTACTAAACTATATCTAATACTATATACTTATGCGGAAACATGTCTAATTCTACAGGTCATCTAGAGGCTAGGTTTAAATTTAAGCATCCTCCTATAGTAGGTACCTAAATCCCTTAAGCCACAACTATGATACCAACTTAAAACGCCCATACTAAGATTTTTTTTAGCATACGGCCATATGCTAAAATAGCATATGGTTGTATGGTCTTCCTCTGATAGCATACGGCCGTATGCAAAAATTGCAAACGACCGTATGGTCCTCTTTACAGAATCTATCCAAAATGCATTTTTTAGCATACGGCCGTATGCACTTATACCATACAGCCATATGGTCTTGACCTGCACAGTTATGCACTAATTTATTTGCAGAAAACTAATTCGGCGCAACACATAAATTGATTTAACCCAAACTAAACACATATATTTACTTCATAAAACTGTACATAACACATATCATTCGTTAAGACCCGTATATGATCAAAATAGGTTGTTTTGGGTTAGAATGGCGCTATGCCAAACACCCTTTTTAAAACATTAAACACTACATTACTACTTGTTTATCACACAAGTTAAAGTTTACATATTTGTACATATAACCATGACATCCTAAGGCGTTTCTTGGTACAAGAGCACGTAAGGGAAAGGCTCCATACCCACGAACTATACCGGGAACTAGATCTCGGTCTTCTTACCCTTGGACGCACTACCACTAGCTTCACCTATAAGAAAAACATATGAAAGAATCGTAAGAAATAGCTTAGTAAAATAACACATATAAATGGAATTTAAACATAACCAACTATTAAATGTTGCTACATATAAACTTTTCCCCGTAGGATGCTCATAACATCACTAATTCCACGAGAACATATATACTTGCACCTTATGTGCACTAGGAGTCTAAGTACTCTATCATAATCTTAAAAGCTTATACTTTCCATAATATACTAATTGTCCACTTAGGACATCAAGTCTCGTCTTTGGAGCATAACTAATTGTGTTATACATAACTAACGAGCCATATAAACATAATAATCATCCATATAGGATGTCTAAGTCCCGTCTTTGGATCTTTTACTATTCTGAGGCTCGATTCCCCACTAAGGAGATCTAAGTTCCAACTTTGTTTGGAACACATGTGTGATCACATAATAGCACATGTTGTTACTTAGGACACTAAACAAGTGAAGATAGACAATTTTTACTAAAATCCTTTACTAGGCCCACATGGGTCATTACGGGCTGTTTTGACTCGTTTACTTTATTTCACACGTACATTTACATTAAAAGTCAATATGCTAATAATAACATGGAACTATGAATACATAACATAAACGTAACAATAAACATGCAATAAAACTTATACATAAATATTAAATATATAGCACCTCTAACGGATTACTATTAACCCGTTGCTAAAATTATATACGTTACTCACCTAAAAAAATGCTTGAATACTAGAACAAGCTCCCGTAAGATGTCCTCGGCTAATTCTTATGATCTAAGAACATACAAATTACATGGAACTTATTAAAATATATTCTAGCTTATCAAAATAAGCTCTAAAGTATGAATATGCCATAAGGGGGTGTTTGATTTGTGGCTTATACGATCAAACCAACACACTTTCTAGAAATTAGCATCATAAATTGGTGTTATGGCATCATAACATTATACCTATCATTAATCTTGACTCATACACATGATTAAGATGTGTTCTTAGTGATTCTTGAAAATCACATCTTAACATAAACATATGAATTTCTAAAAAAAAAAAAAAAAAAAAAAAAAAAAAAAAAAAAAAAACCATATATAGCATAAAATCATCATACTTAATCATTACCCACTATTGGGTAATCATAAAACACAATTAAAGAACTTACGTATAATTCTTACGTCGAATTGGATTTGTAGGAACCCTAGAAATCGTGATTTTGAGCTTATATATGATATATTCTTGCTTAAACCTTACTAATAATTAATCTTGAATCAAACCCTAGCTTGTTATAGAATTGTGTGTGTGAAACGTGAGAGCAGGAGGAGGGAAAGAAAATGAGTCGGTTTCTAACTTTCCTGGACATCAAGAAAGAGTATAAGTGTTATCATAAAACTTTCACAATTTGAAAACTTAGGTCCCTGATAGAAGAGCAATTGCGAGGATAGTCCTATTTAGTATAACTTAGTTAATGGAAGGTCCTTTAAGATAACTAAAGTATATAAATTAATTATAAATCATTACCGTAAAAACTTGGGGTGTTACAACATGTGATCTCAACACAACAAAGCTTCAATTTTTATTTTTTTAGTAGAGCCTACTTAAAAAAATTACTCATAGCTCAAACATCAAACCAAACAGAATCATTGCGACTCTTATACCTAATCCTATATCACACTTCATTCTTACCTATATGCATTGTGATTTCAAGTAACCAACCAAACACACCCTTAATAATCATTACTATTTGTGTACCTAATGGTGTGATTGGTTACTTTGAAAAAATGATTGGTGAGAATTTATGGAAAGAAAATGAAAAATACACATGCCAAATAATTTATGAATTTGTCATGTATATATATATCTACTAAAAGATTCAGTTTTCTAATTAATGTGGAGTCTTAAATATTTAATTCATCAATCAAAATTTCGTGTAAATCAATGTGTTGAAGATGAAGTGTTGTTGCAGTTTTTCTTTTTTGATGGGAATATGAAAGATGTAAAATATTTGGTTTATGTACTTAATTTTGTCTCTTCATAACTGCAAAAAGAGTTACATACATAATTATTGCTACAACTTACACACATAATTATTGCTAAAAACTCTTCATATCATGATTCTCATAAGTTACATGGAGCATTCAACTTATGAGAAAGTATAAATAGCAGTAGTTGTTTCACTTTGGTTGCTAAGAACCCGAGAAGGGTTCTATCAATTCTCATCATCCTTATCTACTTATCACAACCATCAAATCTCAAAAGACTCGGAACACAAAATTAAAAGACACGTAAGATCTCATATTCGTGTTTTGTGATTCTTGTCAAAATCTTTAAAGATTTAAACATGTATTCATCACAAATATCCAAGTCCAACAAAAAAAACCTATATCTAGACACTATCAAGTGTTAGCAGACATATTTCATAGGCCCACGTATTAGCTTAGTTTACATGTTTAGTAGGCCCATTACTTGTACAATATATACTCATTGATTGTAACATTATGCATATACGAAATATACAGAATACCCGGTTTACATGGTATCAGGCTTGGTTTCTCACAACCGATCCTAACAAAACCCTAATTCATCACTGCCGCCTTAACGGTCGGCTTTCTTCTTTGCCCCTCCTTCGATCGACTTAACAGTCGACACCTAAATAACATATCATCACCACCATGACAAACAGCAACCCACCACCAACAGCTCCTGCTCTCACACTTGTTGAAAAGTTATATGCGGTACACAACATCAACAACCTAGTACCCATCAAACTCGATCTTGATGAGTTAAACTACTCATCATGGTGCTACTTTTTCAAAATCCACTGCAACAACTTCGGTGTCTTAAAGCACATCGAAGGGCCAAAGGAAGCTGCTTCTACATCAACACCACCGACAGAAGAGTGGCTCACGGCTGACTCCATTGTCAAGTCCTGGATCATTCTTACATTGTCCCCTTCCCTTCAACGAAGGTTTATCAAACTCAACCCCAAAACGGCTCTCGCGGCATGGGAACAAGTTGAGACCCTCTTTCAAGACAACAAACGCACACACACGGTCGCTTTAAAAGGCGAATTACCCATGCTACAAATGGGAGAACAAAGTGCTGAAGAATACTTTTCCAAAATCGACCCCATCATCACCTTGCTTAATGATCTCGGTTCGGACATCAGTGAAGATGATGTGGTTACATATGCCATAAATGGCTTAAGCGAAAAATTTGGCAGCCTTGCCCAAATCATCGCTCACAAGGATCCTTTTCCCACTCTTGCTACCATGCGATCCATGGTTACGACTGAAGAGATGCGCCTTCGGTCTAAGTTGCCTGCTATGTCCACAAACACCACGTCAAGTGCACCATAAGCTCTGTTAGCCGCGTCACAAAATCGTGGACATGACACTAGAAGCAACAGGGATCGTGACTACCGTAACACCAACAAGACCGAGGTTTGTCAAAATTATGGTCGAGGTTCTTGTAACAGGGGTGCGAATTGTCGATACATACACGACTCTAATCGTGTCTCTACTTCTGCTTCTAGTGGTAACTCACGTACCAACAATTTTCAAAATAACAGGTCCACTTTTGCAACACAGAATGTGACAAATGGGTTAGGAAGTGGTGGACTTAATTTAGCAGGCCAGCAACAATTGTTAGCACTACTTCAGGCCCAAAACCAACTACTAGCCCAATATGGTTTAAGTGCTTCATTGGGTCAGACGCATGCACCAGCTACTTCACCTTTCGGCTTCAGGCCCATGATACCACCTGGTTTCACACCAACATCCCCGCAGCTGACTCTTACTCCACAACAACAGGCCTTGTACACTGCTGCGGTTCAAGGTTCAGTGTCCTCGCCCATGCCTTCTGGTCAAGCTACGGTTCTACCTCAAGCCTTTAGCACCATGACACTTCATGATCAGTCAGATTCGAATTGGAACATGGATACTGGTGCGTCCTCTCATCTTAACTCCTCTGCTACTAACCTTAGTACTATTTTTAATTCTTGCATTTATCCATCTGTTCAAGTTGGTGACGGGAAATCGATTCCCGTTACCAACTCGGGCCATAGCACTTTGATCACACCTCACCGAACCCTTCACCTAAATAATGTTCTTATTACCCCTAAAAAAATTTAATTTCGGTTCGTCAGTTTGTTCGCGATAATAAATGTACTATTGAGTTTGACGCGTTTGGTTTTTCTATGAAGGATTATTGGACCCGTCAAATTCTGCTCCGATGTGACAGCACGGGTGATCTTTATCCAGTCACATTCCCGTCTACTCCTAAAGCCTTTCTTGTCAGTCAACAAACGTCGCACCAACGACTTGGTCATCCTGGAAGTGACGTGTTACGTTCTCTAGTTTCTATTAATTTCATTTCATGTAATAAGACTAAGTCTCCCGTGCTTTGTCATGCTTGTCAGCTTGGCAAGCACGTGCGACTTCTTTTTTCGCATTCTAAGACAATTGTTAAGTCTCCTTTTGATATTGTTCATTCAGACTTGTGGACCTCTCCACTTTCGAGTCTTTCGGGTATTAAGTATTATGTTTTGTTTCTTGATCATTTTTCGCATTATTTGTTGGTGTATCCTTTGAGAAACAAATCTAATGCATTGTCTAAATTTATTCATTTTCGTGCTTATGTTAAGAATCAGTTTAACTGTGAGATTAAATCTTTGCAATGTGATCATGGGGGCGAGTTTGACAATAATGCCTTACACCAATTATTTGCTATTAATGGTATAACTATTCATTTCTCTTGCCCAAAAACATCACAACAGAATGGCAAATCTGAGCGAATGATTCGTACCATAAACAACCTTATCCGAACCCTCTTGTTTCAAGCACACCTGCCGCCTAATTTTTGGGTTGAGGCTCTCCACATGGCCGCCCATCTCTTAAACATTTTACCCTCCACAGCCATTCATAATGAGATTCCTCACACCCGCCTATTTAAGACAAAACCTAATTATACGGATCTCCGTATTTTTGGTTGTCTTTGCTACCCACATCTTCCCACCAACCACAAACTTGAACCCCGGGCCACTCCTTCCATTTTTCTTGGATATCCGACCAATCACCACGGATATCGATGCCTTGACTTAAACACCAATAAAATAATACTTTCCCGTCATGTGACTTTTGACGAAACAGTATTTCCCTACGGGTTTATGACTCCAAATACCCCGCCCTCTTACACCTTTCTAGATACATCCCCTAACATCATACAACAACATATTCTCACTACACCCACCTATACAATCCCAGTGGTCTCGTCCACTGTTTCGACCAACCTGCCTTCACCAATCCATAATCCCGACCCAACACCTATCTTACAAAGTCCACCATCCACACACTCCCCACCTTCTAACCTAGGCCCACCCTTACCACCGCAACCCAATGCAAACTTCGGACCGCAACCTACTGTCAGTGCACCAACTGCCATTACCACACCTATTCCAAACCCCAATCCCGTCACGACTCACCCTATGGTCACTCGCTTTCGTGTAGGTACCAATCGTCCTACAAAACGCTTTACTTTCCATGTGTCCACCATTTCCCCTATTCCTAAGTCCTACAACCATGCGTTTAATGATCCCAACTGGTCTAGTGCTATGCTTGATGAATATAATGCCTTAATTAAAAATAATACTTGGGTTCTTGTGCCACGACCTAAAGACGCGAACATTGTTCGTTCTATGTGGCTGTTTCGGCACAAATATAATGCAGATGGTAGTCTTAATCTTTATAAGGCTCGCCTTGTTGCGAATGTTAGTATTCAAATTTCAGGTATTGATGTGGATGAGACATTTAGCCCGGTGGTCAAGCCGGCTACCATTCGTACAGTGCTTAGTCTCGACATTGGCCTATTCATCAGCTAGATGTCAAGAATGCTTTTTTGCATGGTTCGTTATCGGAGACTGTTTATATGCATCAACCTCCTGGCTTTCGGGATCCGCAACATCCTGATCATGTTTGTCTCTTTCAGCGGTCTCTTTATGGGCTTAAACAGGCCCCACGGGCTTGGTTTCATAGATTTGCAGCTTATGCTACTCGGGTTGGTTTTTATCATAGTCGTTGTGACTCTTCTTTGTTCATCTACAGACATGGGACTGATACAGCTTACTTACTTTTATATGTGTATGATATTGTACTGACTGCATCTTCTACAGCTTTTCTTTAGTGGGTTATTAGTTCTCTTCATCAGGAGTTCTCTATGACAGATCTCGGCTCACTTAATTATTTTCTAGGCATTTCTGTGACTCGTAACTCTTCAGGCTTGTTTTTATCTCAGCAAAAATATGCTACTGAAGTACTTGAGCGTGCTGGCATGCTTTCTTGTAATCCATGTCACACTCCAGTTGATACGGATTCCAAGTTGTCTGCTGATGGTGATCCGGTTTCTGACCCTACATTGTATCGCAGTCTTGCAGGTGCTCTTCAGTTTCTTACCTTCACTAGGCCGGATATCTCTTATGCTGTTCAGCAGGTTTGCCTTTTTATGCATGATCCTCGAGAGCCTCACTTATCGGCTCTCAAGCGGATATTACGGTATGTTCGGGGCACATTCACTTATGGGTTACAGCTTTATTCATCTACAACATCATCTTTGATTGCTTACTCAGATGCAGATTGGGCTGGTTGTCCGACTACACGCCGGTCGACTTCAGGATATTGTGTTTTTCTTGGCAACAATCTTCTCTCTTGGTCCTCTAAGCGTCAGTTTACGATTTCTCGTTCCAGTGCTGAAGCTGAGTACAGAGGTGTTGCCAATGCTGTTGCTGAAACTTGCTGGTTACGCAACTTATTACGGGAGCTTCATACACCACTTATTATGGCTATGGTTGTTTATTGTGATAATGTGAGTGCAGTCTATCTCTCATCTAATCCCGTGCAACATCAACACACGAAGCATATTGAGATTGACATTCATTTTGTTCGTGATTTGGTTGCCACTGGTCATGTACGCGTTCTTCATGTTCCGTCTCGTTATCAGTATGCAGATATCTTCACCAAAGGCTTACCTACAACGCTGTTTGATGAGTTTCGATCCAGTTTGAGTGTTCGTTCCTCTCCCGCTCCAACTGCTGGGGGCTGTTAGCAGACATATTTCATAGGCCCACGTATTAGCTTAGTTTACATGTTTAGTAGGCCCATTACTTGTACAATATATACTCATTGATTGTAACATTATGCATATACGAAATATACAGAATACCCTGTTTACACCAAGAACCCTCACCTTCACTCCCCAACACTCAAACAAGATTCGAAATGAAAAGAAATAAACAAAAATCTAAGATTGTTCAAACTTTGTCGAAATCTTTAAAGATTCTTAAGTTTGAACATACCCATCATTGATCTTGACACACCAAAATGAAACACAACATGCAAAACCTTACTCGATACCCTTTTAAAGGGTCTTGAAGCTAAATTTGTCAACTAATGAACTGAGCAGGAAGAAAAACGTGTGTTTGTAAATCGATTTACACGTCAGATAGACGAGCGAGTTGATTTATTTTGGTGTGTAGTCAGTTTTGATGGTGCAGTATTGGAAAATATGATGAAATGGAGGTGACGGCATATTAGGTGCGAGAGAGAAAAGTTAGAAGTGAGGGATGGATAAACATATGTGTATGTGTTTTAGGTTAAGTGAAATGAGAAATTTTAGGTTATACATATTAATATTGGGTTTATCATTTGTGGATTGGATTGGATATTAGACCGGGTATATCATTCGTATTGGACCGAGTTTATGCAAATCTTAATTGTAAATGTATTTTGCTTTGATAAACAATAGTGTGTTTTTTGCTCTAAAATACATATTGTAACATAATGGATCCGTAAAGCACTAGACGATAAACATTGTGATGAATAGAATATTTTCAAACAATTTTTTAAAAGACAAACAATACATTTAAAATTGTTGGCTAAACTGACATAGTGGATGGTGGTCCAAAAAAAAATCAATCGTTAATTTTTATTAGCTATTGTATCATTTAGAATAAAGTTATGTCTGCGTTTGACAATCATTTTTATTTTTGAATTGTGTTGGACAACAATGCTTAGATAAAATTGTGTAATTTAGTCAAATGTTTTGATAATTATTTGGTATAAAGAGTGCTGTTATAGACATGCAAATTTTTACGGGTTGGTTAATTTTTTACGTGGCTAGAATCGGTATTGTTTAGCAAATATGACTACGGGGATTATTCTTTATTGTCAATTTTTTTTGTTAAACCTTATTTTGATAAAGCCGTATGCGTTTAAGCTTCATTTAACTCAACTTATTTTATAACTATTTAGCTAAACATTACACAACACGTCTCAATTAGATGTACCATCTTACTTACACTTCAATAATTTACACAATCATTACGCAATAAACAATTAAATACAGCCCGTGTGCATCGCACGAGCTAAACGCATTGTTTAAACATATGTTTTAGTTATATATAGCACTACTCATAACTTTATAGATATATGCTTCCTGCATCCTAAAATTCTCATTTATTATTTTTGAGATATATCAAAATAATAGTTTATTTTTTATTTCAATAAATAAAAAAGTGTTTGGTTTATGTGAATAATATTTTATTGATTAAAAAGTATACTGATGTCATTTTTTTTTTCTATATGCTTTTTTATATGAAGACAATAATTTGGAGACAAGCTCGTTTTCTCTTCATTTTATTTTAACCATATACGAAGTACTAAGGGTATGTTTGGCAAAAATAAAATTTTTCGTTGCTGATGCTGGTGCTGGTGTTGAAAAAGATTAAAATTGTACATTTTTTTTGTAATAATGTATAACAAACTAGCTGTACTTTTAGATTAGAAATGTAAAATGATATAATTTATGAAAAATAATCTCTAAAATCTGTTAAAAGCTGGCTTGAGGAACTTATTTCTTGAGAACTCATTTTTCTAAAATAATTTACAATTTTTGTCACTCACATAAAGATTATTTTTTGACCAAAACTTAATTTTTAACAAAATAATTAATTTTTCATAATATCTCGTGCCAAACATGTCCTAATTCTATTGCAATACCAAACGCCAATTGAATCGCCTACCCATAAGCCACAACGTTAAACTGTCAACCTTAATTTTTGGTCGGTTTTGAATTCCAACACAAGGAAAATGAGTTTGAACTCAAGCCATATATCATGGTTGATATTTTCTTATTTTGTATATTAAAATATCTAAATTTTACGTATAATTTATGTGATGAGGATTATTTCAAAACATATAGATGTTAGTTTTATGGATATAAATTAGTAGACGTGAGTTAGGATCGAACTCGAGATTACGGGATTGCACACTTTACGTATGAGAATTTAAAGTTAAATAATTAAATATAAACGTTGTATTTATTTATTTATTAAACGAAATAACTAACGAACGTTAAATAATTAATGTAATGGACTAACGGGCGTTAAAGGTATTTGGAAAAGGACTAGAATGCAAAGTTTGGAAGTTTCCGGAATCCCTTAGGGATACTCTCATCCGATCGGCCAAGGAAGAAAAGGAAACAAAGCCAACTTGTTCACCAAGTTTGCTTGGGTATATATACAAGGCTAGGAGTCTTGTTTTTGCATATCTTGTATTCATTAGCTAAACCCTAAAACAGTTTTTGTGTGTGTTTTTAAGCTACAAACCGATCGACCAAATCCTCTAGGGGATCGATCATCTCTTTTCCACAAACCAAGTTATTTGGTTTAATAAAACTAGCATTACTTTAATTCGGTTTAGTACGTGTGTACAAGAACGTAGTAATAACATACTTTTGTTATTATTCTTGGATTGAATTACAAAACGGTAAGGGGTAATTCTCATAATCTTATAAACCCTAATTAGGGTTCATCCAATTGCTAGTTTGTGGAATTAGTTCTTGTTCGGCTAGAATCAAGAAAAGGTACGCATATTCTTTTATGTTAATTAATTGTTCATTAATAAATCCTATACGCTTCCGCTTGAATACTTTGATGTTTATTGTTTATATTTATGATTAGTCATGTTATATAATTCCAACAGTGGCATCACGAGCCATTGGTTTTTAATGAGTAATTAATTACATAAACGCGTAATAAAACAAATACTTGTATGTTGTTTGATATGTTAATCTAGGGTTTATGTTTACTTTATTGGTTGGTCGATTTTTTTTTAAGAATTGGGGCGTACCCCTATTTTTTTTAGTCGACACATGTATAAATTTTTTTTTAGTGTTTTGGAAATTGTTTGCTAACCTTATTAAAACCTAGAATTAATATATTGGTTACGTGATTAATTCATGAATAATTTGTTATGTGTCATGGAATTTGATATGCGATCTTGTGACTATTTGTATAATTGTTATGATATATCCATGATAATACATGCATGTTTGTCATGGATAGTTGTTTTGATATTGTTTAATTGTTAAGATATTTTTATCACATGTTTATTTACGATAAATCTTGAATTGGGGAAGACTCCAATTATGTATATTAATGAATTAATTATGTGCAATTTGGTATATTATTAATTATGGGTTTACGCAATCGATTCGTCGATTTATGTGGCTCACTCTCAATTGAGAGAGTGAAAGCCCTAATTAATATATACATTAATTTAACCTAGATATTGATTATTAATAGGGTTTTATCGAATAAGTTGCATGTGACTACTTGTTTACACGTATAAATTGTTTATTATGTGCGCATTGTTTTTTAGTAGTTTATTTTTTATTTGTTACTTGTTTGTTTATTATGTTAGACAGTTTTAAGCAAAGGATAATTTTGAATAGAAAAATAATACGGACTAAACAATAGCAAAATTTGATTTGTTTTGGAAGAGTTAAGTTTTCAATAGTTTAATTGATTGGTGACTTTGGTACAAATGACTGAACGGCTCACCCATTAGAATGAACTATAAATGGGTTAATAAAGAAGTGCGCATAGTCACACTGAAAGGATGTCTAAGGTTATGCTTTTGCGCTTACCTGGTCCTCTGCCCCCTGCAAGTTCGATTGGAGCTACTTAGTAAGCCATAGAATGTGCAAACTCATCTTAAGGGCGAATTAGTTTTAATTCCATGCGCCACTTCGATGGTAATTACCCGAAACACTAAGTGTTTACACTTATGCAAAAATACGGTATAATGGATGATAATTAACACTAAATTCCTTGATTGGTGAACCCAATACCTCAATCAAAACTTTGATAATTTGATCTTTATGAATTGGTAATAAAAGTTTTTTTTATTAAATTTATTCTACAAGATGAATGCATGACATCTTTGTACATATTTGATTTGACCACATAAAATCAAAAACTAGTACCCTTTTAAATTAAGTTATATGCCATCTAATTAAAAGGAACACTTGAAGTTGCAATTTACGTCATGACAGTACTTGGCTAGATTGTAATGGAGAGGTAAATCTCATTGTAAAGTCAGACCTTACATGGACATATTTGCAGTTCTTTAAGTTAGACACTTAAGTTGAGTAGGAAGTGAGACCTGGACTCAAGGCATAAGATGGGATGAAACATGTTTATATTTGCAATAGCGTTGGAAAATATAAATCCCATAATGATCAAGGAATTGGAAATTGTTTGTCAATTATTGTTCGACAGATTACCTTATCATGTGCTTTCGTTACTAGCAGATCAACTGATGTAATGGAACTATGATAATTTGGATCATAGTTTTCGAGAAAATTCTATGGTTATATGAATATTACCTTGGGTATTTTGTTTTCTTGAAAATTTTAATTATCGAAAATACTAAAATTGAATTTTGCTAATTCTTTAAATGTATTAATGCAACATTAAACCGTAAGTGAAGGTTATTCCTGTATTGGTAAATTGATCTACACCTGTAAGGGTTTTTGGTAGAGTCAACTTTACTAAAAGAATGAACCTAGTCCTCTTTTCATAAGAAAGAGTGAGATTCAATCATATTCCTTTTCATGAATGAGAAAGGTATGATAGGACAAATTAGAATTGTCTAAATTCTAAATACATCGTAAGCAAATTTTAATAGTTAAGAAAATTGCATGTTTTCTGAGTTATTAAATTAGAAGCTAGACTAATTACTGTATAATTGGTAAAAGACAAACTAGCTTATTTTATCTAGTTGTTTTGTTTTGACCATTTAAGAGTACTACTTACAATTGTTGGAATAGTAGAATTATTAAGAAAGAAATTGCATGCCCAATTATTTCAAGTTAATAGCATTGATGAATAATTCATCATCTACATAGTAGAATACATTCTTTTAAGTACATAAGTAATTGTTATGTATGGACTTTCTCAAAGGTGTAGGAAGTAAATAGTACACTATTTTCTTTCACTGGTTAATGAAACACTTACAATGTTGTCAAATCCAGTGGGAGTGTTGTGTTCTTATTACTGAATAAGGAATTAATGTAATGATCTCTAATTCAGTGGGAGTTACAAGCTTTGTCATTTTGGTAGTAACCCAGAATTATCTCTAGAATGTCTTAAGATAATTACTTTCCACTTGTAGACACTTATGTTTTCAAGGATAGTCATGTACGTTTCCTTATTAGACAATGAAGTGATTCTACATCTACTAGTTATGCTAATATCAATGACACAATCATATTGATCACATAAACAAACATATGTCGTGTTGTTTATCTTCCATGCACAAGTGGGAGAAATCTATATTTTGTGCAAGGTACAACATAATAGGTATATGATTTAACGGATTCTCTTAACTGCAAAGTAAGAGGCCAACATTCTAATATAACTTGTACATATCTAATTCAAGAAACACTTGGTGTTGCAATTTACGTCATGTCAGAACTTGGCGAGATTGCAACAACAAAGTAAATCTCTATGTGAAGTCAGACCTTGCATGAACATATTTGCAGTTTCTAATTTAGACAAGTACTTAGAACATGTGTCAAAATGATATATAAGATTACTTCAAATTACATATTTATGTATTATTAGAATGCCATAAATGAAGTAGTCTAATACTACTTAAATTTGTTTATTTATGTATTTTGGAATGACATAAATGAAAAATAATGTGAAGTAAATAAATTAACTTGAAATTACTATTGAAACCAAGAGTTGTGTTCATAATTACTTTAGTTAAACATGTTTATGATTCATTGTAAAGACATAAACATAAAGTCTTTTAAGACTTATAATAAAGTAAGACGTTAACTTGTTATTTTTTAATTAAGACATATACAAGAAGTCATTGAGGTGATCAATGATTTATAACGTATAATGGGATTATAACAGTTTATGTTTCTTGTTGAGACATATATATGAAGTGACTTGGTTAAAAAGTACTTGTGTTATAAAGCATTCAATTGGCTTGGAAAGTTTATTATACCATTAATTTGACTTAGTTGGTAAATAGGTAAGCCAAAAGGAATATGTTTATCTTATATATTGTTAGATTGTCTTACAATATTAAATTCTAATGAATACCACAAATTGATGGTATGTTTAGTTAGGAGAATCAAACTCTATTTGATTTGTGTGATTCAAGATAACCATAACTTCTTTCTTAAAAAGTAACAAGGTTAGAAAATTGAGTAAGGATTGAATATACTCAATATGACTCCAACCTAGAAGATTGATAAAACACCATGTTATTATGGAATGTGATGAATCACATTAAGTTTTAAAATTGAATATTATGAATTTGTTAAACTACTTATGAATAGGTTATTAGCAAACAAAAGTCATGAATTATCAATGTGTATTTGTAATGTCCCAAAAAGAGAACAATGTAGTTTTGCTATAACTGCTGAGTATATATAGATAGTCTATATATTACAAAAGGCAAGTAGGAGTTTTTTTTATCTTGAAAGATAAAATTACAAGATACATAATCTTCTAAAGCACACTAGTAAATATCATGATGAGGTTAGACATATAAATGATAGACCTCATGATGATGAAATTTTCATTCATAGATCTGCAAGGATATCTCAGATATTTGACTTATATGCTGAGAAATATGAGTTACAGGATTATAGTAAACCTGATAATCATTAAGATGGATTACCAAATTTGAATTGGGTAAATTACTCATACTATGAATGTTAAAGATGTTGTCCATAAAGATAATCAATTTTGGAAATTTGGTTTATCTTAATAGTTAGACTAGAGAATGGAAATGAGTTTCTTCAAAGAGATGAAAAACCCTAGTGGTTTGAACTTCTATGTAGAAATCATATGGACAATATTGTACACATATTTAATGCATATTTTATGACAAGATTATTAATCATACTTAAGCAATTAATTATGATTGAGTATTCTTTTCTAGACACATTAAATATATAAAGATGATAATGGTCATACTTTTTTTCATTAATATGAAATATGACAATGGAATATCAAAACTCTTTCTTGAGAAATTACTTGAGCGAGGACGGTAAGTAATCGAAAGGTTTTTTGAATTCATATAATCTTTGGAAGTGTACGAATGGATAAATGCATGAATCTATGAAATTATTCTTATGTTTAATTATTAAATCCTAGTTTTGATTTATAATTGAAATAAGATAAATTTTAAGTATTCTTGAAAGCTAGTGAGAGTATTATGTTAAGGTTTTAAATCTTATATGTTGTATAACATATGAGAAGTAACATTTCTTGAAAGCTAAATGTTAAGTCTTAGATTGGAATGAAACTTCATTTGTAAGATTTAAGAATTAAAACATACAACCTTGGAATATATGTTTATTATTAATAAACATGTGCAGTAAAATAAATGATTCTAATAAAACATGATATATCATTTGGGAAATTGATAAATATCTTTTGACAAGATAGAACGTGAATGAATTCTAAGTTTGACCTGTAGATTCATCATGTACATCATGTTGTGTATTAAAATTGTTGAATAAGAAATGATTTGACAACATTGATATCTAACTAAAAGTTATTAGATAACTTGTGTAATGAATATTCTAAAAGAATTACATCATCAGCCTGGAATTGCTCATAGATTCTATGGATGAACAATATGTCAAATGTTGTGCAAATTGTCATCAGCTTTAAGCTTAAAAGTTATGAAAGCATCAAACATTACACAATAAGATATTAAAGTTTACGGAGTTTTAATGAGCACATTGTTGTTTGTATACAATGATGTTGGTTTAATTGAGATGACACTCAATACTAGTCATGGTAGGATTTCATCCTTGTTAATGACCATGTGAACTAGTTGTGCTATCTAAGAGCATAGTTGCATTATACATTAAAAGAAATAAGAATACTTTAAACTTTAAAATGTTTGAAAGTTTAAATTGTCATAAATTGGTGAAAGAGGATGTCACAAACTTTATGAATTATTATGTGGATTGGTGAATGCACACATACAAGGACTTCACTAATTGAATTATTGGAATAAGTATTCTCAAAATTACGATAGATCAAGTTGGTTGATTTATGCCTTGTCAACAAGTATGATTGTCATTACTTGAGTCATAATTCATCAACTGGAATTTTCATGCATTGATCTATTTGGTATTTGGATAAAGGATGTTAAACAATTATTATGATAAATCAAATACTTAGTATGTTTGATTTTATAATATATTGTATCTTATATTTGCATGTTTAATCCGTGAATAAATTTATTTATTCTAAATCGTCCGTTGTCAATTAATGATATGGGAATATCATTAAACTAAGACAAATCTGAGAGATATGGTAGAATATACTTGAAAGTATATTGATGAGAATGCATACCAATTTCAGATGATATTTAATGAATTGAATATAGGACTTATCCCAACTACATAATTTACTTTGTGGATATTGTTTTAAGTAAATTATGAATAGTTATCCTCAGACTTGAGATACCAGATAAGTGTCATGAATGTAGTGCACTTCTGGTAGTCAAGATAGAATTTGTTCCTTCAAATTTATTTTGGAGTTTAATACTGATGGGCCCCTCGTAGGGTTGACAAGATGTTTGCGTGGCCACGCCCAAAGTTCTCCGCTAAATATGTTTAGAAGATTTGGTAATCTTGCTCAATCACTAATAACGAGAAACAGAATGGTTGAATAAAGAATGACTTAATTCCATATCTTTATTTAACATGGTATTAGAAACAAAAGGATAATAATAATGAGAAATCGTTAAAAGGTTTTTCAGGAGCCTTACTCGAGTTGTACTAGAGGCATCGAAGTGTTGCTAGACGCTAACCGATGTGATCACTCTATTAAGATATATCCAAGTGGGAGCTGTTAGTTTTATGGATATAAATTAGTAGACGTGAGTTAGGATCGAACTCGAGACTACGGGATTGCACACTTTACGTATGAGAATTTAAAGTTAAATAATTAAATATAAACGTTGTATTTATTTATTTATTAAACGAAATAACTAACGAACGTTAAGTAATTAATGTAATGGACTAACGGGCGTTAAAGGTATTTGGAAAAGGACTAGAATGCAAAGTTTGGAAGTTTCCGGAATCCCTTGGGGATACTCTCATCCGATCGGCCAAGGAAGAAAAGGAAACAAAGCCAACTTGTTCACCAAGTTTGCTTGGGTATATATACAAGGCTAGGAGTCTTGTTTTTGCATATCTTGTATTCATTAGCTAAACCCTAAAACAGTTTTTGTGTGTGTTTTTAAGCTACAAACCGATAGACCAAATCCTCTAGGGGATCGATCATCTCTTTTCCACAAACCAAGTTATTTGGTTTAATAAAACTATTATTACTTTAATTCGGTTTAGTACGTGTGTACAAGAACGTAGTAATAACATACTTTTGTTATTATTCTTGTATTGAATTACAAAACGGTAAGGGGTAATTTTCATAATCCTATAAACCCTAATTAGGGTTCATCCAATTGCAAGTTTGTGGAATTAATTCTTGTTCGGCTAGAATTAAGAAAAGGTACGCATATTATTTTATGTTAATTAATTGTTCATTAATAAATCCTATACGCTTCCGCTTGAATACTTTGATGTTTATTGTTTATATTTATTATTAGTCATGTTATATAATTCTAATAATAGAGTGATTACATAAATGGTACTTGTAGATTGTTTACATGACAAGGTGCAATTATAGGTCATAAGTCAGCAAGGTGCAATTCCATACCGTTGAACAAATCGCATTGAACATCTACGGAATTTACTCATTGCTATACTAAAATTTTATATCTTGATCATGTGTGTGTACAATCTTTAACGAGCAGTTCCTTTGATTATCAGCTATTTTAAAGCATATATATAACATAACACATGATCCACATAATATGGATCTTTTAGTTTCCGAAACCTCAATACGTAGTTAGCATCCAATTCGGTTTCAAGATTGAACCACACGATTAGGTCCCTTCCGTTTGGTTTATCATACAATTGCGCACCCCTATATGTAGTCTGGTGGATATGAATATGTACATTCGAGAACACACGTTTCTCAAATCCTATTGCCAAAAGTCACATATTTTATGTTGACATATGTCAATAAAAATGGAAGATGATTTTGCGCATTTTAACTTTTTATTTGCACACAAAAATATAAAAATAATTAAAGTAGAATGTAAATATTGTACAAATATTGTACAAGTATTTAATGTAATGTATTAACGTGTCATAATCAATTTTTAACGTGTGTAAATTGGTCGATTCCCAATAAAATTTGCCTTAGATTTGATATTGCAAGTTGCAAGAAAATGTTTCACAAGTCACAACAATCCAATAACAGTTGGCATATAGAATATTTTAGGAGATGAAAACAAAGATTTGAGTTTTGTTCATGTCTCTCCCATGCAAGTGGGTTAGTGGCATGATAAGTGATCAATCACTGATACTTGCCGTTTCAAAAAATCACAAAAACATGTTACTAGTATTAAATAACTTATCACATAATACATATACTTTTTTTTTTTTTTAAGACTAGGGTGTTTTTGGCAAAAGTATCATCATCACCCAGAAGTAAGCACTATTTGTAAGTCATAGCTATTTGTTTATAAAAACATTTGAAAACTGTAAGTGTAATCATAATATGTAAAACTGCTCTTAAATGCTCAACGTTTCTAAATGATGCTTCATGAAACGTTGGTAAACATGCATTATGAAAATTAGATAAAGCTACTTGTTTTTCAACCCAAGCATTAAAAATCACAACGCTTAACACTCATCGCTTTTAAATACTCTTAAATATTTTGCGCCGTACACACTTAAGTATAACATATGCAAAGAGGACGCGACCTCCGTCACCGCATGTAAACATTAAAACACTACCATAGCCACCACGTGTAGTGATGGGTTTTTGTGTTAAATCGGTACCTCTTTACCATTGTGTTTATTTTTGTATGTGCGTAATTAAGTAAATTGTGCAACATATTTGTTTTGTAAAGCGTTTTGAGTGATGAAGTTGATGGTCAGTAATTACCGGCCTTATTTGATGGTGGAGGGAAAAAGGTAATATGTCGGTGACAATTAAACTTCGTCAAGTAAGATACTAAGATGCGTAAGCATATTATATGTGACGGTGCATATATACAGTATCTTTTGAGTATATACAGTATCTTTTGAGTAATGCTACGAGTATGTATCTGTGACGTGTCAAAATATTAAACGCTAGATGGACTGACTTTGTTTAAGTCAAAGAATGGATAACACATACGTATGAAGTATTTAAGAATTGAAAGAAGACAGCTAAGAATGATTAATTAAAGTCAAAGCATAGTCGGGCATGACTCAGCATATCGTCAGTTGCCTATCATGTTATTATCGGCTGTTTCTACACGTAGGAACTGAGTCATTTTGCCCATAACTTCGTGACTCTATCTACTAAGCGCGTGTATTCGTTGATATTAAGTTTGAAACATCATGGTCACTTAGAAACACAAAAAAGTGTTGAAAAAGCCAGTTAGCTTTAAAGATTTTTAAAACATATAACACAACCTTCAACCATGCATCATACGCATGTTACATTGAAGCACAAAGAGTAGAACATAAACTTATACGACAAGTAAACTTTCTCATTTATCTTTATTGGAATATTCTAATAAATCTATGACTAAACAAAAAACACGTATAAAAAACAACTCTAGCAAAAAAATTGACAAAAAATTTTAATTCTTCGGTGTCGATTGGCAATATTTTATACTCAAGTCTTTAACAATTACGAGAGAAGAAAACTCTCGCCCTTCAGCTGGTTTTATAGAAATAAATGATGAACAAACCTAAAATTAATAGAACTTGAAACCATCCTATATATTGCGGATGTGAAATTTTCTAATACATGATTTGAGCTAGACTACAACCGACTCACTATCTTTATATAATAGCTATAACAATTATGAGAGATTTGAGTCTTAAAACATTGTATCTTCAACATGTTTACAATTAAAGGACTTAATAGAGAGTTTAAACATACTTGATGAACTTGTAAAGTGAAAATTTCTACAAGGTAAAAAGTGGAATATAGAATACACGCGCTAAGGCTGAAAGTGGGTAAGAGAAGGAAGTCACGTGTATCTATCTAACTATTGGGCTATTGGCGCGTTTATGTAGAGATGTAAACAGATAGGTATAAATATTCATGTTATTTCAGTTGAGGACTCTAAACTTTTCCAAATAACAATCAAGGACCTCTCTAAAAACACTATAAAAACCCTCCATTCTTCATTCTTCATCATCCAAACAACACCATCTCTGTTCATCCTTAAATCATCTCTAGCTAATTTGTTTCATCAAACATGACTGTTTGCATCGAGCAGCCGCTACCCGGTAACTTTTCGTGACTTATATATATTTTTCATGCATGTTTCTATGTTTTCTAAGTATGGTTTTTTGTCTTGAGCTTAACATGGTATATAATATTGTTTTGTATGTAGATTCCCATGTGGTGGAAAACAAGAACCATTGTCATACCGAAGAATTGGTATTGGATGGAGGGTTTGTGGTGCCTAATAATGTGGCTAGTGGTGGTTTTGATGCCCCTGAAATCAATGCATTTGGTCACACTTTCAGAGACTATGATGTCGAGAGTGAACGACAGAAGCAAGTCGAGGAATTCTACAGAATGAACCACATTCACCAATCATATGAATTTGTAAGCTAGCATTGTTTCTTATTATGTTGAAGTTTATTAGTTCTTTTAGTTGGTGCATGGAAACTAAGTGCAATTGGTTTGTTGGTGTTAATGCAGGTTAAGAAGATGAGAGAAGAGTATAAGAAACTGGATAAGCTGGAAATGAGTATATGGGAATGTTGTGAACTGTTAAATGAAGTCGTGGACGAAAGCGATCCCGATTTGGATGAACCCCAGATCGAGCATTTATTGCAAACGGCTGAAGCGATTAGGAAAGACTATCCAAATGAAGATTGGCTGCACTTGACTGCCCTTATCCATGGTATGATATATACATGTCAAATTCATATACATCTATTCATCTATATGTAATCATATCAATAGTATTATATGCATGCCAATCTTATAAATAATAATATTTTCAATCTGTTTTAGACCTTGGTAAAGTTCTGCTCCTTCCAAGATTTGGCGAGCTTCCACAATGGGCTGTTGTGGGTGACACACATCCCCTTGGTTGTGCTTTTGACGAATCAATAGTTCACCACAAGGTATACTTTTGTTTCTAGTAGCCAAAATGGATGGAAGTCAGGGAACCTAAGATTATCGTTTGTTATATTATAGTCACACATTTTAAGGTTTATGTAATTATGTGCAGTATTTCAAGGAAAACCCGGATATTAACAATCCTGCTTATCAAACTAAGAATGGCATATATGAGGAAGGATGTGGGCTCGAGAATGTGATGATCTCATGGGGTCATGATGACTACATGTACTTGGTATGTTATCTGAAAGATATTCTTAAAATAAAGCATAGTACATATCTTTTATTAAACTGATGACAATAAACAAGTTTCGAGAGTGTCTGAACTTAATTTCTGCATTCTAAATTGTAGGTGGCCAAGGAAAATGGATCTACTCTGCCTCAAGCAGGATTATTTATTATTCGTTACCATTCTTTCTATCGTAAGTTGCTAAAACTTCAATAAACTGTCGCATAGGACAAAAGTATATATCTTGTAGATTTGAATATTGAATCTTAACCTTACGAATTCTTGATTATGTTTGTGCCCAGCATTGCACCGGTCTGGAGCCTATAAGCATTTGATGAATGAGGAGGATGTTGAAAATCTGAAGTGGCTTCAAATCTTCAAGTAAGCCTGCTAACTTGTGAATAGTTATGGTAATATACTTAATATTTTTATCAGAACAGTTAATCTAACGAATAATATTTGTTTGCAGCAAGTATGACCTTTACAGTAAAAGCAAAGTCCGTGTCGATGTCGAAAAGGTCAAGCCATATTATCAATCCCTCATTAAAAAGGTGAGCCATTATTTTAGATTGTCATGACAAAGGTTTGGCAAGAATCTTACTAAATTCTAACTTAATTGGTTATTGTATTGCTTTGTTTTTTACAGTATTTCCCAGAAAAGCTAAGATGGTAAGGTTAGAACAAAAATTGAGGTGATTTCACTGGTACAAGAAAAGATCATTGACTATGAAGTGTTCAGATGAATTAATCAATAGAGTTTGAAAGCGTGTTCATAGTTTTTCCTTCTCTTGCAACCTGAATTGTATGGCACTAGTAGGTAACCATGAAAAGTATGTACTCTTTTCAAATGTATTGAGTCTGTAAATCTCAAATGATCTCTTCTGTATGTGTAGTAAGTTAAGATTCATTATTCAAACTTTCAAGCCTATTTTTTCCCAATGTATGTCCCCCTTGATACAGAGCAAAATAAAGTTCATCAAAACAAAATCATCAAAAAAACTAACCGGTAGAAACATTGTGAATAAGAATCCAACAAAACATTAACCACCGTCTCACTAATGAAAATGCTAATAACCTGAATTCAAGAGGTTGTCTTTCTTTCATCTCAATAATTTTTGGGGAGTTTGACAAGAGATGATTTAGCATATCTCAAATTCAAATCTAAACCCATGCTAGAAGCCCATGCCTATTGGCCCATACTTTCTTGCCCAAGGAAAATAGGAAATAAATGGGAACAGCTCTAACAAATTCCTCTTTCTATTGTGTTCATCGCTACCCGGTGATGGATTTACGTAACATTAACATCAGAACAAACTAAGGCAGATCATTAGTCAACTTAAGTTTCATATGCAGCTAAAGTTTGCATTTTAGTTAATCACCAGTCATCTTTAGTTATTGCAATGAACGATCTCCAAACTGTTGGAAATTCAACTATACAATGACAGACATTCTTCGAATTACACTAGTAAACCGCCAAAACAAAATCGCCTCTATTTTCAGCATTGAACCAAAACTGTCAATTTGTTTCATATTCATGAATAGGATATCAAATGGAGTGATTTACAGTTTTACACTCACCTTACACATGTTTCATATTTTTTTTCCCTTGAACCTACTTTTACATGTTTAATTTCATTTCATGAATAACAAAGTTTAAATCATACTTAAATGAAACAATGTACCTACATCCCCAAACAACCTTAACGAATACAAGGAAACGTAGTCAATATGGGAATGGGAATATGGGATCCTCTCAAGTAGAGAAGTACAACTTGACTCAAGTTGGATGATTGTGAGCCATTGGATTTGATCCAATGGTTCAAATCAAAGGAAGTTCATTTGATTTGAGCCATTAGATCAAATCCAATGGCTCACAATCATCCAACTTGAGTCAAGTTGTACCTCTCTACTTGAGAGGATCCCATTCCGTTTTTTGGTCTGTCATATACTCCCAATATTGTAAAGTGTATTGGGGCGTTTGGATTCTTGTGTTGTGATATAATGAGAAATTTCAATATAGTAGGTGCAATACTAGTTTGATCATGTACGTTCATATACGTGTAGATGTCGATTTAAATGTGGGGAAGGAAGTTTGGTGGGTATCGATCACATATGATAAACAATCTTCGATAAAGCTTGAAATCGATCCCCAAAAGGTTAATTACGCCTCTAAGTTATTGTAAAGCAGGTTAATGATCGTGATTAAAGCTTAAATCTACAATAAATTACTAGCAATGCAGAACCTAAGATTTGTAAGGGTTCTCTATTCTACGAAACCATATAGTACCATTGAACGATTTTATCATTGAATAAGAAGTCTGTGGATTCGATTATTAGCACCAACAGTTATAACTTACAGACCTCTAAAACTTTGAGGTTGAACCAAGCACGTTTAAAACACGCTAACTCAGAATCATTTAAGAGAAACAACATTTTATAGCTGTCTATTTTCTTACCGCATTGACTATGCTTAATAAACTTTAACTAGATGTCACCTAGACATTCAAGCACAGCAATATACACCAACTGTTACGCATCAGCAAACCCATGTCATTTTCACGTCTCAACACCACCATCATTCTCACATTGCTAGCTAGAGTATAAACTCGTAACAGCCATTTGTCAATTCTTCTGAAGAAATTAAATTGGCAATGAAGATTCCTTTTTGTGGATCAAACCAACCCAAAATTAAACCATCAATATTTTTGGGCATGCTTAACCAAAATAGGCAAATTAGATACTGTAGCCAGAAATGAAATAAGTCTAATGGCCGTCGAACTCGAATGTGTCAAAAATAATTCAAAGTTCAATCTTAATGCATAAAATCCGTTTTGTGACACATGACCTGATCCCTTTTGACATTACCAAAAAAGTGAGGGGTGTGCAAACCAGAAAATGAAGAGACCACGCAAATTCGCCGAAGATGCAGAACAGTTCAAGACTTCTAAATATAGAAAAATTCAGTTCTCGGTCCTCAGTGCAGTCCAATTCCAGTTTCATTTGGATCTGTTAAAAACCTGTTCGTTTCCATTTTTTTGAATGAATAACTATGTTCTAACAAAGTTTAGTGGAGATAATGTATGATTAACCAGACTCACAGAAACCTGAAATTGAGAAAAATCAACCAATCAAGGAGCGCTAAAGAAAAGTTAAAAGAAGATACAAACAAAACCTGAGTTTCTGAACACCAGTAATTGCATTTGGAGTAACAACCACTAAGCATCACAATCAATCATCAAGCACAGACTCCCAATCATATCGCTCCTTTCAGCTGAATCATGAATCGATCAGAGCACAAAGGTGAAGTAATATCAGGATACCTCATGTTTGATGGAAGAACGAAATCTTTAGCTTTCAAACGAGCAAGAGTCTGCTAACAAAAAATAGCCATGAGAAGAATAAAAAATGAGAATGCTGCAATGGTTGTATGAATTTATTGTTTCAGGAAAACTGATAATATAACTTGCAAACACGTCCCTTATAAACATAAGATAAACCTAGTAGTAGAAAGACAGACATTTGTGTTTGTACTACAAGGAACGTTGAGGTTGAGGCGGATTCACAGTCTCTTCGGTAATACTCATGTATGGTACAACGATCTTTCATGTGACTAGCACCATGTAGTGAGTTCTGTCTTTTGGATAAGTGATTCCATGCAGTTTTGATTTTACTAATATTTAGAATCAAAATAACCATATTTGAAGGTTCATATGTAATAACTTTTGTTAAAAAAAAGAATTTCTGATATGAATCTAAGATTTTTCAACTATATATCCCTAGATTCAAACAATTGATTGTTGAAAATAATCAATAGACTTTTACTAAAGCTAATGATCAACATTTTTTGCAAAGACACAAATTGCAAAAAAGGAGATCCATAAAAAGAAAAATTTTACCTTTAAACACAAATCCCTGATTTCAAGTTCCTTGACATGGCGAAGGTGCATTATAAATCCTTTTAGCATATCTTCTTCTTTATCAACTGTGTTAGCGGATGTTTAGAGGGCTTAGCCCATTTATGTTTTGTATTGGCTTATATTGTTATCGTGGCCCATTATATTGTTATTTATACTTGTCAATTGTAATCAGCATGACAATGAATTCAATATTAAACCTTAAAACCGTATATTGAATTCATTGTCATGATGATTACTATTGACAAGTATAAATAACAATATAATGGGCCACGATAACAATTTAAGCCAATTCAAAACATAAATGGGGTAAGCCCTCTAAACATCCGCTAACAAACTAAGCTGACTTTGACTAAAGAAGACACATCTAGCAACAAAAGCTTCCACCACAACATACGTCCTTGGATTTTTAGTAACAAAATATTAGGAGCATTGATTTCCATAATATCTGTTTTAGCCACTTGTGCGTGCCCATTTCAACAATAGTATCTGGAGAACAAGAAGTTTCTAACACTCTTTGAAGTAATATCAATCTGCTTACAATTACCATAATGGTCCAACTCCAAAGTTTCTAAAAGAGGAGTTCCAGATAATATATTTTGTATCATACATTCATCTAATCTTCCATTCGAAAGATACAAACTCTTAAGTTTATTCCAACTTATTACAGCAGCAGGATTTATATTTATATTACAGCCTTTCAGTTTCAAATGTTTAATGGATGAACTTAAGAAAATAAGCTCATCTAACACAAAATGATCACTAGAATTGTCTAAAGATATATCAAGATGTTGGACTTTACGATTAATAGCATAATGAATCCAACTGTTGAGATGGGATTGAAAGTGATGATCGTACATGATATGTATTTGGAATTTGTAGAGGTTTAATTGGCGACACTTCGTTAAGGTTTTGTTGACCAAAGGAATGAAATAGAAGATCATATCACCATTCGACATACATATTGTAGGATACCATAAAAAACTTAGATTATGAACATAAGGCCAAAGATGAAATAGAAGATCGTATCACCATTCGACATACATATGGATCGCTGCTCCAACTTCTTCTTGTATGTACTCTCTGTAAATTACTTCTTCAAGCTTCCTGCAAATTTAAAGATAAATATATTAACTGCCCTTAAAAAAGCAATCACAGAGTTCTCAAATAGTTCTATTCCATTTTTGAATACTCCATATGAAGAATGTTGGAAAACTATAATCCCATTAATCTTTGTATGAAGATTTACAGGTTTTTACTCCTGTGTTTTTTGGCTGCAAGACGACACACTGCATGAAGAATCAGAAGGCCAAAGTCTGCAACCCAAAGGAATGAAGCGGCCTGCTACTTTTCTGGTTTGGGCCAAGCCCCAAACAAACCCATTACAGAAGCAGTTACATAGTATACGGTTATTTAGTTTTAGGGTTATAAACAGTTATACTTATTATGAAACGACACATCCTTTTGTTCATGTCGTTTCATCCATTATATATAGGTTAGAATTCTGTATTTGTAAGCAACCCTTTTCATCATCAATATATCAGTTATTAATGGTTCATCTCATATCTTCTTAATCTCTACTTTATTCGATTCTATTTGCATGAATATCATGATTGTTGTTTGATCATAATCGATCCTGGAAACACCCCTCAAAACCTGGTAACAAAGAATGCTTTGTATAGTATGATTAATTATTTCACTAAACTAATCCTACTAGTGTATGATCAACAGCTAATATATGCGAAGCAAGTAAGCAACCATCGCCAATTTTGAGCAGAAACGGTGGGGACTTTGATCTTGAAAGACATAGAATCGAGAACGGCTAAGCAAAAACAGCAAAGGCTTAAAAAAAACAGCAACAGTCATTCGGGTCGTTTAATGTTTAACATGGCTCATAAGTTCAAGCTATATTGCTTTATATCCCAGGATTAGATGCGCTCAATAAGGTCTTGGTCATTGAGCTATAAACATCATAACAAACCCAATGCATTGATGATTGATTGCAAATATACTTCTTAAAAAATGGAGGCAGTTTACTTACAGTAGCTTGCCAAAAATGGTGAATCCAGTTGAAATCAAATAAGCATAATAATTTGCTTCTATCTCTACATGATCACATAGAAAGGGCTTCAATACCCAATCTAGCAAGTAATCTTAATACAAATTTTAAATTCTGAAATAAAAACTGTTTATGCTTCAAAAGTAGACCTACCGTGTCCAACCTAGCAAGATTTTGAATTCAGGACCACACCATAGCTTCATACCAAAGTAATCTTGAATATATAGGTACTCATTTTAGATTCCGTATATTACCCACCCAAAATAGGAACTGAAAGTCCTAAAGGCATATTGACAATCACCAAACCGCATATGTTCAATCGATATATAGTAGAAAAAAAGGATATGGTGCAAACTAACAACCATTTTTCAGTTTGCTCAAAAATTTAATTTGTTGATAATATTTTTCAGCTTGCATAACTACACCCGCTGATGCTGATAATATTTCTCGTGAAAAATAAGTTACAATCATCAGTCACTTCTTCCTTCTTTAATCCATCTTGAGAACTACTGTACTTTGTTAATTAAACTAGCTGTAAATCATACCCGGCCAATTTTTTAAGCTGTTTTATTTTAAATCACAGCAAACTACTATATTCTGCTCTAAAGCTCGGTCATTGCCTATCCTATAACCAAATACCAACACCAATAACAAAGGTGTGCGTACACATGTCTAGAATACATTAAACATATAAACCACTAGCATTATTTCTGCTTACTTTAACCCATTTATCTACTAGTATATATTTCCATATATATAAGGAAGTAATTGGCAGTGTGAATGAACTGAAGGACAAAAGACATGAAAGTGAAACATTAATCAAAGAAGATGAAGTGAACAACAAGATAGAAGTAAACTTTGAAAAACCAATTTACGGAGCTGCTGGTCAGTATCAATCTGGTAAAAAGACGTACATTAATTAGCTTAAAATGTTACTTAATCATCTCATACTCTTGTGTCATTTCTCTGATTCACAGAAATACAGCTTAAAAATCAAAAATAAAAAATCAAATGTATATGGAAAGCAGTAAATGAACAAAAATCACGTTAAGAAAGATCAAAAATAAAAAATCACGTTAAGAAAGATTAACACTAATTCCAGCAAATGAACAAAAATTCTTACAATGACAAAACTTCCAAATAGAAAAAGGGGGATGTATTTTTTTTTACCTTTGAGTAGAAATACCCAAGTTTAACCTCCTTGACATGACAAAGGCTTTTCATAAGCTCTTTAAGCATATCTTCTTCATGTATCACACACGTCCCAGCTGTGGTACAATCTAATGTAGTTTCGACTAGCGAATACACATCTACCAACACGAACCTCCTTGAAAGCAAACTTTTTTGGATTGTTAAAGACAAAATATTAGGAGCCTTGATTACAGTTAACATTAATTTATCTTCAATATTCATGTATCCGGATAACACTAACTTCTTAACACTCTTAGAAGTAATATCAATCCGCCTAAAACCATAACAGTTGTGCAAGTTCAAAGTTTCCAATATGGGACTTCCGCATAATATGTTTTGAATCGAATCTTCATCTAATCTCCCATTTGAAATACACAAACTAGTAAGTTTATTCCAACTAATCACACGAGTTGGATTAATCATGCAACATGACAATTTCAGGAGAGTAAAATATGAATTGATGAAAACCAACTCATCTAAGTCAATAAAATATCTCGATTGCCGACGATGACACTCTAACGATAAATCAAGGTCTTGGACGTCACAACTAATAGCATGACGAATACACTTGTTAACATGTGATTCAAATCTATTATCATACCAGCTGGTATGAATCAGTTGGAATTTGTTTAACTTCGCTTTATGATGTTGAGATAGGGTTCTGTCCACGAATGAAAAGAACGTGTCCGAAGAACTATGATCATCGTTCTTAAATATGAGATTAGTAACAAAGGGCAAAGGTGTTGCCATCGATCGTTTGGAGAGTGTACTCGTTTTAAAAGCCTCTTTTGTCGAATCTAAACGAGAGATGATTTCGATACTGGTAAAGAACTTATTCGATCTTCTTCATCTTCGATTTTGATTTGTTTTCGTGTGATATTATTAGGTCGATTTTGACCTTGTTCTTCCGCCATGAATATTTGCATGGTGGCTAGTAGACCCTTAACGCAAATACTTATATGGTGAAACTTATTTTGCTATATCACTTTGGCCCCTATACTTTCTAAAATATTAGTATTACCTAATACCAATTAAGTAAGTTGCTATACGAGACAAAAACACTAGTAATAGAATAGTCTTTTTTTTCTTTTTCTTTTTTTTTATTTATTTCTTTTTCTTTTTTTTAACCATAGAGTATAGTCTTTGACGAAGATATAAAAAAAATTCGGTACCACCAAAATCGGTACGGTACTAAAACGGGAAATCCCGATTTTAGTACCGGAATAACAAGTAACAGTACGCATATTGGTCCAAATGTCCAATGATGTTCCCCACAAATATTGGTTCAATGTAACAGTAATAAGTTCGGATCAAACGAATACTTCTTTGTTATCATGGTATGGGTTAGACGTTACTCCGTATAAAAGGAGGGATTCAGGCAGCCTTTAAAAATGTATGTCCATATGATTACAACTATCATATATTATAATTTATAAAATACCTACGACCTCAAGACTTGCAACACATTGATGCATCAAAAAGCTACAATGCTAATTGCTAATGCCTATATATAAGATAAGGACACCCTCGGCATAAATTTGATTGCTATGTCTTTACTCAGACATGTCTAGAAACGAGGTTTATTCGCATATAATAGGTTAGATAGATGGTCATGTTCATGCTGCAACAATTGCAAAAAAAATTAGTTATCTGGATCTTATGATTACTTGTACGTATAACAAAGAAATATCATATAGAGATCAAGGTATGTGGTAAATTCATATAGATAAACGGTACTCATTTCGGTATAGTACCGGTTTCCCGAACCCGGTACCAGAACCGGTACCGGTATACCCCTCGGTTCCGGGATCGGGACTACATATTTGGTCGGGAAAAAATACGGTACCTCAAAAACGGTGCCGGTACGGTACCAAAATGACACCGTGCTCATCCCTACATGGGTGTGTTATAAAATAGCAACATACCTTACATCTATAAGTCAATTATTGTTTCCCATTCTTTAGCGTTGAATCACCGTAACATAAGTTATACTTAAATGTTTACGTATTTTTGATGATCGGTGAAGAAAAGGGGAAATTCTCGGTTATCTTAGTTTCTTATTTATGCCCCGTTTTTTTTAACACAACGATTAAAAACGTCAAAATTTTGTCAATGTTTGAGTATTCTCTGGCACATTAGACATTATGAACTGAGCAACGGGTCAAACCCGAACCAAACCGACCAAAACCGAAAACCGATTTTGAGAAACACGTAAACCGAGAATTGAACCGAAATTAACTTACCGAAACTGGTTTATATAGTTTAGGTGTTTTTTTGGTTTCGACCAGAATCGAGTAAAATCGAAACCGAAAACCATAATTATATAAGACTGAAAACCGAAACCAATAAGGTCTGTTCAGTTTGATTCAGTCTAGTTTTGCTCGGTTTTGTCAGTTCGGTTCAGTTTTGGTTGATTTTGCTCAGCCCTAACTGTTATGCCGATTAGCGGGTGAAAAATAAAATAAAAAATAAAAAAAAAAATAAAAAAAAAATAAAAAAAAATTAGCCTTTATGACTCACCACGTATAAGTAAAATAATCATAGTGAATTGAAAAAAAGCTTAATTATCAAAATGGACAATCCCCTACGACTTGAGTCTTTATTAAATTACATGTTGCATGATTTTTGAAGTTGGCGAGAGTCCGGTCTATTTGAAATCTGAATTCCATTTTATTTTTATTTTTTTAAAACGGCAAATTTTTACAACGTACACCACCTATCTCAATTATATTTCACATGTCTCAAACGAAACTTTAATACACATCCTTTAGGTTGTTGGGCTACTCACATACAAGTTGCGCCAAGAGACAGTATTGTGGTTGGCCATATCATAGAAGTGAAATTGAGATTATATTCCTTACGATCTTAGATTGATAAAGCAATGAAAGGTTTTCAATTCCAACTCCATACCTGTATAAATGGAAAGTTTTGAATTCCAGTTCCCTTATATTCAATTCATTCAAATATGGTTTGGGTTTAATTTTACCTGTTAATAATGAGGACATCTCAAGTTCAAAGGTTGTCTCTCCTATAGGTTTAATTTTACCTGTTAATACTGTCTTTGTTTGATTGAAGATTTGAAGGTGCTATTTTGGCCCTTTTGGGTGTCAACCTTTATTACTCTTATTTAATTATAATAACCAAAAGTTGTAACACAATAAGAACACAAACAGAGAATGAAACAAAAACACATAAAACAACTTTGTCATCCAAAAAGAGGACAGTAGACATGGACTGAAAAGCTAATAAGCTTACCAGTTACGAGTCACGGGTTGAACCAAACATTAAGCAGAGTCTGCTCAATCAATGTCACATGGGAATAACAGATTGATATGCATGTGAAGCACACCAAAGTGTCGAGATAAAAATGAACCCAAAGTGCCATCCATCAATAAACATCTGCACCCTCACTACCGTGATCAAACAATAGTTTCTCCCACTCCCTGCTTTCAGCTTAATTACCATCAGACCAATCACCTGCCTCTAACAACTCGCTATCATGGTATAAAGGTGAAGTAACATCTATGGCCTCAAGATCGATGAAACACTGAGATCGTTAGCTTCCAGTACATGCATGATATGGGCAATGAGAAAATTTCTCCATTAACATTTCGGATATACTCGGCAAGCCTGCAGAAAAACTCAAACATAATCTTAAAATCTTTATTAACTCTACGCACCAACTCAATAAACCCGATTCAACAAAATACAAACACTCTTCACAGTGAAGCAAAAAAAGTACAGTGTATTGTGTCATTACAACAAAGATAGCATGAAAACTTCCTAACTCCTAAGATGCTTTGTCCATGAGTTGTATGGGTGCAAGTATATTAGTCTTGCTTGTTTCAACAATACACCCATTCATCACCATCTCCTCTAGCATAAAATGAGCTTTCTCCAAATGAAACATTATATCCAACTCACACTGCAAAAACGACAAATTACAACCATTAAAATGAGCAAATATGCAGGGTACTGTTGGAAGCAGTTGTGTATGCACGAAATGAAGACTTACCACATTGCCAAAATGTCGGTCCATAGTTTCAACTAAGAGATGTATGAACTCCAATATTGCAAGCTCATTCTGCCAAAAGTGGAATAAACGAGTCATTTAGTTGTTGCACATATTATGTGACGTTTGTGCAGGGTCTTTTCTTTTTTTCTCAAAATGTAATGGGAAAAGAGGGCATGACTTACTTCTTCATTGTCGACTCCAACTAGAAAGAACAATGATGCATATCGTCTATACACAATTTTGTAGTTCCGATGCTCAACAAATGAACACTATTGTCATGTAAGTGCAAAAGAGATGTAAGCATAGTATCAAACAAGTAACTGAAAGGAGTGCTATAATGTAAGCTGAAAGGTTACTTCTGGTTACAGAAACAACACAATGACCATAGGAAAGAGGAACATATAAAGTGAGCTGGCCTTTTGTGAAACAAGGTTTTAGAAATCTCAAGATCATACCCCGACTATAGCAAGGGGTGTTTGGAATTTGGATGAGCCTCTTGAGTGTTTGGCAAAACAAATACTGATAAACTTATAATTCAGATTCACGATTCACGAATGGTAAAAAGAACAGGCTTGGAAGGGGTGTTGTTAGAAACTGGATTAGAAAAAACATATTCTAATTATTTTAACATTTTATTTGGATTAAAATCATTCAAGTCACAATAATCATGTCCACTTGATTCAATAATTAATACAGCTCTGTACATGAAGCGGCCTATACGGCGAAAGATCCAACCTGTGTGGGTGCTTGGGATTGTATTGGTAAAGATGTGATAAAAGACCCGCATAGAAAATACACGCAAAATGAACTTAAAAATTAATAACGGACATAATAACAATCTACATTCGTGTAATGCAGTGATAGATCAAATCTCCATATTCCATAATAGTGGTTTACTTTCGGCGCGTAAATCAACTCTTCAAACGGGACTCAGATGGGTAATCTCAATTTCCCAAATCACGCATAACTAACTTACAACTCACAACACTTTTGGGGTGTCTGGGATTGCATATTTCCAGCTTAAGTTTATGGCTTATAATCACTTTAGAAAAAGCCCTACCAATGAGTTTATTAATAATGGTTGTTTCACCAAAATCTAAGCAAATAATCCAATAAGCCTATAATAATCGAAACACTTAAATACTGTTTGTTTTTTGCTTTTAAAAAGCACAATAAACCCTTAAAAATATGCAATCCCAGACATGCTCTCAAGTACTACTTATATCATGTTCTTGACTATAATCACTATCCTACTAGACTTCCTATTCCTAATACCTATCTAATAGATATAAACAGCATAAAATATTATGTGTTGACTGAAATAATAGTATACACTATACAGAAGTCTAACATCACCCCTTCCCCCATAGGCAGCTTGTTCTCAAGGTGTACTCTCGAAATTTCAGACCCATCCACAAGGCCTAGTCTACCCATACAACCCATATGATTGACCCCTTCATCTATTCGTGTTCCCTAAATGGTCGATGTTCACTCAGATTTATCTTATTCAGTTCATTTCCACCCCCGTAATCCCATATCAGGACCATCTCTCACTAAATCGGAGAAACATGCGCTTTCGCCCTTTTGCTCAATCTTAACCAGGTTCTAGCCCCTTAAAACCACCACCGACTATAGGTTTCAGATCCTGAATTTTCTGATGCATATCATTTATCAATACTCACACAAAGTTTTTTATCCTTGCCTCATCAGGAAATCCCCAATGCATCTGTGAACGACTCTTGACCCATTAATACCATGCTCAATCCTAGCGAATCAATTAGCGATACAGAGTGCAACATGTATATTGACTTTGGATAATCTGGTACTACATGAACTAATTTGTTCAGCATGGATCTTTATATGAAACTGAATTTCTTTCTTTTGTTGAGTAATAGAAGCAATTTTAAGAGCCGTAACCTTCGGACTTCTGCAAGAACTTATGTTAAAGTCTGGGAGATGTGTTACCATGCTTAGGCGCCCAAATTACAATATGCAATATGAGTATTGGCATATTAGAATCCATGTTTATTTCACAAATCCTTAGAAGGCAATAATTCATCTAAGCTAAGAGTTCTCAAATTCCTTAAAACAGGTCCATGTTCATTAATAAGCACCCTACGAATAATATGTGCTTGTTTTACCAAAATCTAAGCAAATAATCCACCTATAACAATCTAAACACTAAGATCTAAATAATCTAAAAACTTAAATACACATGCTCCTACTAGACTTCCTATTCCTAATCTCTATCCAAATATTATAGCTATTTCAAAGATATAAACAACATTAATAATTATGTGTTAACTGAAATAATATAGTATACAGAAGTCTAACATCACCCCCTCTCCCAAAGGCACCTTGTTCTCAAGGTGACTCTCAAAATTTCAGACCCATCCACAAGGCCTAGTCCACTCATACAACCCATGATTGACTACTTCATCTATTTGTGTTCCCTAAATAATCGATGTTCACTCAGATTTATCTTATTCAGTTCATTTCCACCCCTGTAATCACGTACCAGGACCATCTCTTTCTAAATCAGAAAAACATGCGCTTGCACCCTTGTGCTCAACCCTGCCAAGTTGTAAATGATTCTCGACCCACTAATACCATGCAAACGGTCCCCTTCCAAACAAAGTCATTCAACCTATTAATTGTACACTTAGGATGCATGGATAGCGGATCAATTGGCGATACAGAGTGCAACATGTATACCGACTTTGAATAATCTGGTTGCGAGTCTTACTGTCTTAGACTACATGAACTGATTTGTTCGACATGAATCTTTATATGAAACTGCATTTCTATCTTTTGAACAATCAAACCAATTTAAGAACCGGAACCTTCGGACTTCTGCAAGAACTTATGTCAAAGTCTAGGAGATGTGTTACTACGCTTAGGCACCCAAATTACAAAATGCAATATGAGTGTTGGCATGCATTATGACACAATTTGGTGTTGAGAATGTTCACGCAAAGATTTCTTAAAGGCAAATCCGTTTCAAAGAAAGATTTACCCCATATTACATATGGCAAGATGGTAACAAAGCACACACATGGTAAGAACAACAACAACCTAAGCTCAGGCAGAAATACAAGGTATGCGGTCCAAAATTGCCTTTGATTACCCAACAAAGAAATTCAACTCCAAACACACGGATCCATTTTGAACCCATCAAATATACAGTCTTCCGTCTTAAGGACCACAACCAAATCAACACAAAATCAATCAACCTATTCAACTCCGGTCTATTGAGATTATAAAAACCCAACTTGACTTATGGGGTGTTTGGATTAGCTTCTTTTGCCGGGTTATCGACTTATTAAGATCTTAAAAACCCAATAAGCTCACTTTTTATTGGCTTATCAACTTGAGCTTATAACTAAAAGCTCAAGTCGACAAACCCATAAGCCGAGAAAAGTGAGCTTATTGGATTTTCAAGATCTTAACAAGTCAATAAAGCCGCAAAAGAAGCTAATCCAAACACCCCATAAGTCATGTTGGGGTTTTATAATCTCAATAGACCGGAGTTGAATATATTATATGATGCCTAAAAAAACATAAGAAAAAAAAAGATGGATAAACCTGCCTGTTGTTCGTTACGAGCGAGGCATTTGCGAACGATTTCACCTTCGAGAGCACGGCGTTCTTCGAGAGTTAAGTATTCGTAGTATTGAGCAAGACGTGTCTGGCCTTGTTTGTTTACCATCAATATGAATCTGATCCCCATTTTTAATGTAACTGAGTGAATGCTTGATGATCGATGGTTTTATGTGTAAACCCCCGTGAACGGACGGATCTGTGGTTTGTTATTAAGAAAAGAAATCTGTCTATTGTTTCTTCATTTTTATTTTTAACCTTTACCTTTTCTTTTTGTTAAAATTTGTCTATAATTCAAAATTCCTATACAACAACAACAACAACAACAAAAAAAAGCAATACTCACTTCCACTAAAGTGAGGTATGAAAATGTTACCAAAGTGAGGTATGAAAATGTAAAATGTAGACGGTCACAAACTCAAAGGTAAAGAGATTGTTTTTAGAAAAACTTTCGACAAGTGATTTGTAATAGAAATAAAAAACTGTAATGATAATGTTTTTTTTTTTTTAAACCGTGTGTTTTTTATATGTGAACAATTATTTTAAGAAGGAAGAGTATGTTTTAAGGATTCTCTGACACAGCATGTTAGCCCTTTGATTTGTTACCATCATCCGTTCCCACCATCTTCTCATTATCTTTATCTCGTAGAAATTATTCTTTGTCATTTACATATGCTTCTCTTGAACACAAAAACATACCCCACAACAAAATAACAACAATTTTCTTTTTCATGTTGTGGTCTGCATCATCACGTGGTGTTTGATATAATCAAATACTCTAGACAATTTTCGACTTGTTTCGACATTTCACACACTTTAATTGCAGTTGGAATTACGAAAAAGAGATACAACTCGTATACGGTGCTGGTTTGTGGAAGTTGTAAACACGACAAAATGCTAAGAGTGTGTGAGCCGATGGGGGCACACACGATAAACACGAGTATACGTGTCGAACGTAAATATAATCTTGAATTACATACCCGATATGCATGTTACTTAACCCGATCAATTTGGACGACCCATGGGCTTATTTGAGTTTACAGTTGAGTCGAGATGGAGGTGCCTTGGGCCCTAGACTCCTACGAATGATTGGGTGCAAGAGCAGTGGGTTTGCTTGGGCTTTAAGCTTGTTGACCAAGCAAAAGACCCAAGTTGGGGCAGTTTGGTTTTGTATATATACAAACATACCCTTTTGCAAACTCACGACATATCATAATCTATCCCTAATCCCTAACCGATCCAATTGCTTTCATGCTTAAAAAATTTAGTCGACTTGTATCAAGTCTTGTAAGGTTTCTTTGGTTTTCTTCGTCCCTAAACTTGCAATGTATTCAAGAGTTTAGGTGGAGAATCATTGGAGGTTACATGTTCCTGTATTCCCAGTTGAATCGTAGCAGCATGGAATGGATTTCAGTTTCTGGTTGTGGTCTATTCCTCGGACAGGAAGCTGCAAGATATCGGACATCGTTTGTCCGATATCAGGTGTATGTTGAAAATAGTTTATCAACTGTTTGGTTCTCGAATAATGATAACAAGCTGGTTCCTTGTGTAGTTTTCTTATTCGAATAATTCAAAGTGGTCAACTTGTTGATTGAATTTTATTAATACGTTCTCGACTAGCTTTAATATCGAATGTATACGTTATCGGGTTTGTGTGTGATACTCATTGAGGTATCTATCTTTGATACTCGGGTTTTATTTTGGTTTCTTGTTCGTTACTAAAGTCCAATTGCCAAGCAAGGTTAGGTGTTTCTTTTATCCCTTTTATTAATTAATTGTTATATTAGTTAATTGTTTATTAATTACGTGTTTAACCTAATTGCGATTACTAGATCCTTATGTTGGTGTGTATTCGCCCAGTAACATGGTACGATAATCAAAGACAGTAGCAATACCACTAGGTGGTTACCGGATATCACTTGGAATCGTGTGATCACTTTCCAAAGTAAACTATTCGACCCTAATGCCTGGGTATCACGAATATCTACTTGGGATAAGACCAAATGTTTGTTAATGATTTAGGCACAAATCAATAACCCTTTTGCTTAGAAGTGTTTAGTGTTTTCTGTGTGTATATCATGCATGATCAGATCTCCTATTTATAGGAAATTACTCTTAGCTAGTCAAATGGAATTATGAGTATTAATCGACCCATTAATAGACTCATAATTATCCCCATTATAGTCGTTAGTGGTTACATGACCAATTAAACGTGGTCATTAAGCAGTTGAAACTGCCACTTGAATAGGTCAATGCCCGTTACAAGCAGTATTTTAACACTAGCAGTACTTTCATACCACTAGCAGTACTTTCATAACACTAGCAGTGGAAACATAGCACTAGCAGTGGAAACCATGGCTATCCGTGCTAACTTAGTACTAGCAGTGGAAACACTGCCTATCAGTACCAACTTAACACTAGCAGTGGAAACACTACCTATCAGTACTATCTTAGCACTACCAATACAAACCACTATTAGAGTCAGGGTGTTCATGGACCTTATGGGTGTACACTCCGTACCTCCTAACCCATTACCAGGTGTGAACTAATCCCACAAGTGCACTAAATTTTCCAACACCTTATCCGCTGCGTACTCGTAGAGGTTAATGGTTAACTTTGTTCTAAAATCCCAACAATGGCATCACGAGTCATCTCGTTTTTGCGATTATGGGTTACACGTTTCTTATTAATAAACATGTCTAAAAGGCTGCATGAAACCTAATTTAGTTATTCGTTTTATTTTGTTTTGACAACTATATGCAATACTTTTCAATTTTTAATAAAAAATAACTAATCACACACAAATTAAATTATATTGATAATTAGAATTAATTTGTTAATTTAAATTACATGTTAATTAGAATTACTTTTCTAATTGGAATTAACTTGTTAATTAGAATTACTTTGTTAATTAGAATTAAATTTGTTAATTCGAATTACTTGTTAATTAGAATTAATTAATTGTTAATTAGAATTATTATGATAATTAGAATTACATATTGGTTATTAAATACATAAAATTGCGATATTACTTGTTAATTGAGATTGCCATGTTTTATGTGTTTTCCGGCCACAAGACCCACTTAATTGCTTTTTGCGATGTATGGGGCGATCTAGGTATTGTATCCTAGTGGCGGTCTTATGGTTCTCCGTTTGGGGAAGACTCCCAAGAGAACTCGGAACAATATGTGGTTTTAATATTGATGGTTATGCTTATATGTGTGTGATTCCTATATGTGCATTATTACTTGCTTTGACACCTAATTGTATGCAATATGGAATAATACATATCTTAACCATAACATTAATATTGGTCTTTATTTACACGCCTAAATACCATGCTCATTGTGACCTGCTATTTGATTCGTGGAAAATCGTTTTTGTAAAATAAAGTGACCTAATTTAATGAAACACGTTTTCAAGAATTTAAAGACTAGACGCTATGGACACTTGGGATGTACGGCTCACCCACTAGAACAAACTCAAAAAGGGATTCAAAGAGGTGCGCACAGTCACACCGAAAGGATGTCTAGGTTATGCTTCAGCGCTTACCTGATCCTCTGCCTCCATGTGCGTTCGATTGGAGCTACCGTGAACCATGATGATCACTACAGTGTCATTACCAAAAGTTTTTAAAATTAGTGTTTGATGCAGGTTTTACTGACCAGGTCTTAATATTTATAGTGTCTCGCTATACCTATGGTCTACCCTAATGCACTAACGGGCAGTGTACCCGGTCGTGTGTAGTGTAGTAAATGGTAAAGCCGAGGTCGTCCCAAGAGCTATGTGTGTTGGATTATTACTAAGTCTAATTGTCACAGAATAATAATGGTTTCGATAGGGATTTAATTAATTAAACTACTAATGCAGAATGAAATAAAAGAAAATAAATGGTAAAGAGAAATCAATAGAGGAGTAGTGGTGCTAGCCTAGTCAATCCTCCTAGCTAGTTATGTCTACGTCTACCTACTTCCAATTACTTTAGGTGGGGTCAAATTCGAGAGGACAGCATTTGGTCAATTCGCCCTAACCTATCAGCAAAGATGCCACCACAGGAGAAATCAGGCGCACCGTCATAAGTCCTGTTGTTCCTGGTCCCCTAAGCCAAGTCATTAAGTACCGCTACATGCTAGATTCTAAATAGTGAGTGCCCGGCCGTTAGGAACTTAGACACTACACCCCCCAATTCTTAAGTTCATCCAAACGATAGGTGATCAGTTGGTCAAATCGCACAAGTAGAAAGGGTCGTCAGTTGGTCATATCTTACCCTTCCCGTCTCAGTCCGCTCACCTAGGGTCAGTTGGTCATATCTCCTAAGCTATTGGCCTCTACCGCCATTCAAAACTACCGAACCAGGGGTGACTACCAAAGAAGTATGCATGCATACACTTAGAAATAATTGTACGGAAGTAAAGGTAAACGCAAACAAAACAATTAAGGAATCATAACTAGGCTAGCACCAAAGGGTGCTTAGCCGCTCATATTAATCATGCAAATCAATTCAATATTCAAAGGTACAAAATACATGAATTGAAAGTAAAAGAAATATGAAACGCTAAAGCTTATCGTAATGGTGTGACTTCTCCCTTGGAAACAGCTCCGTATGCTCCCCTAGACCTGCCTTGAGCTTTTTCCCACATTCTCAGAGTGTTGTGTGTGGAATGGGATGATTTTGCCCTAATCGCCCCTTGGAGAGGGAGGAGAAGAGATGATATAAAATGCAGAATTCGTGGGGTATTTATAGGCCAGGTATGGGTTACGGCGTAACCAATAGAGGAGTTACGCCATAACCTTCTATTTCTTCGTAAATGCACTAGATCTGCTAGTTACGGCGTAACCTTATAAGAGGTTACGCCGTAGTCTTCAATAACCTCGGTTACGTCGTAAGTGATGCAGTAGTTACAGAGTAAATAACAGCGGCGTGGAACCTCTTTTGACCTAATGGAGTTACGTCGTAACCTTTGGGAAGAGTTACGCCGTAACCTCTTGATAAGTTGGACTTCTGGGTCACGCAATAGTTACGGCCTAATGTGAGAGACGAGTTACGCCGTAACTTCTTCAAAATAGGCATACTGTGATAAATCTTTAGTAATGTTTCCATTTCCGCGTCTCTTTAGCTCCAATGCTCGTAATTTACCTGAAAGTGGAAAACAATGGAAAACAAGCGTAAATCCATATAAATGATATAAATAACGAGCATTATCGGGGGAAATTGACACTTAATATTCAGGACTATTTGATGTTATCAAATATCCCCCCATTTGAACTCTACTTGCCCTCAAGTAGACCTTATTAGATAGATTCCTAAAAAGATATCTCCCAAAACCTGGAAAATATGAGTTTACAAATCCCTTATGCTAGAATAAAATAAAGCCGAACACCTCACAAAAGGGGAGCAAACACTAAAATCTCTCAACTATTCTAAGTGTCAATTTCGGGGTGATCACTCAATCGCACAGTCATAGCATGTATTCTATCATAATCTTGGCGGTTACACAAATCTCCACCACTAGAGTTAAGGGCTAAACAATTCTCGAAGGCAATATGGGTAGACACGACAAAGGTTAAGGGGTGACTCGTCATTACTAACATGTCATGGCGAAGTGGAAAAAATCAATGATACATGACCAAATCCATGGCCAAGACACCAAAGATTGCTCGCTGCATCACCTAGACACGCTTCATGACTAAAGGGTAGGATAAGACATGGGATATATAATTGGTGTAAAATAAAAAACAAGCAGGTAGTCTAAATCTATAATCAAGTCATCACCACTTACCGTCCGCCCAAAGTTCAAGCTTAGAAGTCTAGAGACCGGATCATGAAATGCGAGGTAGATGCGTCATTAGAGGACGTCGTGATTGGCATACTACCTTTTCTTCTTTAGTTGGTATAACTCCAACTCCAATCTTCTAATGTGACCGAGGTGGCCTCCTCGATACTAATCAATAAAGCTCATACTGTAGTGCTTATAACATCGCACTTTACAATATCATAACTCAATCAACTTTTTTTTTAATAACATAACATCCCCCCACTTAAGATGAACAATGGGAATTCGGGGGGTCTTCAATGATCTTCATAATTGTTGTCGATGAAAGCGTGATTTCCAAACCTTTCCACTCAAACCTTGAACTTAGGCAAATGATGACTTCCCAATTACAAATAAAGACTACAGGGTAGGCTAAGGTGTAAGGGTGTAACGAAACAATATATTGGGTTGACAAAATGAAAGGAATGGCTCAGAAGGGTGTATCTAGGAGTATCTTGCACTAAAAGGGAGTGCAACAAAAGGGTTTCACATGGGGGTCAAAAAGTCGAGGTGACTAATCGATAGACTCACAATAGTAGGCTGTTTGGGTGATAATCCTATAATATTGCCTTCTAAAACTGAAAAGTCCAAATACATCGAGCTAACTCAACATACCTCGTATATGGTCTCGAAATGATGCAAAGGCCAAGTTCTAAAGTTTACAAGCTACCGGCACACTCATAATTTGGTGGATTTGGGGTAAAATATTGGAAATGGATAAGGCTAATCTCACCATGTAATGTCAAGGGTTGTATGTGCTCGGCTAAGGTCTAATCTAGTCAGGTTCGGAAAAACATGTCAAAATTTTAAAAATGGCATAATTTTTCAAAATAAACTAGAAAAATGAGGGCGAAATAAAGTTCAAGAGATAATTCTACTCCCGTCCCCCCACTTGAATTGTACAAAGTCCCTTTTGTACTAGGCATTAAAATAAAGGTGGAGAGAAAGGTAGAATTAGAGCGAGAACTTCCCTGAAATTTGCTCCAAAAAGAAGAAGGCCCACGAGAAAGAACCGTGCCTTCGTTTAAGCGTCATGAACAAACTTTAATCCCTGAAATCACAATACCGACAAGCATAATTCTAAAAAGAAAAAAAATAAAATGAAAAACAAACCTAACTCACTTTCGTAGGAATCACGGTTGCATTTAGCGAATGCAACAAGCCTTTTAAACCACTTGGTGTCCTAAGTGGACGAGTGAAGTCTCGTGAGGGTTTACAGGGAACACACCCACAAAGTTCATTTAAAAACTAATACAAGGTTACTGTGTTTTAAAATGAAAGAATTAAAGCAGAGGAGAGTTACGTCATAACTCCTATGAGGGAGTTACGCCGTAACTGGCAAAACCTGGTATGAGCTGTGAAGCGAGTAGTTACGGCGTAACCACTGAGATGGTATTACGCCGTAATCAGTAATGCGTCAAGAATTCTGCTGCTAAAATGTTGGTTACGGTGTAATCACCAAGATGAGTTACGCCGTAACTCTGTTCAGATCAGCAACTGCAGCAGCAATTAGTTCCTCGTTTCCTGCAAAATGGTTAGAAAACACAAAACCCAACAAAAAGGAAATAAAAACAAAAGAAAATGAAAAAGGAAAGATAGGCATGGGGTGCCTCCCACGAAGCGCTTGTTTTTTTCGAGTCACGAGCTTGACTCCACCCTTATTTACTACGTAAAAGGGTGTTTCTCCCTTCACTTGAAACCAAGTGTGGGTAGAAATAGCAATAAACACCATGAGGGTGTGAATTTGCTGAAGGATGGGGAAAAGATGAATTAAAATCATACCTTAAAGGAGAACCCTTTTTCCTCCTTACCTTACCCGTTTTAGTTGATGGCATTGATGCATGGTTCACCTTGTGATGTGGTTGATTAATCGGCTCATGTGTCTCCTTGTTAATCACTAAAGTGTCTAAAATCTTGTCCTCTAATTCCCTTGCAAGATCAACTAAAATTGGTTCAGTAGCCGAAGCTACATAACCATTATCGGGTGATGTGATGGGTTGCACGATTTTGTCCAAAATTTCAGCATCCTGAATAGAAAAACAAGCAAGATTGTTAGAAATAAAAGAAGAGCTAGAAGTAATATTGTTTTGTGTTGTGGTTGATTCCTCATTAGCTTGTGGCGTTGCTTCATCACTCTGTAAGTTCTTTTCTCCCATCTTCTTCAATTGACCGTCGCTTGTTTCTTCATTTCTGAAAACCTTCAAGCGTCCTGGAAATGGGATAGGTGGGACATAAGGTCTGATATAAGGTAAATCACCAGGAACCGGCTCGTTGATGACTTCTCTCATCTTTGCCACCGTTGCTTTGATAGTTCCAACCGCATTCTTTTTACTTTCCAAGAACTTTTGGTTTAATTCTTCAAGCTTAGCCTCCAAGCTTTTCCTCTTAGCGTCTAGCTTCTTTAAATTTAGGTTTGTGCCCTCCTTGAATTTCCTAATCATTTCGTCATTCGAGTCATGCATCCTTTTCAAATTACCCGAGAATTTATTGAAGGTCTTTTCCAAGGATTCAACATACTTGACCTGCTCATATTCATTGCATTCATCATGGAGGAACTGAACCTCTTCCTTAACCATCTTCATATCATATCCAAGCTTATCGATTCCTTTCTTGATATCACCAAAATCGTCCAAGCTATTGCTATTAGTGGACCAAGTGGTAGCTTCATCGTACCAGTTTCGTGAATGATCAGCCATCTTCTGAATTGATGTAAGGGCTTGTGCAAGAGGCATCATAGGGATCGGCCCTTGAGAGTCGAGCATTTGGCGGGAAGGGATGGTTAACCCGTTGTAGAAAATAAGGACTTTCTGATAGTTGTTGAGATCATGCATTGGGCAATTATATAGAAGGTCATTAAATCTTTCCCAAGCTACGTCTAACATTTCATTCATCTCTTGCCTGAAACTCCTTATCTCTTCCATCTTTTTGGCAATCTTCGAAGGAGGACAATATTTTAGAATAAATGCATTTTTTAGAAGATACCATGTATTGATCGGCCCTGCTAGAATTCTGTCAAACCATCTTTTGGGCGCTCCATTGAGTCTAATAGGAAATATCCTGAGCATAAAAGCATCATGAGTGATCCCTGGAACGTGAAAAAGATCGGCTATCTCTAAAATTCTTCGTACATGTAAGTAGGCATCATCATTATCAGTCCCCGCAAAAATCTTTTGCCTCAGTTCCTTCATGAACTGACAGCTGATTTCAAACTGGACATCCGCACCAATTGCCGGTCTTACAAGCCCCGGCCCATTATCTTCTCTTGTAAACGCCAAATATTCCTCAAGAGTGAGGTCATCGATGTTAACAACTTCCATGGTACCTGGAAACTTGAAATTTGATCGTGAGAAAAGTTTAAAAATGAAATGAAAGACTTAATATTAATCCTAATATAACTCCCCGGCAGCGGCGCCAAAAACTTGATGCAGGTTTTACTGACCAGGTCTTAATATTTATAGTGTCTCGCTATACCTATGGTCTACCCTAATGCACTAACGGGCAATGTACCCGGTCGTGTGTAGTGTAGTAAATGGTAAAGCCGAGGTCATCCCAAGAGCTATGTGTGTTGGATTATTACTAAGTCTAATTGTCACAGAATAATAATGGTTTCGATAGCGATTTAATTAATTAAACTACTAATGCAGAATGAAATAAAAGCAAATAAATGGTAAAGGGAAATCAATAGAGGAGTAGTGGTGCTAACCTAGTCAATCCTCCTAGCTAGTTATGTCTACGTCTACCTACTTCCAATTACTTTAGGTGGGGTCAAATTCGAGAGGACAACATTTGGTCAAATCGCCCTAACCTATCAGCAAAGATGCCACCACAGGAGTAATCAGGCGCACCGTCATAAGTCCTGTTGTTCCTAGTCCCCTAAGCCAAGTCATTAAGTACCGCTACATGCTAGATTCTAAATAGTGAGTGCCAGGCCGTTAGGAACTTAGACACTACACCCCCCAATTCTTAAGTTCATCCAAACGATAGGTGATCAGTTGGTCAAATCGCACAAGTAGAAAGGGTCGTCAGTTGGTCATATCTTACCCTTCCCGTCTCAGTCCGCTTACCTAGGGTCAGTTGGTCATATCTCCTAGGCAATTGGCCTCTACCGCCATTCAAAACTACTGAACCAGGGGTGACTACCAAAGAACTATGCATGCATACACTTAGAAATAATTGTACGGAAGTAAAGGTAAACGCAAACAAAACAATTAAGGAATCATAACTAGGCTAGCACCAAAGGGTGCTTAGCCGCTCATATTAATCATGCAAATCAATTCAATATTCAAAGGTACGAAATACATGAATTGAAAGTAAAAGAAATATGAAACGCTAAAGCTTATCGTAATGGTGTGACTTCTCCCTTGGAAACAGCTCCGTATGCTCCCCTAGACCTACCTTGAGCTTTTTCCCACGTTCTCAGAGTGTTGTGTGTGGAATGGGATGATTTTTCCCTAATCGCTTCCTTGGAGAGGGAGGAGAAGAGATGATATAAAATGCAGAATTCGTGGGGTATTTATAGGCCAGGTCTAGGTTACGGCGTAACCAATAGAGGAGTTACACCGTAACCTTCTATTTCTTCGTAAATGCACTAGATCTGCTAGTTACGGTGTAACCTTATAAGAGGTTACGCCGTAGTCTTCAATAAACTCGGTTACGTCGTAAGTGATGCAGTAGTTACGGCGTAAATAACAGCGGCGTGGAACCTCTTTTGACCTAATGGAGTTACGTCGTAACCTTTGGGAAGAGTTACGTCGTAACCTCTTGATAATTTGTACTTCTGGGTCACGCAATAGTTATGGCGTAATGTGAGAGACGAGTTACGCCGTAACTTCTTCCAAATAGGCATAATGTGATAAATCTTTAGTAATGTTTTCATTTCCGCGTCTCTTTAGCTCCAATGCTCGTAATTTACCTGAAAGTGGAAAACAATGGAAAACAAGCGTAAATCCATATAAATGATATAAATAACGAGCATTATCGGGGGAAATTGACACTTAATATTCAGGACTATTTGATGTTATCAGTGTTACAAAGTTGTTTTGCATGCTTCTTTGTACATGACTTTAACCACATTTATATGTGCATACATATTTGTTAATTTTAAGTCTATGCCATCCAACTATGAACACGTGCATTTGGATTGACTTCTCTGGTCAGACCTAAGGGCCTTTCCAACCCATGGTAATTATTTCACTTTGGTCAGACCTCTGGTTATTTTTACACGTTCATACTTGGTCGACTTATCTCGAGTTGGCTTGGTCAGACCTTGAACCCGAGGCATAAGATGAGAACTAAACATGCTTTTGACATTATTACTTGATACTAATGCCTTAAACAGTCTCATATTGTCTAAGAATTGCATTATGCAATTAACGCTCGTCGCTTACATCTTGTCCTATTTTTTTACGCACTGGTCAGACCTATGGTAATTAAGTGGGGTTGCAAGATGGATCTTAGTCTTACTAGTAATTAATTGGGTAGTTAATTCTTTTAAGAATGTAATTATCGAAAATACTATAATTGAACTTTTTATGTTCTGATTAATTGTGTTATTGCAACATAATTCGTAAACAAAGTTGTTTTTCTTCGAAAGACAAACTTAGTCTCTTTTCCTAGTAATAAGAGTGAGACTTATACCTATCTTTTCTCCTTAGTTGACAAACTAAGATAGGATTACAAATTGATAAACTCATTTATGATCTTTCATTACCCTTTTGTGGTCTAGAGTTAATTGAAAGATAGAATATTTTGTATAACTGGAAACATTGAGTTTAGAGTTAACAAAATAAATAACATCCTGCACTTGTCACGATGTATGAGTCTAAACCGCAAAGAGTTAAGAAATTACTAGCATATTTGCTAGGTAATCTTCTTGGACTCTTATTATTCCTAAAGTGCTAATTACCCTTGGGGCTATGTAGACGATAAAGGAGGAATTGCATGCTAAAGATTCAAGTTAATTGAATGAAAGAATGGCTAGTCCATTGTCTACATAAGTAGAACTTCATATACTCTGTTCAATACCTAAGTACATGTTACTCGTAGGCATTTGAAGAGAATTGGAACGTATATAAAACTGCTATATGTTTTTCTACTGGAAATGTAACACTTGTAATGTTGACAAATCCAGTGGGAGCAATTGCTTTTTATTACTGAAATAGCATTCTTGTAATGTTGTCAATTTCAGTGGGAGCTACGGGATTTATTTCCTGTTAGTCACCCATATCATTTCAAACTAGCTTTGAAATAATTTATTACTTTCCGAATATGAACAACCATTGCTTAAAGGAAAATTGCATTTTATTATATAAGATAACACGTTGCCTTCCTGCTGTCGCTTCCTGAAGCGTTATCTATAGAATAATAATCCACAATTCTTTATTAAAGTTATGGTTCTAAAACTACTTATGATATATATGACATTATCATATCGTTTGAACAATCAATCACGTGTTGTTTGTTTTCATAATATGATGTTGTACCTTTCACAAGTGGGAGAAATCTCAAAGTGTGTGCAAGGAACAACAATATTATTGGCATCTCTTGACCGCACGGTAAAGGTAATTCTACTAGGACTTAAACACGTTAGATGTTTAATGCCCTACTACATGTAAATAAGAATTCTACTTGGACTTAAACACATGAGATGTTTATTGCCCTACTACATTCTAATAATGATTCTACTAGGACTTAAACACGCTAGATGTTTGTTGCCCTACTACATTCAAATGTCATAATATAGTGTAAAGATACTTCAACATTCGACTACATATTTTAGTCAACATAATTATGGTTATATGATAATGATCATAATTCTGAAGTATATAATTAACTTGAAATTACTATAGAACTCAATAGTTTGCGTTCATGATTACTTTTGTTAGTATAATTATGCTTACATGTTAAGACATAATTATAAAGTCCTTAAATTAATCAATGACTTATAACATAAAGTATATATAGTAAATGTGTTATGTCTTCTCGTTAACACATAAACATAAGGCCTTTGAATTATTCAAAGACTTTTAATGTATTATTAAAATGTTCTGTTTTCTTGTTAACACATGAACATATAATCCTTGAAAATTTCTGTCTTCTTGTGAATACGTGAACATAAGGTTCTTGTATTATGAATATACATTATTTCATGCACTTGGTACATAAATACTTTATATGCAATTTGGCTCGACCCAATTGACAAGTATTTGGTCCAAAGAGAATTAAGTTATCTATAGAATTCTGATATAGTTTCACAATTCTAATAACTCATAGGATACCACTTCATCATGGTATGTCTAATGTGTTGGATCAAACCTTATTCATATTGTTTGGTTCCTGATAGCTTTAATTGCTCTACCTCTAAAACATATCAAGGTTAGAAATTGTGTGTGTCATGGATACACTTAATATAGTTCAAACCTAGAAGGTATTTAAGACAACCCATAACTGAAAACCCTAATTCATTAGGAATTTGAGGTTTTACCACTCAAACCAATTGCATCATAAACCCTTTTGGATTTTTGATTATTCTACACTTCCTAGCTTGAAGATTGTAGTTTTGGTGTTCTTCCTAGCTTGACGAAACACAAAACTGTTGCTAGAACTTTTGGTTAAAGAGTGATACTAAATTATAGTTTTTCTATAAACCCTAATTTGAGTTGTTGGAAAGAATTCCATTATGTCTAGATTTAATTTCTGAATTTGTTAAAATCTTATGAAGCATTTTATTAACAAATCTTAAGATGAGAACTTAAACTGTATTTTGTGATTCTCCATAAAGAACAATTTATTGTTGCTTAAACACTTAGTATTTAGAGAATTGTCTCTACTTACAAAAGTAAGTAGGAGTATATACATATCTCAAAGTTTTTGAGAACAAAATACTTAACCTTCTAAAATCTACTTATTAATGTCATACTAAGGTTAAACATGAAAATGTTGACCGAAGTATAATGATTACTCTCATTCATAAATCCGAAAGGATGCCTCATCACTTAAGTGATATTTTATATCAATGCTGATGGATATAAGTTAGAAGATTGTTGTAAATCAGCTAACTAATAAAATATATTATCACATCTTGAATCTGATAAATATTTTAGAACTATGAATGACAAGATGCAATCCTAAAAAAGCAAACCGAGTTTTGAGCTTGATTGTTATTTCGTCTAACAGTTAACCTATAAGGTTGGAATAAGTTTCTTTTGAAGAAAGACTCACAAGGACAAAATTATATACATATTAATGCATGGCATTTTATAAAAAGTTTTTAATCATACTTAAGCAATTGACTGTGATTAAATTTTCTTATACACGCATTAATTATATAAAGATATTTAATTGTCATACATGTGATTTGTATGTGGAATATGACAATTAAGATTTTATACCTCTTTCTTTATGATTTCCTTTTGCGAGGACGGTGTGTAATCAAAAGGGTTATTAATCTACATTATCTTTATGAAGTATACAAAATTTATACTATCCAAATTTGGATTAAATCATGCATCTAAGAGCTGAGATCTTGAATTTAATTATAATATGATTCTGATTGAATTAAGATAACTCTTGAGTACATCTGACATTGAGTGGGAGCAATGTGTTTTTCCTTAAAATTTGCATGTTGAATATATCATTCTATTTAAGCTAGATATTGATCCTTAAGCTTGGAATGAAACTCCACTTGGAATTTAGGGAATAAAACAAACAACCTTGAAATATTGTTTATCTGGAATAAAGAAATGCGGAAAATATTAAGTCTAACACAAATGCAATATATCATTCAAGCAAGTCTTAAATGGTATACTTCACTTGGAATAATTTATTACATGGATGGAAACCTTATGTTGTTTTAACTAAGGATTTATCATGTATATATTATATTGTGTATAAGACTAGTTGTTGCTTTTATATAAGAACAAAATGAGCTGACAATAACAATATCTAATTGAGAGTGTTTAGATTATTGTTAATACAAATGTTTACGAATTATAAAGCATAATTTTGTATAAGTACAAATGATGCTAGAGGATTATTTATACTGGTTGTAGTAGGATTTTATCATTTATGATAAATCTGCTAACTAGTTATGCTCAACATAGAGCATTGTTGCATTACACATTAAGGAATGAGAATACTTTACACTTTTAGAAACTGTAAAGATGACTGTCAGTATGTCGTTGATTTCTAATACCTCGTTGTAGGATCTTACATGTATTGTGTTATGATGATTCGGGTGGCCTTGGATGGTGATGATACAAGAAAGCCATGGTTTTAGAGAGATGAAGAGAGGAGAGGGTGGTTCTAGAGAGATAAACAAAAAAGAAAGGTTACATTAAGAATGAAGCACCACCCCTTCCAAGGATGGAAGGGGCTTTTATAGTTACAAACTAAACGCCCTCATGTCGGGCTGTGGGTAAAGACCCGTCCTTCCTCCACGGTGTTACTCTAAGCTAATAACTAACTAATAAACTGGTAAATAACGTAATGTCTACGAGCTAACTTATGCTAGACTATAGTTGGGGTGACCGACACCCCATGATTTACATTTCGAATCCTAGCATTCCATTTTGTCTTCTGTTCTGAGCTCGTAGACTTTAATTCTTCACTTCTGCTATCTTTGTGCTTTAGCAGTGACTCATCATAGTCCGCGTAGTTTTGTACTTTCAGTGGAGGTCTTTGAACTAATCCACTTCTTGATGATCTTTGAGCTTTCTTAGAGATCATCAACCACAGTAAATCTCAGGATCATCCTTTTGGTGCATCGCCATTAAGTGATGTTGTGACTTTCGGACTGACATGCTCACACTTTCTGGATCATGACATCTTTTCATCACAGTAGCGGAAGCTTTACTGGTTCATGATATTTAGCTTATCAGAGCCAATTTATGTAGATTAGCACTTGTCATGATTTCTTTAATTAAGTGTGGATGTTGTGAGCATGCGGCTTTAGATTGACTCCTCAATTCTGATCAGCTGCAACCGTCGGGTGTTCCTGCATAAAACAGTTAGCAATAAAGCGCACAAAAGTGTCTTTGATCACTTTTGTTGAATTAAGGTGCACGGCCCACGGTTCCCCGTTGATCAGTACAAGTACTGCCTGTGATCATGTAGAGTTCCGAAGAACCTCCTTGACAGGGTTTCGCAGCTGTTCTAGCCGTTCTCAAACCGGAACGTCTCAAAGAATACAACACGGAGTGAGTGAACCAGCGAATTGAGATTCACTTATTGATGAAAATGATTTGAAAACAATCGTGTATTTAATATAAAGGGTTTTGCAATACAACGAAGGTTTTATAGAAAATCAATTATCAATCATAAATACCCTTTTAATTTTGAAAACACAATACACAGTCGAAGTGCTAAAGAAAAGAGTTTTTGAGCACAACGACCGGTTTTTCAAAGGTATCCGTCAATCTATTTTCCTGGACCAGGATTGATTCAATACTGAATCGCCCCATTGATAAAGTCCAGATGTCACAAGCAAGTCTTGGCAATACTACAAGGATAATGCGTAGGACTCTCAAAATATATTCTTACTTTCCACATTGTGTGAAACAGTAAGCCTTCAAGAATAATGTGTCCTAATGAGATATTGTGGATGATCTCTTAGCTCTAGACTCAATTGTGCACATTTGGTTTCCTATTCCGGAGACTAGGGAGAGGGGTCTCCTTCTTCAATATCAACTATCTCTAAGAGAAAGTCGATAGATTATGTAGGTTTCCCGTGAGAATGAAACAAGTCCTTTTAAGAGGAACTTGAGTAGCTTGGGAAGTTAATGCAGTGCGTCACTGGGTCCATGACGTCTTGTCTTCAATACCGGCGTTACCTTAGTAACCACCAGTAGCATATGTATTGAACCCGGTTTATGCCCTAAGGTTGAATTATTGGAGGGCTATTTCTTTTCACCCTTTTCACATTTCATTTCTTTTTCATTCTTCAACCCCTTCAGTGCTTACCGAGACTTCATTACTAGAACCTTGTTGGGTTTATTCCAGTACTAGCTCTGTCTCAGTCGGCACTCTTCCCATATTCTCATTTTTCTCCTTCTTTTTCAATATACCTAAGGACTCTACACTATCTAGTGGATTGTCCCTGGGTAGATCCCTCCGGCTCTGGCTGGATAATGGGAACTAATACCTAACCTTACCATCCTTATAACTCCAATGCATAAAGTAAAAGGTCGGTCTTGTGGTATAGTTCATTCCTTCTTGAAACCAATTGAAAAATCATTTGAAAAATCAATCAAGGTACTTGTGATATAATATCAAAGCATTTTATATCTCAATTGTTTTGATCATTTAGAAATGCTCCCCCTCAACATATGCATATGATTTTGAAGTTGTTTCGCACATGGAGGCAAGAGTTCTTTGAAATATTTTCTTTGATCACAATTTTCATAGAAAAAGCCATTTGATTTTCTTGGTACAATTCTCCCCCTCAATATGTGCGTAGGATATTTGAAATCATTTTATCACATAGAGGAAAGAGTTCTTTTAAGTACTTTCACGATCACACATGCTATAGAGAAAACCATTTGAAAACTCAATCAAGGTACTTATGTTAAAACATAAAAGCTTTTGTACCTTGATAGTTTGATTTCTTTTGAAATGCTCCCCCTCAATATGTGCTTCGAGATTCGAAAGCGTTTAGCACATATGAGAGAGCAGCCTGCACATTTGAATCAAACAATCACCTTTTATCAGATTTCATATTAAATCACAAATTCTCCCCCGATCAAAAATATCAAACCCTTTGAGGTTTTGGATCCCAAGTGATTTAATAAGGTTTAGAAAACATGGGAGAATATGTGGCCTTGTTTAAATACTCATCTTGTTTTTGGATAAATGCTCCTCCTCAATCATGTGCATCATGTATATGAAATCGTTTGGCACATGGAGGCAGGAGTACATTTGAAGGACTAAAACCAATTCCTTTGAAACAGATTTGAGATTTAAATCATGATCTCTCCCCCGATCAAAAATTTCAAACCATTTGAGATTTGTGATCCCAATTGATTTAAATCATTTAGAAAAAAATGGGGAAAGACGTGGCATGATTTAATTTTTGAAATTGACAGAAGAGAAATAGAGTTTTGACATTAAGGATTGTTAGTGTCAGGTATGATTATTTTAAGAGATCTTTAAGGTAAAATAAAACAATTTCACAATTAAACAAGAACAGAAAAAATTTCATTTTGAAAGATCTTTGAGTTTTAAAGAAAATCATACCATGACATAACATTAAATCTTTAGATCACCACTTATTTTGTACAAACGGACTTGATAGATGAAGTATCGTTTGAAAATATTTAATTTGAAATCACTTTCCCCCTCAATCCATGACATTAGTCGTTGATTGAGTGACTTTAGTTTAAAATGAAGCCCGGTTGATTTTCAAATTTTGAGTTCAATTATTTTCAAAAACAATATTTTTCCATTTTCAAAACAATATTTTTCAAAGTTTTAGAAAAATGGTATCATCACTATTATACCTGCACAAAGATACGTTAGGTGGATAAGCTGCTTTTGTTGTTGTTTCTGAAGGTTGGAAGAAAATCGTCTGCAGATGCAGTGAGACCTCTGACATTGCATTTGTGATGCCAACTCTTCATAGAGGTCCAATTAAGCTCCGTTTCTTCATTTGTAAGAAAACTGTCTGCTGATGCAGTGAGACCTCTGACGTTGCATTTGTTGTGCCAACTCTACATAGAGGTCCAATTAAGCTTCGTTTCTTCATTTGTCGACCCAAGAAATAGTTACCCTTTCCTTTCGGCATCCAATCATCTTAATTTGTGGGATCCGGATCGGGAACATTCTTATCAACCATGATATCTGCATACGTTAGTGAACATACATACAGATATATGGTGGTCGACAACACCCAAACAGCAATCGACTAATAAAAGTCAATCCAACATATCAATCAGATCATATAAGGCATGGGAATAATGTGTTTATCAAACTCTGATCATCTAATCCTAACAATCATATCCTAGGCACCTAGTCCTTCAACGTAGGTTAACATGTTTTACATTTAAGTATATAGAATAATAAGATAATCTCGTTAGATGATATAGATTTGAAAACATTCTCCCCCTCAATCAATGACTTAATTTTTGAAAAGTTTTAAAAGCGCTGAAGTCATTGATTGAGTTTTCAATTATTACGAAAACTCTAAATCTGATAGATTTTCAAGCAACTCATTTACCACCATTTAGTTAAAACAAATATTTTTCTGAAGAATTTTTGAAGGAAAATTATTTAAGTAGGAACAGCAGTCCTTCGACATACTTTTCTCATTTTGTTTTAGGATAAGTGCACGATATTTTTGAAAATATGTTTAGTGCAACACTTTCCTCTTTTGAAGAGCGGGTTGCTATATGAAATTATAGCAAACCATGGTTTAAGTACGGGTTACAGTCAGAACTAACTGCAAGCCATTGTTTTAAGCGCGGGTTACAGTCTGAAGTAACTATAAGCCATTGTTTTAGACATGTTTTGAAAAAGAATATTTACACCTCCTGCTCGAACTTCATCTATTGTCCCGTGCCATTGTTGAATGACATTTCTAAGACCGTAAATGTTATCGATACCAGAAGACATGTCTTGAGAAAAACATATTTTTGGTATTTTTCAAATTTTCTGATTTTTATGGGTTTTTTTGAAGGTTTTATATTTTTCTATTTTCTTTTTAATGGTTTTATATTTTTGTATTTTGGTTTTTGATAAATATTTACAGATAGAGTATATGATATAGTTTAAGAAGGAAGATGATACGAGTACCGAGATAAGGATATCGAGCAGCCCCGTTGTAGAAGATAGAAGTCATCATCTCTTAAACATTCACCACCAAAGCTTCCGAGGCTCCAAAATAGAAGATAGAACATGAGCCTTTGAGAAAGAGAGACTTTGGCAGCTTCCCCCCAAACCGAAAATCCATTAGATGAGCAGATTCGAAGCTCTATTTCAAGATTGCCTTAGCCAGGTGCACAAAGAAGCACACCATTATCATAAATCCCGCTGCTCCTTTTAAGAATGATAGTCGAGATTCTTCGTTCGGGGTTATATCATCAACAAGAACAGCAACGTATCATCCCACTCTTGAAATTTCTTCTCATATTTCATTACCACTGAAGTCTGAAGCGATCCATACCAAAAAGTTGTCAAGATACCACTTCCCCCAAGTAGATGAATTGATGCAGTCAGTCTCTTAGACTAGAGCTCACGAACCAGAATACACATATACCCAAAGACAGAGAAACTTATAACATCGAAGTAGCATTAAGTCCGATAGCCAAAGAATAACCCCGATGAATACTTTTCTCTCCCCTGAAGAAAGTGTATGAAGCTCAAGAACCCGAAGTACCCGAATGCCCAAAGAAAGAATAACCGATAACACTGAAGAAGCATGTTGAATCACTGATTATCTCTGCGGATGACAATCTCTGTGGATGTCAACTCCGGAATAAGTGATTATATCTCTGAATCACTGATTAAGCCCTCAAGTGAAACAGCTGAGCGCCCCCAATGTACACAATTCTCTCTCCCCTGATGATTGCGATAACATCGAAATCATCACACACTTGTGTACCTCTTTTATCTTCAGAAACTTTCTCTTACATCACTTCCCCCACGTAGTTGTAATAACAACACTAAAAGTCTTGATGAGTAAAACCTTGAGTTTCTCTGCGGTCATGACATTTGTCTTCCCGGGATATCTTCAATCACTTAGAAGAATTAAGTTCATCAAGTTTACTCGCTTTGTGTTTAGATGTGTGTCTCCTTCCCCCTTGCTGGTTTTGACACTTTAGAATCAGCAACATATTATAAGCCCATATACTTGAAATATTTTTGAGAAGAACACTTTTAATCGTTGTGAGAATCAACTTGCTGAAGAATGTGAGCAAGTCTAATTGGGGATTAAATCTGGCTTTTCATTCTCCCCCAATTAGTGCTCTCCCCTAAACCGACAATCTGTTTGATAAAATCCCAAAATAAGAAGAAGTCTTTAGATCGTTAAATGCAATTCATCTTATAGTCTTTTAACATGTAGCAGAAAATGTAGAGCAGACTGTAGACTCGACCTTCTTCAAGATTTTCCAGTTGGGGAATAGATAGTTAACATCTTCATCTCACCAAAAAAGCATCCCAATTAACTTACCTTTTTCAAATCCCCTTAACACAAATCCCTCCCAATCAAACAAGAACAGAAAGATCTTCATCAAGGAAATCAGCAATCAGCCCGTAACGAACACACTAAATGGTAACACCAAACTACCAATCACATCAAACAAGAACAAAGAGATTGTTCGGAATCATCATGTTGAAGTGTACGTGAAGCATTAACCGGAAACACTTTGTCAATAAACTCATCAGTCCGTGAGAAGATATCAACTAACGGCTCTTAGATGAAACTCCATGTAAAGATGACCCGATAAGAAGAAGCTCGATTCTTACATGAGTTAGGAGCTGTATGACCATTTGTTCTCAGATGTCTATCAACATGCATTAGTTTCACACTTCTTCTCCCCCTCAAGAATTGCATACGACGTTGCCATTCTTGACTAAACAAGTGAAATCATCCATGTGTAGTCTATTTACACTTCTCCCCCGCATAAATTGTATGTGATGTCGCCATCGCCATTTTAATTGAGCTAGTGAAAACTAGAAAAACAATCAACGGTAAGTAGATCACCATTGAGAAAAAACATGAGAAGAAGATCCACTTGATGACTGAGCGCGCATGGAAAAAGCATGAAGCATGTTGATGAGAATGGTCATAATAAGAAGATTTCTCTTCTTCTGAAGATAAAGCGCACTAAGACGTACACTTTTCTTTTCTTTAGAGAACGAGGCTTGAACTGTTGTGTTCAAACGTCATAATGTTGAAGAACGAGGCCTGAACTGATGTGAACAGATGTCATAATCTCTCTCATTTCAATCTCTCTTGGCAGACTTGTTATCAATCCATTATCATTCAGTAGGCTCTTTGTCGTGACAGCTGATGGAGAAAAATATCCAATATGATGAATTTGACCCTGAAGTAAACTAACCCGAACTCGTGACTTAAAAGTTGCACATATGTAACAAAGAGCGGTGTCGAGAGTTCATCCTCCATTGAATCTCTAAGTACTCTATACTCTTCATCCAACCAACAATCAAGTAATAGACATACATCACCTCTTGAAAATCCACAATTCAATGTGACACTGAGCACTACAACGTAACTCCTTAAAGTGATAGTTATTTTGTGGTGGTAAGAGCCCAATTCCCCCAAGTGGTAAAAGAAAAGGAAAAAGTCACCCAAAAAATAACTAGATTTCCAAGTCTTCGTTTTTGAAAAAGCTCGAACAAGGATCTCGAAGAATCTTCATCCAACCATCCCCGATACCTTCAGATACTAAGTACACTTACCCGTGTCATTTCACTTCAACCTCAAATAGATAATACTGAATTAACGCCGTTGTCACATCTTCTGGTTAAAAGCTCAAATCTAGCATCCTTTTACGTTTTAAGTAAACTATGATAATGGTTTCATCCCGACCATGGTTAAAATGCACATAACCTCGTAAAACCTTGTAATAACCAAACTGCCATGAAGAATATCCAAACACACATCCAATTCATGAAGTACACCCTTTATCCCTTTTTCGAAGAAGAAACCGTAGCACAAGCATCAGATAAGATCCAGAATTACACATTCCTTTCTCCAGGATGGTTCCATCATCACGGGATTTTACAATTCTATGGTCTAAACCGAGAAATAGTTTCTTTCGCGAGATTTTACAAAACCAAGAATAAACCGCAAGATAGATCCGGAAATGCACATTACTTTTACCAGGATGTTTCCATTGTCACGGGATTTTACAAGTCTATGATTTAAACCGAGAAATAATTTCTTTCGCTGGATTTTACAAAATCAAGATTAAACCGTAACCAACGTCAGCTTGAAAGTGTTATGACAACTTTAGTTTCGGTGAATATCTGTTTTAGGGGAACATGCAGCGGTTTTAACAACGGTTCATTCACCATCATCAACAATTCTTTACCCGAATGTAGACAGCTTCACAAACCATACTAAGTCAAGTAGCATAAACTCCTTTTCCCTGGAGGTTAACCGTAACACAAAGTACATGTTTCTCCCCCATGATGGTTTCGAACTTTCGGAAGCATCATAACGTGTACGACCATTTGTACGAGAAGTTCTTGTCATAATCAAACATCTTGAAAAGTCATGACTGACGTAGAAGATTCTTGAAAGATTTTGCTTAGATTGTGAAGTATCATTGACATTTTGTGGCGTCGAATATCTCATGGGAATTGCTGAAATTGAACCTCCTTTGATTCACCGGCTAATAGTAATGACCACATATGGAGATAACGTCACTTCAATTTCGCATCAATAATACCGTACAAAAACCCCGTAGTCATTTTTTTCATTATTAATTCAAGCCGTGAATTTGTATCCTCCGTGAAAATTATACCATACCAAAAATTACCACTCAATGTACCAATTAACATCAAAGATTAGATTAGTATCCAAACAATAAAATTCGGATAGCATGTTGATGCACATACTCGTATCTTAGTCCATGTCAGCCTATGACAAACTTAAACCATCTTGATGTCCATTAAGTCCATGTCCGCCAACGAATGAAACTCAAAGCCCATGAGTCATCTTGCAAATGAGTCCTACACAACGAATCCAAATCTAATATTCATATAACCGGATCCAATCAACTTCTATGGCCCATGTGAGTTTTTTTTTTTTTTTTTTTTTTTTTTTTTTTTTTTTTTTTTTCCAAGTATCCGGTTATAAAAAGAGATATCCTAAATATCATTTAGACCTAAATCTTAGCACATACATCACATGAAAAAACTCAGCCTCTCTCCTAAAAGTTCTCACACCTAAAAACAGATATGGAAAAAGTTTTCCTCATCTCCTATCATCAATCGCATCATAATCCGATCAAAACAAGCTTCTCATCTCAACAAATAGAACCATAAACATGCGGCTTCAAGATCTTTTCAAAGATCACGGGAAGGTTTTATAGTTGAGATTTCTTGTTATGATAACGAACCAAGAAAAACATATAACATAATTGTTATTGTGTTTCTCTTTAATTTTTCGGATAAAAAATGAAGTGAATCTTCAAAAATTGATCAATGATGTTACTCTTCATTCGTTAGACCTTGAAAAGTCTTGATGCATCTTTGTATACCATGAAAGAAAAAAATCTGAGATCGTTTTTAATTTACTCTTTTTAAGTTTTGAGTCATGTTTAGATGTAGATTGTGAGTTGGGGAAAGATGGTGAGGGTCCTTTGGTGAGTCTAGAAGTAGGTTTAAATTATTTCGGATATGTTGATACTTCTTCTTTACAGTTTCTCGGTTTCAGTTTTTTTAAGTTTATCATGTTGCAAAAAGGGCTTGGACTGATGATGTTAATTAAATACTGAGGTCGAGAAGTTGGTATATTTGTTTTGGTCATGTGTCTAGACTGATTATTCTTCTTCATTTCTGTCAATCATACGCGTAAAAGAAAAGCTTATGCGTAAACATATAAGCATATGCGTAAGTTTCTTAGGCGTAACCAGATTCTTACTCGTAAGCATAGGCGTAAAGCTTAAGCGTAAACATGTTTAGGTTACGCGTAGGCATAGGCTTGTGCGTAAAACATACGCGTAACAAATCCTTACGCATAACTTCACTGTTATGCGTAAATAACTCTGTAGATGGCTCCATAGGCGTAGAAACAGGGTTTTGACCCTTTGAATTTTTCCGATGAGTTTTCCGACCAAGTATTCCGGCCATCTTCATAGAAACCCAGAAACATCTTGCATAAAAATGCTTTATTGACCCCATTTTGACCACAGTTTGAATCAGACCATATGACCACTTCTTTTTTTTACCAATGTTTAACCACAACTTAACCACGAATATGGACCATTTAGACCACAACTTTCACTGAAATTGTACCAAAAGTCTAAAAAAAATGATACGAGATAAATCTGTTTGGATAAGTGACACAAAACAGACATATGTAACTGTATGAAAGCACAGGACTTTTGGACCAAAAAGGATACTAAAAACATGAGTAAACTGTTTTACCAAAAGATAAAGAAAAAATTTTCCGACCACAAAATAGTACCAAAAACAGTTTAAAACATGATACAAAACACAATAAATCATCAAAACACAAAAACCTTGGCTCTTGATACCATTTGTAGGATCTTACATGTATTGTGTTATGATGATTCGGGTGGCCTTGGATGGTGATGATACAAGAAAGCCATGGTTTTAGAGAGATGAAGAGAGGAGAGGGTGGTTCTAGAGAGATAAACAAAAAAGAAAGTTTAGATTAAGAATGAAGCACCACCCCTTCCAAGGATGGAAGGGGCTTTTATAGTTACAAACTAAATGCCCTCTTATCGGGCTGTGGATCAGGCATACAGTGGGTAAAGACCCGTCCTTCCTCCACGGTGTTACTCTAAGCTAATAACTAACTAATAAACTGGTAAACAACGTAATGTCTACGAGCTAACTTATGCTAGACTATAGTTGGGGTGACCGACACTTCACTATGGAATATCCAATTCCTAACACTCGTGCAAGGTAAGACGACATCTCCATACTATAACTCTTGCAATAGTATGAGCATATGAGATAAGACACTCATCTTATATTTCAAATCACTCACTATATGTGAAAGTTGAAACAAGTATTCGGAAAGTTTACTCAGATAACTATTTAGTTTTTCTTGTAAAAAAAAGGTTGAGAATGTTAGAAACATTAGGCTTCAACTTACTAAATGAGTTTCATGCATATCTGTATTAGTATTTGGATAATTGGGATTGAAAGACAATTTTTACTTTATGATAAATAAAGATACTTGGTATTTGTTATTCATTCATATAATAATTGTTATCCTATATTTGCATGTTTAATCCTTGAATAATTTTATTATTTGTTGTTTTTTAGGTTCCACTAAAAGGAATTATTCTAAGTATGGAACCACTTCTAGAGCAAAAGAAACCACGGCTAGAAGAAAGGAATCCACTACTATATTAAACCACGGCTAGTAGTCTTGTGTAATCATTGCTAATGTATTGTACGCACTGCTAGGTTTATATGTCGATTTAATATTTGTATTAGATAAATATGGAAAAGATATTTATCTTGTAGGTTACGTATTGTATATTGTAAAGGACTCCTTAGCCTATAAAAGGAGGTCCTAGGTTAGAGTTAGATATACTTGTGTTAGATATATCTAAAGTCGATACACTTCAAGGTTGTAAAACCCTAATACTATTCAGAGTATTCGTATTAATAAAATATTGAGGTGTTTAGTGATTATTACTGTTTGTTTATTATTATTCTTCTTAAGGTTAAACACTAGATTCCGCATAGTGTTTAACATGTTTGTTTATAAGTCAGCTTCTATATTAGATCGTTTGCTCAACTGGGATCAACAAGTGGTATCAGATCTTGTGATCTAGAAGCTGTGATCAAGAAAAAGTCAAGTTAACTTTAATTCAAGAAGAGTAAAGATGTCTGACGAAACTCATATGGTTACTGCATCTAAGGTACCCATGCTGAAGCAGGGTGAATATCAAGTATAGAGAATGCGAATGAGGTAATACATTCGCATGATTGATTATAACATCTGGGATGTTGTTGAGAAGGGTGATAAGTTACCCACCATGGGTCCTGATGGAAAACCTGTTGGAATTGTTAGTGAATCTGACAAGGCACAAAGGAAATTAGAGATTAAAGCTTATAGTATTCTCAGTATGGGAATACCTAATGAGTATGCATTGGACTTTGAACAATATGAGACTGCTAAGGAGTTAATGGATGTCATTCAAACAAGATTTGCTGGTAATGAAGCTACCAGAAAATCCAGGAAAAACATGCTCAAGCATCAGCTTGACAAATTCACTGCTCTTAGTGGAGAAAGTCTTGATGGCACCTATAATAGACTGCAGAAGCTAATCAGTCATCTGAAATTGGTGGACTACAAAGTTGCTCAAGAAGACATAAATCTAAAGTTCATCAGAAGTTTGTCACCAGAATGGGTTGTGCATACTGTTGTGTGGAGGAACAAAGATGACTTTGAGAAGATGACTCTGGACAATCTCTACAACAACTTGAAGGTTTATGAATCTGAAAAGAACATTGCTGGTTCATCCTCATCTACACAAAACATTGATTTTGTCTCTACAAACCACAAGAGTTCTCAGGAAGCATCCACTGCTGCTTATGGAATATCCACTGCTATTGCTAATAATACCACTGTTAGTGATAATGTTAGTGATGGTGCCATATGTGCTTTCCTGGCTGATTTAACAACCAGTGTTACTGTGCTGAATCAGGATCTGGATCAAATTGATCCTGATGATCTTGAAGAAATCAATCTTCAGTGGCAAATGGCAATGCTAACATTGCAAGCTAGGAGATTCCTAAGGAGAACTGGCAGGCAGGTCAAGTATGATGGTCAAAGACAGGCAGGGTTTGACAAAAGTAAGATGGAGTGCTACAACTGCAAGAAGAAGGGGCATTTTTCTAGGGAATGTAGAGCTCTAAAAGAGTTGGTGAAAACTACAAGAAGGCTACTGAAGATCCAAAGCCTTCTTCAACATTGGTTGCTCAGGATGGATTGGGTGATTATGACTGGAGTGATCAGATTGAAGAAGGTCCTAATGCAGCTTTTCTTGCTAGTGAAGCTTCAAAAGAGCATAACTTTGCTCTCATGGCATATGCATCATCTTCTGGTTCAGATTCTAAGGTATCTAATGACTCAAATAATTCTACTTGTTCTTTTAAATCGTGTCAAGATAACTTAGAATCTCTTAAAGCAATTAATGAGAGTCTGAGAAAAGAGGTAGAAAGACTTGCATTAGATAACTTAGGATATAAGGTAGGTCTTGAGAACGTGGAAGAAAAACTTAAGTTTTGTATCAAATGTGAGTTTGAGTATGCAGATAAAATAAACATACTAGGTGGTGAAATTGATCTGAAAGACAGAGAAATTAAAGTGCTTAAACAAAAACTTGAAGAAGCAGAAATTGTGAAACAGGAAGCCCTAGAAGAAAAGGAGAAACATATAGTTAGGGTTGCTAAAACAAAATATGCTTATGACATAGTGAATAAGTCTATTCAAAAGAACTTAATGAAAAAGGGTTCTGGCATAGGATACAATGATGTGCCACCACCAAGTCTGATGAAACATGCTCCAAATGAAACTGAATTATCTTTTAGTAGTGAATTTAGTTTCAACAAACCAGTAGGTGAAGTTAGTAAGTCTGAATCACCTAAGATAGGTTCTGATAAGTCATCTGATGGTCCAATTATTGAAGATTGGGAATCAGATTCTGAGGAAGATAGGTCTGAATCAACACAGTCTGAGAAGTTAGAAAAGGTTAAACATGTTGATTCTAAGCAAGCCAATCTCATGCCTAGATTTGGAGCACCAATTTCTAGGAAAGTTGTGGACTATAATGAGATTCCTAGGGATCAGATGAAAAGATTCAAACCTAGGGGAAATCAAAGAAACTTCAATGGCTTAATCTCAAATAGATTAGGGGAGGAGTTTCAATGTCTTAAAAAGGCTTGTTTTAAGTGTGGTAGTTTTGAGCACTTACAAAGAAACTGTTATAAAAACCAACCACAAGTCTGGAATCATTGGAGGAGGGTGAATCATAAAAACTTTTCAAAGAAAACCATCCCTCACCCAAACAAAAATATGGTTCCAAAAGCAGTGCTAATGAAAAATGGTAAAACAAAATCTATAAGCACTGCTGCAACCAAATGGGTTCCAACCACTGCTAAGCAAAACGTATCCACTGCTAAGCAAAATGTTTCCACTGCTAAGTAGAATATCACCATTGAAACAAAAGAAGTTTTAACTATACCAAAGGTGATAACTGACACAGTGGTTGGAAGTCACTTTTATGCTGTAAAGGCCTCAGCTAGCTGGCAATGAAAACCAAAAACAAAGGTTTTACACAATGCCAGCTGTGCATCAATGGATCTAAAGAAATTTGACTATGTTGATGCACAGGGCAGACCCAATTCAGTATTGGCTTGGGTCCACAAAAGGAACCAATTTGTTTAAATTCATGTGCAGGGCAATCTACAGGATGAGCTAAAAGATAAAGGAATTTTTGACAGTGGTTGCTCTGGGCACATGACATGGGATTGGAGAAACCTTGAGGATTTTGAAGCATTTGATGGAGGATATGTGGCATTTGGCAATGTACCAAAGGGAGAAAAAGATTCTTGTAGAGGAACAATAAAAACAGGGAATTTAGACTTTGAAAAAGTCTATCTGGTACAGGGATTGAAGTACAATCTTTTTAGTGTTTCCCAAATGTGTGATAAAATAAATTGGGTACTTTTTGGGGAAAAAGAATGTGTGGTGTTATCTCCTGATTTTAAAATGCCTGATGATAAGTTTGTACAACTTAGGGTACCTAGGAAGGACAACATATACTGTTTTGATTTGAAAGATGTCATTCCTAATAGGTCTCTAACCTGTTTGTTTGCTAAGGCTTCAGTAGATGAGTCAAAATTATGGCATAGAAGGCTAGGTCACCTAAACTTTAATACAATCAATAAATTGGTGAAGGGGAACTTAGTTAGAGGTCTACCTTCTAAGGTTTTTGAATCTAAAGATCTTTGTGTGACTTGTCAAAAAGGTAAACAACATAGAGCCTCTTGTAAGACCAAGTCTTTGAACATCATTACTCAACCACTGTTTATGTTGCACATGGAATTATTTGGTCCCACATTTGTTAAGAGTATGAATCATAAGCAGTATTGCCTAGTTATCACTGATGATTATAGCAGATTTTCTTGGGTTTACTTTTTGGCAGCTAAGAGTGAGACTAGTGAGATTCTTAAGAGTTTCATCACTAAGATAGAAAATAGAGTGAAACATAAGGTCAAAGTAATCAGATGTGATAATGGAACTGAGTTTAAAAATGATGCTATGAATCAGTTTTGTGTGGATAAAGGTATTGAAAGACAGTTTAGTGTTGCTAGGACACCACAACAAAATGGTGTGGCTGAAAGAAAGAATAGAACACTAATTGAGGCTGCAAGAACAATGTTATCTGAGTCAAAGTTACCAACTACCTTTTGGGCTGAAGCTGTAGGAACTGCATGTTATGTGCAGAATAAAAGCAAGGTAGTGAAGCCTCATAACAAGACCCCCTATGAGTTGTTACATGGTAGGAATCCTATGATAGATTTCCTAAAACCTTTTGGGTGTCCTGTTACTATCTTGAATACCATAGACCACCTAGGCAAGTTTGAGGAAAAGGCAGATGAGGGATACTTTATTGGCTATTCTTTCAATAGCAAGGCCTTTAGAGTATACAATAGGAGGACTAGAAGAGTAGAAGAAAACTTACATGTTAAGTTTAGTGAAGAGACTCCTAGTGTTGAGACAAAAGGAATAGAGTGGCTGTTTAATATTGATATGCTAACCAAATCTATGAATTATGAGCCTATCAATGCAGGTACATCCATTAATGTTGATGCAGGTACACAAAAGGATTCTGATGCAGGAACAAATTCTAAGGAAGATGAACCTCCAAAGGAATTCTACTTGGCTGAAAAAGTGGAAAGCTGGTCCTGTCAAACCCATCATTGAGAAGAAAAGTCCCACAGCTGTTGATGATGATGTGAATTCAGGGAAAAAGGGTGATCATCATCATGATAATGAAGAGTTGTCACATGATAATTCAATGTTGGTAGAAGAAATTGAAAAGCAGAAGAAAAATCCTGAAAGCACAGCTAAGCCAAATGAAAGCACTGCTAAGCCAAATGAAAGCACTGTTATGCCAAATTCTACCACGGCTAGTTCAAGTGAAATCCCTGCTGCAAATACTGATAGCAGTACTTACTTTGGAATCCCTGCCAAGCCACTATTTGGTGAAGAAGAGTATCCAACTGATCCTGACATGCCTGACTTGGAAGAAATAAATACTCCCACTGATGATGAAAACTTGGATGACTATTTCAATGATGCTGATGTTACTAATTTGGAAACAGTCGTCATAGAAAGTCCAATTCCTACCACCATAGTTCATAAGAATCATCCCAAGGAACAAATACTTGGAAATTTGAATACACCTGTTCAAACAAGAAGCAAGACTCAGAACACTAAAACCTTTCCTGAACAAGGTTTCTTTGCAAGGTCACTTCACAAAAGGAACAGTCATCAAGACTTGCAGAACTGTTTGTTTGCTTGCTTTCTATCACAAAAAGAGCCCAAGAGAGTAGAAGAAGCTTTATCAGAAGAAGGATGGGTTGAATCAATGCAAGAGGAGCTGTTGCAGTTCAAGCTTCAAGAGGTGTGGACATTGGTTGACCTTCCAAATGGAAAAAGGGCTATTGGAACTAAATGGGTGTTCAGAAACAAAAGGGATGAAAGAGGTATAGTGGTAAGAAATGAATCAAGGTTGGTTGCTCAAGGATACACACAAACTAAAGGATTGGATTATGATGAAGTATTTGCACCAGTTGCCAGAATTGAAGCTATAAGATTGTTTTTGGCATATGCTTCATTCAAAAACTTTGTTGTGTATCAAATGGATGTTAAGAGTGCCTTTTCGTATGGTACTATTGATGAGGAGGTTTATGTATGTCAACCTCCTGGTTTTGAAGATCCTGATCATCCTGATAAGGTCTATAGGGTGAAAAAGGCTATGTATCGGTTGCATCAAGCTCCAAGGGCATGGTATGAATGCCTTTCTACTTATTTGATGGACAATGGTTTCAAGAGAGGACTGATTGATAAGACTTTGTTCATAAGAAAGCACAAGGATGATATATTGCTGGTTCAGGTTTATGTAGATGACATCATCTTTGGCTCAACAAATAAGGAGCTATGCAAAGACTTTGAGAAACTTATGCATGATAAGTTTCAAATGAGTTCTATGGGAGAACTCACTTTCTTTTTGGGGCTACAGGTTCAACAAAGGACTAATGGTATCTTCATTAGTCAAGACAAGTATGTAGCAGATATTTTGAAGAAGTTTAGATTCCAGGATGTAAAGAGTGCTAGTACACCCATGGAGACTCAGAAACTACTGCTACCAGATGATGGAAGTCCCAAAGTTGATTTGAAGCTGTATAGATCCATGATTGGATCTTTGATGTATCTCACTGCATCTAGGCCAGATATTATGTTCTCAGTATGTATATGTGCAAGATTTCAAGTCACACCGAACGCATCACACATCAATGCTGTAAAGAGGATCTTTAGATACCTCAAAGGTCATCCTAAATTGGGCCTTTGGTATTCTAAGGATTCAGCTTTTGATTTGGTGGCCTATACAGACAGTGATTATGCTGGAGCTAGTTTGGATAGGAAGTCTACTACTGGAGGGTGTCAGTTTTTGGGAAGCAGGCTAATCTCATGGCAGTGTAAGAAGCAGATAATTGTGGCCAATTCCACCACTGAAGTTGAGTATGTGGTTGCTGCTAGTTGCTGTGGTCAAGTGCTTTGGATTCAGAATCAATTGTTGGACTTTGGGTACAATTTTATGCATACTAAGATTTACATTGAAAATAACAGTACAATATGCATTGTTAAAAATCTTGTTTTGCATTCTAGAACTAAACATATTGAGATAAGGCATTATTTTATTAGAGATTGTAATGAGAAAAGGTTAATTCAAATGGTTAAAATCCATACTGATTTCAATGTTGCTGATCTACTCACTAAAGCTTTTGATGTGGGGAGGTTTCAGTACCTTGTAGTTAGTATTGGAATGGTAAATCTCTAAATCTTAAATTTGTTTTGTAAAATTTTGTAAAATTTATGTAGTGTTATCATTAGATCTTAGTATTGCTTCTTTAGTTCTATACACTGCTTGTTCTTTTTATTTCCTCTAACTATTTTGCAGATCAAAGAAATAAATCACAACCAGTATGATGCAATGGACTTAAAAGGAAAACATGGTGATATTATTCATTGATTAAAACTGCATACATGATGCAGAGTTACAACCATACTATTCAGACTACCAACAGCAGAGTACAACAAAAGATAACATCTTCAAACAACCATCAAAATACAACAAGCTTCACAACATCCACCTCCACCACCTAAGGCTTCTTGACAATGGCCCATGCTGGCATCTTCTTCTGGACCCCTTGTCCACCAATCATTTCCCAAACTTTGGGGCAAGCTAGTCCCCTCACTCTCTCTCTTATGGGAGGAGATGAGGATGATGGACCTGCTGGTGGAGGAGGAGATAGAAGGAGTGCTTGCAAAGGTGGAGCTGGTATTGGTTCTTGAAGAGGTATCTCAGCAACGGGAGGCACAATCAATGCTCTCGAAGAGGCTTCATCATTTGTGTCTTCATAAGGAGATACATAGCTTGGCATTAAGCTCAACTCAGAACTGGAACCTTTCTTGATGGCATCTTGGGGCACTGGTTGAATGGATGAAGGTCCAACATGTGAAGGGTTTGTGCTCATGAGAGTGTGAGATCGTTTTCTTGAAGCAAGAAACTCTTCCCAAACACTGTCTGAGGAGGATTTGTTTGTATCTGATGAGAGATCAATAGGGTTTGACTTGCTCATGTTGTTGATCTTGAAATGTTTTTAGTGAGAAGGTTTTTGGGTATATGAGAAATGTGTGAGGTATTTGGGTGATTTGCTCTTAAATAGAGTTAATATGAAATCTGTGTGTTAAATGTGGGGAAGGTGTAAGTAGTTGAGGAGTAATAAAGTCTTTGACTTTGGTGGACGTTCAAATGACTTGAAGTTGACCTTTGACTGGGTGTTTAACATCTTTGTTAACCACTGCCAGCATCATTTTTGAAACAACTTCTTGTTATTTCTAACCACTGCTAACCTTAACAAATTTCTAGTGTTTGGTTTATGCTTTTGATATGCAGGTTTGAAGGAGCATTTGTAAATTATGGAGCTTTTGGAGTTCTAGGCGTATAGGAGTAGTATTAAAAAAAATTGTATATCTTTTGTAATCCTTCAAACTTAATACATGATATCAACTATTTTTGGCTTGGATTTTGTTGCAGAAGTCTTAGTCAAAAGATTGGAGTGTTGATGATGTATCCACTGCCAGAGTATTTCTACCCACTGCTAGTTGTGGTCAAACCACTGCTAGAGTACTTTTGCTGACAATGGAAACTTGAGGGGCACTTTTGTAACTTTTGGACGATAACGTATTTATTCCCCCAAATCACTACCGGATCATTTAATTGATCTTCAAATCACTTCCAATTGGCGCCCTATACAAACCCTAACCACTCCCAACTGGTAATTTCACATATCCCACATCCTATTCACTCGCAAATCACAATGCCAACTTTGAATTCCAAAACCCATAACCTTGTCGCATATTTGGTCAAGAACAGTCAATCCGAAGGATTCCATGAGATGATTGACTTCCTTCAACACAGTCCCATCCACTTTGCGTTAACAGTTGAACCCACGATTATTAAAACATATGTTCATCAATTTTAGTGGAATGCTGAAATACAGGAGAGAGATGGAGCAGAAGTTGTTAGGTCTGTTGTTGATGAGGAGGAGATTTTGGTTACTGAGGATGTCATTAGAGGTGTCTTGAAGCTTAATGATGCTGCCGGAGTTGTTAATTTTTCTAATGATGAGATTTTTGAAGGTCTAGAGAGACTGGGTTATGAAAGAAGGGGTGATAGAATTAAGTTTCTTAAAGGTATGTTTTCACCCTAGTGGAAGTTTTTGATCCACACTTTGCTGATGTGTGTGAGCAATAAGACCACAGGTTTTGATGAATTTCCCTCCAAAATTGCAACTGCCATTATATGTCTTTCTGAAGGGAGGGTATTCAATTGGTCTAGGATGATTTTTGATGGATTTCTGAAGAATATTAGAGAAAAGGGGAAGTATTACTTGTATCCTAGGTTTGTCTAATTGATTGTGGAGAGTCAGATTGAAGAACCCATTGCTCATAACAGGAAGTATGATGTCCTTCATATGCTTCCAAAGGTGTTTGCACACATGAGGCATCAAAATCCTAATTTCTCAGGTAATATTACACCATTGTTTCCCACTATGCTTAATTTGCCAGACATTCATGAGAATGAAGAGAACCCTGAACAACAACACACCCAAACCACTGAAGTTGAACCCACTGCTACTACAACTACTACCCAACCTGAACCTACTGCTGAACCCTTAACTTCAACTTCTGAACCCCATAGGATTTTGTTTACTAGGAGGAGGAGGAAGGGCACCATGCTACCTCAGGCTGGTGTTAGTGGTGTTATTAATGAGGCTGTCACAAGGAGTGGAGGTGACATGAGTGGAAGGGCTTTCACTACTGATTCAGGCCTAGGTGCTGAACAGGACAGTGAAAACATAAGTAAGACCCAACCACTGGCAACTCCTAATGTGGAGAGTTCTTTTGAGCTCAACACAGGTGGAGGAATCCCTAACCAACTGGCCATCTCAGGGTGCATGGATGATCTGACTAGGCCTGATGCCATATTTTCTACACCCCATGATTCACCTCTCAGAGCAGGTTACACAGCTCAAAGTGATAAGGCTAGCTTGGGACATGATACTGAATTGACGGGTACTGAAAATGTACAAAATGACTTTTCCAAGGATCCACCTCTCGGACCAGGTTACACAGGTCGAGTGGTGAGGATATTCTTGAACAATTTAATGAATTGACGGCTAAGTGTACCAAAATGGAGGATACTATCACTAGTCTTCAGGAACTTGAAGTGTTTCAGGGTAGACAGATCAGAAGATTGAAGCACAGAGTGTCTATTTTGGAAAAAATAAGGAGACCGGGGATTTCTGCATTAAGGAGAGTTAGAAAACAGGGCAAGAAGGCAAGCTCCTCTAAGGATGTGAGTTTGGAGGATGTAACCAAACAGGGGAGGAGTGCTTGCATAGATTCAGGGGAGGCTTTGCACTTTGATGATAATTTAGATTTGGAGAGTGGAGATCATGGAGATGAGTATGTAGTGACAGATAAAGATGGCAAAGAAGCAGTGATTGAATCTTCAAAGGTTTCAGTTGAAGAAAAGATGGAGGAAGTGATGCAAGCAACAACCACTGCTGATGTTGCTGCAACCACTGCCAGTTCAAACCAAACCACTGCTACAACCACTTCTGAGGTAATTCTAAACACTGTTACTTCAGATACACCTATAGCCATTACAACCACTGCTACCATTGTTACAACCACTGTCACACCACCACTCAAGTCTAAAGAAGTTGAGAAGGAGGCTGCTGGTACTCTACTTCACTTAAGCAAAACTCATCAAACCCTGAACCTACTATTGCACCTATACCAATCATTCTAAAACCAACTATACCTAAACCCTTGGGTAAAAGTTTAAAAATTGGTGAGCCTGTGAAGACTAAGGTGGTTCTACCAGACATTGGAAAGGGGAAAGGAATTGATGAGCCTGTTTTGAAGTTCAAGAATAGGCAAGAGCAAATTTTACATGATGAAGAGCTCTCTAAGAAGTTGCAAGCTAATGAATTTGCTGCTGAAGAAAAGAGAAAACAAGAGGAAGAGGAAGCTACTTTAGCTACTATGAAACTGATTGAAGATTGGAACAATGAACAACCTTTCCTTCAAGCCACTGAACAAATAAGAACTGAATACACTACTCTTGAATGGGCACAACTAGATATTGCTACTAGATCCATGGTTTTGGTTGAGAAGGCAAGAAAGATAAGACAGGAGAAAACTCAAGCTAAAAGGAAGAAACCTCCTACTAAGACTGAAATGAGAAATCAAATGATGAAGGTTATCAGAAACATGGACATGCACATTAGTGTTACTTTGAGAAAGTGTACATTTGAGCAGGTTGAAGAGATTTATAAGAGATGTAAAAGGAGATGTGATGAGGACTTTCTTCCTATGAACTCTAAGAAAGAAGCTGAGTGGTTAAAGAATAAACAAAAGAGAAAAGCTGGTGTTCATGAGGAATCTAGTTCTAAGAAGCAGAGAGTAGATGAAGAGATGGAGAAAGAAGAGAGACTAAATCAATATCTTTTGGAGTGTAATAAACCTGAGCCTATTAATCCTACTCCAATAAGAGTTGTTCATCCTATTGAAGATTGGTAAATCATCATAGCTAATGATAGAGAGATGATTGAAATTACTAGAGCTGATGGATGGAAGACTACATACTTCAATTTTGGATGTTTGTTGTTTAGTTTGAAAAGGGCTGATCTGGAACAACTATGGAAGGTAATGGAGTTTAGATATGGAAATTTTGGACCAACTGGAGAGTTAGCAAAGTTTGTGTGGACTTCAATAAAGAACTTGTGCCAGCCTAATCCAGATGATGAATTTTGGGAAGACTGTGAGGTGGTTGAGTGGATGCTGTATCAACCTTGCAGAGTACATGCTGTGCATACTACCAAGGAGAAGTTCTTCATGTTTATAGATAAATATTATCCACTGAGCAAGAATGTAGCCAGGAAAATGTTAGAAGCCAAACTTGCTCCACAGGGAACAAAGCCCACAAATCCTATGAATGATCAACTGTTTCAGAAGATTGAAAAGATTGCAGATCTACAAGGTCCTTTGGCAATCAAGGCCAAACCTCAAGGAAGACTGAAGAGGAAGGCTGATAGGTCTAAAGCTATGGATTAGAAATCTGAGTCAGAAACAGAAGAGGATGTTGAAGAAAACAAGAAGAGACTGATGGTTCTTACAAAATTGTCTACACTGAAGAAGCCAGAGGTTAGTTGTACATCACCTCTTACAGGTCATCATCAAATTATCTCATACACTTTTGATTTTACTGTAAATGGAGAATGTTGGAAGTTGGAGAGAACCAATGGTGAGAGTTATAGTATTGTCAAGTTTTCACAAATGCTCTATTACTTGGAACGAGATGATTTGATAGCCATCTGGTTATTATACAAGAACAGATTTGGAGATTTGGCACCAGATGATTATCATGAGAGGATTGTGTTTGAAGATGATATTTGAACCCACTCATGATGAACCTGAATGGAAAGGACTCTTTAATGGCAATGTTACAAGTTGGTATTTATATTAGTCTTGTGGAGTTCATGTATTAACTGTTGCTGGGAATGTTATTCATATGTGTGTAGAAAGTGAGTATCCTAGAATGAATAATTATCCATGTGTTATTGATCAGATGTTACAGCCAAATGGTTTGAAGCTGCAGAAACCCTTTGATTATCAAGCTTACAAGTTGCTGAGAAAGTTTGAGAAATTACTGCATTCTGGTAAGTGTTTGGATACATCCTCCAAGTAAAGACTGTATGGGCTTTAAAAGAAACTTGATGATTTTGTTGGTAAATATCAAGTTTAGGGGAGGATTGTTGGGTTTTAGGTTCCACTAAAAGGAATTATTCTAAGTATGGAACCACTGCTAGAGCAAAAGAAACCACGGCTAGAAGAAAGGAATCCACTGATATATTAAACCACGGCTAGTAGTCTTGTGTAATCACTGCTAATGTATTGTAAGCACTGCTAGGTTTATATGTCGGTTTAATATTTGTATTAGATAAATATGGAAAATATATTTATCTTGTAGGTTACGTATTGTTTATTGTAAAGGACTCCTTAGCCTATAAAATGAGGTCCTAGGTTAGAGTTAGATATACGTGTGTTAGATATATCTAAAGTCGATACACTTCAAGGTTGTAAAACCCTAATACTATTCAGAGTATTCGTAGTAATAAAATATTGAGGTGTTTAGTGATTATTACTGTTTGTTTATTATTATTCTTCTTAAGGTTAAACACTAGATTTCGCATAATGTTTAACAGGTTTGTTTATAAGTCAGCTTCTATATTAGATCATTTGCTCAACTGGGATCAACATTATTCTAAAATATGTCCATTGTCGGTTAACAATATGGGAATATTGTTATGTAAGGCTGATAAGGATTTAAAAGGTACCTTTTTGAGGGGTCATTTAAGCCCTTAATTGATCACTTTTGTATCCGTTACTACTTAATTTCGTTCATTTTCACTTTTTAGGTCTCTTGAAGGCAAATTGCTGGAATGACACTTATTCGGACGAAAAGGCGCGAATATACGAAGAAAATGGCCAAAGTCAAGAATCGAGACACTCAAGCTGCTGAATTGAAAGGGGACGGTGTCAGGTTCTATTTGTGACGCTGTCGCAACACGCTTTGTGACGACTCAGTAGCGAAATTGCTATTTTGCACATGACGGCATCAGGTTTAAAAGAGTAGGGCGTCACAAATCAGACGGCCTAGATTCGGATCCCGACGGGGTCAGAAGATGAAGCCGATGGCGTCACAACCATAAGGTGACGTCGTCACAAGCTGCAACATGTGCGCGAAGTAGCTGATAATGTTTTGGCCATAACTTTTGCATACGAACTCGGATTTAGTTGATTCAAAAGCCCACGCGACCGGAACGAGAAAATCTACAGTTTGGTGAAAAAGTCATCGTGACGCCGTCAATATTTAGGTGTGACGCCGTCACTCTTTGCTGACAGAAAATCTGCCTATAAATAGAACATTATAACTTCACTTTTTGAGGCTCAAAACCCTAACTCCGGTTCCAGGGCTTAGATAGGTGTTTTTCCAGAAACTTTGAAGGTTTCAATCACTACAAAAACATCTTGTAATGGTTTGTTGATTATATCTTAATCCATATCTTCAATTTATCATTATGTCTACCTCATGTTTGATTGATTGTGTGTATGCTTGCTTGTTTAACATGTCCGGCTAAATTTCTTGTGTGTTTTGTTAATACAAATAAGCCGTAAAAACGTTTATTTATATTTTACGATCTTCTAATATTTTGTCGATAACAAACGTAAAATCATTTTAACGAAACAAATAAAATACGTAAATGGTTTGAACTAATAGTTTCTAACATAGTCACATTTTCACATAAAACACTAAAACAAGTATAAGTGATTTTATATTACATATGTACCACAACTAGTGTTTACATATTTGGGTAAAATATACACATAACTAGTATGTAGTATATGGGGTAATATAAATGGGTAGAAACTTAAGTATCACAACCCATTGACTAAATACATTGAATATAGTTGGGTACAACCAAAAGTCCATAACCCATGGAGCTTGACCCATAACCCCTTTAATGACATCATGCTTATATCATATATGGATAATATCCATAACCCATGGTTTTGACCCATACCCATGTGACTAGGTGCATTGCACTCAAGAGATACATTGTATCTAGCTAAAGACCCATGGATCAACCCATGACCCATGGCCCATAACCAAAATACCCAGGGGTAAAGAGGAGCGTCCCACGGATCCCTAGCTTTATGCTAGCCGGATCCCTTATGGGAGGGATTCGTGGGATATGGGGAACAGTAGAATTTTTACCCTATAAATAGTGAGCCATTTCTTCATTTGTTGCTCACCCCTTTCCAACATACTTTCTCCCTGAGTTTAAAACTCTCTAACCCCAGATCCAAGTGATCTATGTTTATAGTTTTGTTTTTGTGTGATCTTCTAGGTTCCTCTTAAAGGCGAGATCACCACCTTTGAAGTCGAGCAAGCTCAAGTCCATGAGTTGCCATGCTTCCTCATCATCAAGACTACTAAAGTCTTCTTGTTGATGATTGTTTTTCTTTTCCTAAGAAGTGTTGAAGACATTTGTGAAAGGTGTTTCAAGTGTCAAGACAAAGATATTAGTGAAGGGTATCTATCGTCCATATCATAAGCACTTGTGATGGGTGCTTAGAAGTCAAGACTAGAAGCATTAGTGAAGGGTGCTTAGAAGTCAAGACACAAGACATTAGTGAAAGGTGTCTTGAAGATCTAGTTAAAGGAATTAGTGAAAGGTGCCTTAGATGTACATTTGATATGGTGTGTTTTGATGCACAAGATAGATTAGTACTAGATCCAAGGATATTGATATCCTTGATGATGTTGTAATAAGGAGTTGGTCTCCTTTGGGATTAGTCGTTGGTGTAGTGTTGGGTAGTAGTTCCTCCATTGCAATGGAACTAGGTGCTTAGCCTAGTACCTAATAAAGGGTAGGCGACGTTGTGTAGGTGTGGTTCAACTTGGTGTGAAAGAACTAGGTACTTAGCCTAGTACCTGATAAAGGGTAGGTGACGTTGTGATAGGTGTGGTTCGCCTTGGTGTGAAAGAACTCGGTATTTAGCTTTGTACCCAAAAAAGGTGTAAGCGACGTTGTGAAGGCTTCTCCGCCATAAGGAGTTGGTATAGTGATTACGAACTCTCGAGTAGGTGACTCGGGGAGTGGAGTAGGGCAAAGAAGGTGTCCTTGTAGCCGAACCACTATAAATACTCGCGTTGTGGTTTTGTGCTTCTTACTCTTATATTTTCAATACATACTTTTATATGTTTGTTTATCAACATCCAACACATACATCCAAATAGATTGACATAAGTCGATCTTAATATTTAAAAGGAAGTTTTAAATCGGTAAAACTATTCAACCCCCCCCCCTTCTAGTTTTCCACAATTGGTACCAGAGCTTCGTTACCAAGTTTCTTGAAGTATATTGTCCTTTAAAAATTTGATACGATCCATGGTGAATTGAAAACTACAAAGAAGGTCTTTTCATAAAAACAAACACCATGTCTTTTAAAACTCTTTGTTTAGATGTTGATTAGAGAACAACATTTTTTATTTTATTTATTTTCTATTTAAATGCCCTAATCTTCTTTGTCATATTGATTAGTCAAAGCTCATACCTACCAAGCTATAGGAATCGCTTGGTAACAAGAATACCTTCCTTAAGAAGGTATCTTGAACACAAAGGAGCCGGAATTGTCTTGTGACATTTGTTGTGTCATTTGTAAAGACATTCCTAAGTGCTTAAAAGGTATGATTTTCTACTTATCTCTAAATGACATTAACTTAACAAATAAGTATGATTACCTAGGTATTTATTTGATTATCTTTTGTGCATATACATGTATTACATGTAGCTTTATTAGGAAGCTTCTTCTCACATACGTGTCACTGTCTCGTCTAAAGTCGTGGTTTATAAAACTTGTGTTTTATCTTACTTAATCCAAAAATCATATCTTTCTAATAATAAAACAAAACACAAATCTCAAAAATTCCTCCTTCCCGATAAATAAACCATCTGTCGACCACTCTATCAAATCCCCACTTTTTCAAATCTTCAATTTCAAAAATTTCCTCTCATTCAAAACTTCATCTTCCTCTCCATTTCATCTCAACCGAAACCAAGAAGGATCGTCTTCAACATGGTTTACATCGCCCTCGGGCTTATCGCCTTAACACTCATCGCACTTGTGTTCCCTATGATGAAGTTCACATACGGAGACATATACTTTGTGTTGTTAATCTGCATTGGGGATATATACCCAATCATTTGTATCATTCTTAGCATTGAAATGAAATATTATTAATAGTCTAGTTTATCTAGGTTATTATTATCATAATGTGTTTGTCATTTCTTTTGATTTATATGTTTCATATTCTTTTGTGATACATTAGAAGTCATGTATGCATGCTAAAAGAAAATGTAGGATAAAACACATATCGTGGTATAAAATTGTAAAACATATGTTTTTATCAAATCTGTTTCTGTTACTACAGATCCACGGATCCCAGCAAGTATACTGGCCGGATCCCTTATAGAAGGGAACCGTACTACTGGAGAACAGTTTTTCATGCAAATTAAAAACCACTTTCCTTCTAAAAGTTATATTCCACTAGAATGTCAAAACCATAAGTGAGTTAAGTGTCATTGTTGTTAAAAACCATTGTTAATAAAAAAATCTAGTAAAAACATTAGATAATCATTGGTTGACCTCAAAACATCACTTTCTATTAACTCATCTTTTCTATAGGTTTCACTATGTCGCATGTATATGAGTTTGATTTTTCACTCTCTAGCGTCTACACTCCGAACATCTCTCTTGAGCCCAACACCCCTGGCAATCATGTCCGTGGGTTCAATAATCTCGAAACCCGTATCTTCCATGAAGGACGTATTGTAGACACCTCTCCACAATTCGAAGAAGGTATCAATACCTCCTTCCGAGCCATAGGACTAGAATGTCTTCTCGAAAAAAATGAGAAAATATGTCCAAGGTTTGTATTGGAATTCTTCCGTCAAGTTGAACTCGTTCGTAACGAGGATCGTTCTCTATCTCTTTGGTTTTGGATCAAAAACCAAAAGTTCGTTTTGACTCTTGGGCAATTTGCTCAAATTCTCCGAATTCCAAATCATGGACAATGTGCCTTCACCGAAGATTGGTCTCTTGATTCTCTCTTCAACTTTCGTGAAGAAAATAGCCTATATTGTTCTCACATACCTTCCCCGGAAGACTTGATTTGCATAATATGCAAACCTCATCACTCCAATCCCAACATTATCCATACACGGGATATCAGAGAAGAGTACAAGCCCCTTGCTCTCATCCTACGTGAAAATATTTTGAGTCTTAGGGGAAATCGAGAAATCCTTCCCTCTTGTTGTGCTCACATAATGTATTGTTTGCTAACACAACAACCATACAATTACGCCTACTTCTTTGCAAGGCGAATTGTAAATTTTCAAGGCTCCAAGAATAAACTCATTCCTTATGGAATGTTCTTGATGCGTCTCTATCATAATGTCATGCATTTTCATCCTCAATATCAAAGTCCGTTGCACGTACTTGTGAACAAGATGATGGAACCGTTAAACATTTCCCTCATGAAGACGTTCTTCATTCCTGAATCCTCAAACACTCATCAACCATTTGATGATCCTTCTAGCGATAACGCTCAAAGAACTTAGTAGTCTTTCAAATAGGATCAATCCTTTTGTACTCGTGCTTTATCAATGTAATCCAATTTGCTTCATGAAATAAAACATCTTACATTTGATATCTTAGTTTTAGAACCTCTCAAACTAACCTTGGAATATAATGCATTGTCAAGATCATTGCATACCTTTAGTAAAGGTTCTGCTTAGCAGATGGACGGATCCCAAATGTTGTACTAGACGGATCCCTACCCTTAGGGAACCGTAGGATCCGGCAAACAGAAAATGCATTTGCAAGCATTGTATCCCAAACATGCCCTTAGAACACCTCACACTAAGCTAGACATAATGTCTCAAGGAAAATTAAGTCCTTATCAAGTTAAGTAGATCCTTCATACTCACACTTAACTCACTTAGATCACATCCAAGAAGTTTGTAGATCTATCATCTTACCTAAACTCATTACTCTTCCGCTTTTAAACTCACTTGTCATTTCTCACATGATCCCTCATATCTAGCTTTGGAAATCTTTCTTTATAGCAAAATTGATCATAATCATTCTTACGTCAAAATTGGTCGAAATTGATCAAATTCTAGTTTTTCCATCTCAAACCTTTAGGATCTTCTTCAAGACATTTTTCTAAATCACTATCTGATTACTAGGATCATTTAGCTCCATTTGACACCCTCAAAATCTTTAGTGTCATCTTAGTTCATTCATTGGTACTCATGAAAGTTCCAACTTCTTCCATAAAAGGCAATCATTAGCTTGAACACTCATTACTCTTAAGTATTCAAGCACCTCTTCATTTAAGACACTTAGATGAACTGAAACACACAAGAAGAAATAGGCATTAGACCTTACAAGCATCATTGCTATCCTTTCTTAGCTCCTGATAGACGGATCCCTAGGATTAGCCTAGGCGGATCCCTCATTGGAGGGAACCGTGGGATCCGTATGACAGGTTCATGTCAACTCTAGCTAAAACAATCATTTCAAGCTCATCTTGCTAATTCAAACACTCCATCTCATCTTAAATGAGTTCCTAGATCAATACAACTCTGAAGTTGACCCTTGTTGTAGAAACCAAGATACGGACTCAACTAGGGTATGAGTAACATTGATTGATTGAATGCACATCGGAATAGAAATGACACAATCAACATTACTAATAAGGTTTTCTTTATTGAAAAATATAAATTACTACTACAACTAATGTACACACGCTATGATCGTGTGTCTAGACTCTCATTAGGAGATGTCTACTATGAAATGAATGAAAGAGATGATCAAACCCTAGACGCCTACCCTCTTTATATAGGAGAGGGAGGTTACATAAAACCCTAAACATAGCTTACTAGAAAAGCTATCTAAATATTACATAATCATCCCTCATTGTTTCTTCGTTCTTCTCTCTTGCTTGTGGTTTTGTAATCATCAACTCAACAATTCCCAACAATCTTCCCCTAAACTGGAATTTGACTAGGTTAAGTTCCAGTTTCTTGGTAGTACAAAACAACCTGTATGAAGAAACAATGGTAAAAACATGTCATCACAAATAATCCGATGCACATCTACTAATCTTCTTCCCCTTCATCTAATAGGGGTCTTGTGCAGCTTGTAGACGCTTCCCCTCAAGTGATGCATGTAGATGGTAAGTAATAAGCTTCCTCTTAAAATATACTAACCATCTTTTTTTTCTTTTAATATATATAAGAGAAAGAAATAAAACGGTTTTTTTTAACAACTAAACAAACGAAAATAAAGTGCAACAGCAGAAAAATCATATCAGCAGCAGAATAAAAATAGCCTACCACTAGTAGGAATGGAGAACCAGTAGAAACACCAATGTATGCGTCTTATATCTTGTACTATCCACGTGACTCCAAACTCAGATGGTGCACTAGCAAATGTGAGCATTAAGCACATTTTCTATAGATCTCGCCCCTTCACTAACCCTGAGCACTACAATGTAACTCCTTAAAGTGATAGCAAATGCGAGCATTAAGTACTTTTTGTAGATCTCACCCCTTCACTATAATCATCAAGTCTTTGTCACATCATTAACGTACAAACAAGTTATCTCAAAAGTGCCTGACTCACATTGAGATATGATAAGACACGCACCTGATCAACCAGTAGGAACTCCAAAACAACTAGTAGAAACCGATCAGCAGGAAACGATCAGCAGAAACCAATACCTTCAGCAGAAACCGATCAGTAGAAACGAATCAAAATATGCAGCCAGTAGAAACATCAAATCAAGCCGAAAGTATGTTAATTACTAGGGTTCATCGTTGAAATAAAAATTCAACTCACCAAGACTAGTAAAACATTAAAAGATGAACACAAAGTGTCAAGATCAAAACTAACATGTACAACAACTGATCATGAACAATATAAATTTTATCCGACCAGAATTAAATTCCCACGCTGCCATAAATCAACCATGTAAAGACCAGCACCAGTAATAACCACGACCATCAGCAAATACACGCCCAACAACAATATATCATCCAATTGCAAAATATCACATGATCTCGAAACAAGTACAGGCATATCACAGGTGGTGTCCCCATGTGAGCAATAAAATAACAATCAGTAAGAATTAATGTACCGTACTTACGTGTATAAGCAAACTAGTGGGGACCAATCTCGTGTATGAATGAGACCAGCGAATAAGAACCAATAACAGCCAAAGCATTTGTCCCACATTGGTCAACAAATACCATCAGAAGGAACAAGTCAATGATCAGCAGGAACAATACACATGATAGCCAATCAACATAATAAACATACGTGACCAATAGCCAGATGACGTGACCAATAGCCATACGTGACCATTGGTTCCTAGAGCTATCTCTTTTACATCTCCACTATCATCACCACACCTTTACAATCTAGAGGATTTGCCTCCTAGGCCGTCTCATCCTCCTCCACCGACAACATTCTCCTCATTAGGAGGAATAATGGTACAAAATCAAGGTGTTGAGTCAACATTAGCTCCAGCTTCCTTTTCGCCGTTTCCATCATATAATCCCATTTAGATTATGAGAAATCATCAAAGTCAACCACCCGACCATATGGAAGTTGACACTTCTTTACCACCACCATCATTTTTGGTCGAGCCATTCTCAAATGTACCTCCACTAATCCCTCCGTCGTTTGAGGCTCCACAAGCCACTTCACTTGATCCTTCGCATCAAGCAATTTTATTTCTTCCACCACCACTACCTAGACATGACAAAGATTGTTATCATTGTCAACATGTTGAAAGTTTGATACATGAAGTACGAGAAGACCAACATTTCATGTTCTATCACCTCCTCGAATGTTTCGACGAGATCAAACCTAAACAAACTTAAGCTAGAGGATTTTAGTGGTGTCCTAGTTTCAAGCGGTACTTAGACAAGTCTAACAATTCCAAGTCATGTATCAATCATTTTCTTAGTTTTTAGAGTCATGTATATCATATCTCTAGTTTTATTAAATGAAAATACATGCTACTTGCTATATTTCTGTGTATATGAGTATGGTATATAATACATATCTCACTTTGATATTCACATAACTTGTTATATCACCATTGCTGAAATTGATCATCAACCAGACGGATCCCTTACATTTGCCTAGACAGATCCCTACTAGGAGGGAACCGTGGGATCTGTGATACAGTGAACTATTTTTCTACTAACTTGGATCATATTTGCAGGAAATTGTGCATTATACTTGTTTTCTAACCTTTGTTTTGTAGTTATTCAATTTACCCATGAAGACTTTGACACCCTAAAGCTATGGGGAGCTTTGTGTCAAAGTAATACATTTCAAAATTACTTGCAATCTTAGACTTACATTTCATGACATCCCTTTGCAAAATTGCAATCTTCAAGGGGGAGCACATTCGTCACTTAGACGAAATCTTTTGCAAACTTAGTTGCAAATGAAGTAACTTAGTTTTATTTTCCTGACGCCCTCACATAGGGATGGACTCGTAAAGGGGGAGTTAAGACGAGATCCTTTCCCGTTACTTGCTCTCTACTTTTTACTTTTTTCACATGTTTTTCTTAAAACAATGTGTTAGTTTTCTTTCGAAGCTCTTTTTGTTTCGACAAAAAGGGGGAGAAGAAAGCAAAAACTATAAATTCAAACTTGTACGAATTTTAGCTTTTCCTTAAAATAATTTTATGTTTTGTCATCAACAAAAAGGGGGAGATTGTTAATACAAATAAGCCGTAAAAACGTTTATTTATATTTTACGATCTTCTAATGTTTTGTCGATAACAAACGTAAAATCATTTTAACGAAACAAATAAAATACGTAAATGGTTTGAACTAATAGTTTCTAACATAGTCACATTTTCACATAAAACACTAAAACAAGTATAAGTGATTTTATATTACATATGTACAACAACTAGTGTTTACATATTTGGGTAAAATATACACATAACTAGTATGTAGTATATGGGGTAATATAAATGGGTAGAAACTTAAGTATCACAACCCATTGACTAAATACATTGAATGTAGTTGGGTACAACCCAAAGTCCATAACCCATGGAGCTTGACCCATAACCCATTGCATGAAATCATGCTTATATCATATATGGATAATATCCATAACCCATGGTTTTGACCCATACCCATGTGACTAGGTGCATTGCACTCAAAAGATACATTGTATCTAGCTAAAGACCCATGGATCAACCCATGACCCATAACCAAAATACCCAGGGGTAAAGAGGAGCGTCTCACGGATCCCTAGCTTTACGCTAGTCGGATCCCTTGTGGGAGGGATCCGTGGGATCCGGGGAACAGTAGAATTTTTCCTCTATAAATAGTGAGCCATTTCTTCATTTGTTGCTCACCCCTTTCCAACATACTTTCTCCCTGAGTTTAAAACTCTCTAACCCCATATCCAAGTGATCTATGTTTGTAGTTTTGTTTTTGTGTGATCTTCTAGGTTCCTCTTAAAGGCGAGTGATAACGCTACACCCGTCGTTCGGGGTCAAATGAACTTCCTTTTCATCGAGCAAGTTTTTCAACACCCTAGGCGGTGAACCTAATCGTTGTAGTGTAGTATTAGGGTAAGCCATGGGAATTGATATCGTTCTCTAGGGGAATAGGAATGCTAGTGAGAAGTTACTACGCTCAGGTTGGGGTTGAGGAAGATTATTTTTTATCTTTTTTAGGAAACGGAAAGGTACGAATTTCGGGGTTTGAGTTTGGGGGGTTGGTATTTCTACCGATTACTTCTACTTATCTAATTATCTAATCTAGTGGGTAGTCTATGTCTAATTATTGTGTGCTCGTATGATGATTTAAATATGTGTTTACTTAGGTTTTATTACTCCTTAATTATCTCTTATTGATGGTTGAATTGTCACGTCCTTATTCTTAATCGCGTTGTGTGTCTAAGGTCGTAGGGTATGCGTTTATCCCTAACTCTTTGAAGCTACCAAAGGTTAATGACTACAAAATCTCTAGGATTTATAAACTTAACACTAAGGTACTCTTTGGATGGTTTAGCCTACAATGACTCTAGGTACTATAAGCTAAGGTTCACAAAGATTAATCAAGCATTAACTACACAACGGATGACCTATCGCAATACTAGATCATTAACAATTAAGATAAGAGACAACCAATCAATATTCAATAATTAAGTTTCGTATTCCCTAAGCAAACACACAAGTAAATTAGCCGGACATGAGAAACATGCAAGCATACACACAATTAATTGAAGACATACTTGAATTAATGAAGTAAAACACTTATCTTGATGTAAGATAGGGTATGGAACCCTAAAATACTGTACAAGACAACCTTGGTTCGGTTTAGGTTTTTACTCCAAAAGACTACACACTGAAAACTAAAAAATTCGGATTCTATATATAAGATTACACATGCGACGGAGTCACCCTTTGATTTGTGACGCCGTCGGGTCGCCGTTATTAGGGTTTCGTCTTGGCCACGTTAGTCTTACGACGGCGTCGCCTTATGCCTGTGACGCCGTCCCCTTTAGTCTCTGACGTCGTCTGGATCAAATCTAGGCCGTCTGAGTTGCGACGCCCTACTCTTTTAAAACCTGAAGCCGTCACTTGCAAATGAGCAATTTGGCTACTGAGCCGTCACAAAAGTTGTTCGACGGCGTCACAAGTTTGTGCCTGACGCCGTCCCCTTGAGTTCCAGCAGCCTGAGTGTCTCGATTCTTGACTTTGGCCATTTTCTTTATATATTCGCGCCTTTTCGTCCGAATTAGTGCCATTCCAGCATTTTGCCTTCAAGATACCTAAAAAGTGAAAAGGAACGATATTAAGCAATAACGGATACAAAAGTGATCAAATAAGGGCTTAAACGACCCCTCAAAAAGGTACATTTTAAAACCTTATCAAATATCCCTACACTTGGTATTTGCTTGTCCTCAAGCAAATGTGCTTTTAGCCAATCAATTTATAAGTTAGAGGTCATGAAGCATTAGTTTAGAACGATTCACATCACATATAAGCCCCGCAAAAGTCATAACAAGCACGGAAATTACATACTAGCACCTCACATGGGGTGTTTGGATAATCACATCTCTCGGGTGTATATGAAATATAACAAGTTGGAAATGGAAGATAAACACTCATTAACCGGTCCTAGTACATAGATTACCATAGGCTTGAGACTAGATCAAACCTCCATCGCTTTGGTGTAAGCACCTAGGAAAGACTATCCAAGAGGTCTTTTAAAGGGTTGTAATGATAGACTTACGGTAGGGAAACAAAGGGTTTGGTGGGATAGGCTATTTAGTGGTGGCAAGTCAAAAGTCTTTATGTTACAAGCATGCGAAGAATGGCGTTGCTAAGCCAAGACTCGACACTCTAAACTCTAGATAACTGAAACAAACAAACATTAATTTAAAGATATATGTAGGATGGTAGCCCGTATGTTTTTTTTTCAACACTTTATTTTTTTTTTCTTTTTCTCTCTTTTTCTACTTTTTTTTCGATTTTTTTTTTCATACACTTTTACTCTACCATCCTCTACGATAACATCAAAAGGATAGGGATTTATAGGCACATCCCTACACTTGAGTTTTTATTACTCTAACACTAATTTGACCCGAATTGAAAAGATCAAAACACTTGGAGTACATTATTATACAAATAAAGGGAATTTGAATTTAACGTTCCCTTCCCGTCATCTCATAAAATTTAACTTTTCCCGTGAGTCCCAATCGTCCAAAAACTGTGTACAAAGGATATGACTCGACTTAGCAACTTATGCAAGCAAGTAGATAATTGAACTAAGGGTTAAGTGTGATAACAATAATGCACTAAAAGTGAGTGCATACAAGGTAGGCTAAGGCGATTTGGGTGTACATTTGGGGGTGGATTGTAAACAATGCTCTTCATTGATATTCCGGAAAACCAAAACATCACGAGAACCGCGAAAAGGATAGGCTCTGAGGGGTTAACTAGGGGTATCATGTACTAATGATGGGTACAATGCAAGGGTGTGGGGGAATTACTCAACCGATGTGGAAGAAGTAATTATATTACGGGTATCAAACAAGGGTTATCCTAATGCCTCTTATCATTTAGTTATTCCTAAATACACAAGTGTAGTCTTACTAGTGATCTCGAAATGCATCACAAAACAAGTTCTAGAATCTATTATACTACCGGTTCACACTCTAAGCATTAAAGATGAATGCTTTAATTCCTACTAATCTAAGGGCGATCCTCACATTTTGGGTAGAATTTAAGTGGTAAAGGGTTTTTTGTGCTAGTCATATAACTTCCTATCCATGAGACGCTTTAATAAGACTAATGGCCCACTCCTATATGTCATGAAAAATTTTAAATTTGGTGCCAAAATTACCCTAACCGACATTTTCTCATGGTTTACTACACAAATGCAATTGGACAAGGCAAATATTCAAGGATAAGCATAGTTTCAAAGTTCCCGTTTTATTTTCCTTCCCTACACTTAAACTGAACATTGTCCCGAATGTTCCCCAAAAGTATCAAAGTTATGATAACGGAAGGTAATAAAAGATGAAAGAAACTAATACTCCCCTGATTAGCTCGGTAGGATCCGTGTAAAGTGGTGGTTACATCTTTCTTCAAGAAGAACGTTTGCGTGAAATGCTCCTTCTCATCTTATGTATCTTCTTCTTGGTAAATTTAACCTGCACACTTGAAGAAAACAAACGAAAACTTCGCGTAAAATCCACGGTAACAATATATATAGGACTCTACTAAACTAGGATATAATGCTTGTAGAATGGATGTTTACAGAATTTCTGGAAAATTAAGACCTGGAAAATTCCAAAAATTTATAAGTAGCTCAGAAAACAAGAAAAAGTAATCAGTTGTTTCTGCTCCTTCCTGAAGCCGTCAGGTTGCGATCCTGACGCCGTCAGGTTATCCTGACAAAAACTGGTCTGCGATTTTCTGGAAAAAATTATGGAAAATTTACATCTTTAGAATCTGGAAAAATTTCTTGCAAAACATCCATTATGACTCGATACAAGCATTTGACTCGAACAAACACACATGTATATCTTTTAATTAATTGAAATTCTCATGTTTACGTTTCTTTTGAAAACCTGTGTAATCCTCCCTACACTTATCCCTTATGTAAAATACCTTTATATGTAATTAAGACGAGGTTAAATACAAAATAAAGCATTTTTACAAATTTAAACATGAGAATAAACAATCAATAAAAGATACACGTCACAAATAAGCAAACAATTAAGCATGGGTTGCCTCCCACGAAGCGCTTTTCTTTATTTTTTAGTCTTGTAGCTAGACTCGAAGTCGTACCCCTACGTTGTCCTAATCTTAGAGGCCCATTCGATCTCCTTAACCCTTCTCTCATCACAAATATATTCAGGGCCTAATTCAAGACAAGCAGTGTAGTAAACCTTGTTCTTCCAGTCTACTTCAAATGCCAGAATATTGTCCACATCTAAATTATCAATACCCTCAAACTTCTTATTTTTATGGGGCATTATATATTTAACACTCTCAGCTCCATTTGAGAACTCGACTATTCCTTCCTCTCGATCATAAACCATCTTAGACTCCTCTATAAATGGTCTCCTGAGTATTACATCCCCTAAAAACCCATCAATGATGCCCTTAACATTCTCCAAAATCATGAAATCACACCTATATGTGAAGTTACCTACGAAGACATGCAATCCTTTAACCCTCCCAACATAGTTACTTGCTTTCTTAGGGCGAAAGGGGTCCCTCATAGGTTCTAGCTTTTTGCTCATGATCCAATTGTAATATAGCCTAGACATTATATATATGGCTGCCTTATAGTCAATGTAGGTGTGATCCCTATATAAGTATCCAATCATACACGGTATCTTGATGTTTTTAGGGTTACCCCTTCTTATGCGAGGCTCAAAAGGTGGTCTCGGGAAGTTAACTACGTTATAGTGATAGGCGGTTTCCTTCCCTTTAGGGTATGAGTCGAAATACCCCCTAAGTTCTTCCTCCTCCTTACCATCATCCATAATTTCTAACACCTTATAATCTCCATCTTCTAGGTCATCATCCGAATCATTTGAGGTCGAATCACTATCTAAAGTGTTAGTAGATTCCTTAAGGGCTTCCTCAAGCGTATTTTCATTTATCCTATTTAATTTCCTAAGCTCTCCAATTTCACTAACAATACGAGCTCGAAGTTTGTTGGCAAAGGCTGGGTCAAGCGGTGGGTACTTGTTTGGTGGTGAAGTGTTGTTTGATGAATTATCACTTTCCATGATGAAAAGTGATAGGATTACGAACAAAGGTCACGAAGAAGGGGGATAGACTACGAGGAAGCTAAAATTGGGAAAAAATATTACTTGATATGAATCAAGCAAGGAAACCTAAACGAGGTGGACTCCTAACTAGCTATTCTATTCCCCGGCAGCGGCGTCAAAAACTTGATAATGCTACACGCGTCGTTCGGGGTCAAAGGAACTTCCTTTTCATCGAGCAAGTTTTTCAACACCCTAGGCAGTGAACCTAATTGTTGTAGTGTAGTATTAGGGTAAGCCACGGAAATTGATATCGTTCTCTAGGGGAATAGGAATGCTAGTGAGAAGTTACTACGCTCAGGTTGGGGTTGAGGAAGATTATTTTTTATCTTTTTTATGTTTTTTAGGAAATGGAAAGGTACGAATATCGGGGTTTGAGTTTGGGGGGTTGGTATTTCTACCGATTACTTCTACTTATCTAATTATCTAATCTAGTGGGTAGTCTATGTCTAATTATTGTGTGCTCGTATGATGATTTAAAGATATGTTTACTTAGGTTTTATTACTCCTTAATTATCTCCTATTGATGGTTGAATTGTCACGTCCTTATTCTTAATCGCGTTGTGTGTCTAAGGTCGTAGGGTATGCGTTTATCCCTAACTCTTTGAAGCTACCAAAGGTTAATGACTACAAAATCTCTAGGATTTATAAACTTAACACTAAGGTACTCTTTGGATGGTTTAGCGTACAATGACTCTAGGTACTATAAGCTAAGGTTCACAAAGATTAATCAAGCATTAACTACACAACGGATGACCTATCGCAATCCTAGATCATTAACAATTAGGATAAGAGACAACCAATCAATATTGAATAATTAAGTTTCATATTCCCTAAGCAAACACACAAGTAAATTAGCCGGACATGGGAAACATGCAAGCATACACACAATTAATTGAAGACATACTTGAATTAATGAAGTAAAACACTTATCTTGATGTAAGATAGGGTATGGAACCCTAAAATACTGTACAAGAAAGCCTTGGTTCGGTTTAGGTTTTTACTCCAAAAGACTACACACTGAAAACTAAAAAATTCGGATTCTATATATAAGATTACACATGCGACGGCGTCACCCTTTGATTTGTGACGTCGTCGGGTCGCCGTTATTAGGGTTTCATCTTGGCCACGTTAGTCTTGCGACGGCGTCACCTTATGCCTGTGAAGCCGTCCCCTTTAGTCTCTGACGTCGTCTGGATCAAATCTAAGCTGTCTGAGTTGCGAGACCCTACTCTTTTAAAACCTGAAGCCGTCACTTGCAAATGAGCAATTTGGCTACTGAGCCATCACAAAAGTTGTCCGACGGCGTCGCAAGTTTGTGCCTGATGCCGTCCCCTTCAGTTCCAGCAGCCTGAGTGTCTCGATTCTTGACTCTGGCCATTTTCTTCGTATATTCGCGCCTTTTCGTCCGAATAAGTGCCATTCCAGCATTTTGCCTTCAAGATACCTAAAAAGTGAAAAGGAACGATATTAAGTAATAACGGATACAAAAGTGATCAAATAAGGGCTTAAACGACTCCTCAAAAAGGTACATTTTAAAACCTTATCAACGAGATCACCACCTTTGAAGTCGAGCAAGCTCAAGTCCATGAGTTGCCATGCTTCCTCATCATCAAGACTACTGAAGTCTTCTTGTTGATGATTGTTTTTCTTTTCCTAAGAAGTGTTGAAGACATTTGTGAAAGGTGTCTCAAGTGTCAAGACGAAGATATTAGTGAAGGGTATCTATCGTCCATATCATAAGCACTTGTGATGGGTGCTTAGAAGTCAAGACTAGAAGCATTAGTGAAGGGTGCTTAGAAGTCAAGACACAAGACATTAGTGAAAGGTGTCTTGAAGATCTAGTTAAAGGCATTTGTGAAAGGTGCCTTAGATGTACATTTGATATGGTGTGTTTCGATGTACAAGATATATTAGTACTAGATCTAAGGATATTGATATCCTTGATGATGTTGTAATAAGGAGTTGGTCTCCTTTGGGATTTGTCGTTGGTGTAGTTTTGGGTAGTAGTTCCTCCATTGCAATGGAACTAGGTGCTTAGCCTAGTACCTAATAAAGGGTAGGCGACGTTGTGTAGGTGTGGTTCACCTTGGTGTGAAAGAACTAGGTACTTAGCCTAGTACCTGATGAAGGGTAGGCGGCGTTTTGATAGGTGTGGTTCACCTTGGTATGAAAGAACTCGGTATTTAGCTTTGTACCGGAAAAAGGTGTAAGCGATGTTGTGAAGGATTCTCCGCCATAAGGAGTTGGTGTAGTGATTACGAACTCTCGAGTAGGTGACTCAGGGAGTGGAGTAGGGCAAGGAAGGTGTCCTTGTAGCGGAACCACTATAAATACTCACGTTGTGGTTTTGTGGTTCTTACTCTTATCTTTTCATTACATACTTTTATATGTTTGTTTATCAACATCCAACACACACATCCAAATAGATTGACATAAGTTGATCTAAATATTTAAAAGGAAGTTTTAAATCGGTAAAACTATTCAACCCCCCCCCCCTTCTAGTTTTCCACATGTTTGCTTAGATCTATGAAACCTAGTTGTTAATTATTGTTAGGTTGTCTCTTATCTTAATTGTAATTGGCTTAGGAGTGCGACTAGGCTATCGTTGTGTTTAATACTTGATAAATCTTTGATAGTTTATGAATGACTTAGTGGATTTTGTTTACTAAACCCAAAGATAACCTCAAAGTTAGTTTATGAATGACTTAGTGGATTTCGTTTACTACACTTAAGGGTGACTTCAAAGAGTTAGGAAATGCACACCTTACGACCTTAGAAGACACAACGCGTTAAGAATAAGGACGTGATAATTCAACCATCGATAGGAGATAACTAGGGAGTAATAGTATCTAGGTAAACACATCTTTAACTATCATACGAGCACACATCAATTAGACATAGCCTACCCCTTAGCTTAGTTAATTAGAATAGATAGTAGAGTAATCAGTAGAAATACCACCCCCAAATCCAAACCCCGAGATTCGTACCTTTCCATTTCCTAAAAAAATATAAAAAAGATAAAAAAAAATAATCTTTCTCAACCCCAACCTTAGCGTAGTAACTTCTCACTAGCATTCCTATTTCCCTAGAGAACGATATCAATACCCGTGGCTTACCCTAATACTACACTACAACGATTAGGTTCACTGCCTAGGGTGTTGAAAAACTTGCTCGAAGAAAAGGAAGTTCCTTTGACCCCGAACGCGCTGTGTAAGCGTATCAAGTTTTTGGCGCCGCTGCCGGGGAATAGAATAGCTAGTTAGATTTCACCTCGTTTAGGTTTCCTTGCTTGATTCCTATCAAGTAAGATTTTTTCCCATTTTTAGCTTCCTCGTAGTCTATCCCCCTTCTTCGTGACCTTTGTTCGTAACCCCATCACTTTTCATCATGGAAGGTGATAATCAACCACCACTCATTAACCCACCACCAAATGACCCGCCAAGAGGTCGTACTCTTGGTGAATACTCAAGACCAAGCCAGCTAGGCTATAGAAACACCATTGAGCTTCCCGACCAAGCCCAAAATACGGCCCTTCGATCCGACACCATCCGGTTGGTGCAAAACGGATGTGCATTCCATGGACTTTGTTCCGAAGATCCTAATCAGGATCTTAAGGATTTCCTTAAAATCGTCGATTCCATCGACCTCGATGCTACTACTCGGGATACAACGCGTCTGCGTCTCTTCCAATTCTCTCTACGGGACCAAGCTAGTAATTGGCTTGAGCGACTTCCCGCCGGCTCCATCTCAAGTTGGGATGATCTCACCTCTCATTTCCTTGCTTAATTTTTCCCACCGGAGAGAACTACCAAACTTAAGAATGACATCTTGATGTTCCAACAACGTCAAGGCGAAACTCTGTACGAGGTGTGGACTCGATTTAAGGACTTGCTCCACAAAGTCCCTCCTCACGGCATCGATCTTTGGCTTCAAGTCTAAATCTATTACGATCGTGTCAACTTCTCAACTAAGAAATCCATCGACCAAGCGGCCGGTGGTAAACTTAGTAAACTCACCGTGGAAGAATCGTGGGGTACAATAGAGGACCTTGCCCTTTATGAAAACGAATGTTGAAATGACCCCCGTGAATTGTCCAAAACTGATAAGGCAGTCTCTTTGCCTCCCATTGACTCACAACTTTCCAATCGTAGGATGCTCGAACTTGAAGATCAAGTCAAATTCCTAATGAGCTCCTACGAGACTCCTAAGCTCGAGCTAAATAACTTAGGAAAATCCTACAACAACCCTCCAAACACCGGAACTTACACTAGTCTTGAGGGAATGGTGTCCAAATTCATGTCATCTCAAGAAGCTCGATTGACGCAACTTGAAGCCGATTTCAAGCAACGACAAAGCGAGATGACAACCAAGCTCGACACCCTCTTAAAAGCCTTCAATGGACAAAGGGATGAAATACAGAAAAAAAAGGGCGGAGACGATGGACTTAGTGAAAGAGTACACTAAGACGAAGATTCCCGAGAAGGTGCTAGTGAGGAACGATGAGCACGCCACCCCCACTTTGTCTGTTAACGCCATTTCCATTGCTTCCGATGAGGATGGAGCAGTTGAGAAGAAGAAGCCTGAGAGCAGCAAGGATAGTAAGGATAAGAATGCGGATCGGACTGATGATGTACCCAAATTCATCAAGCATTACCTTAAGCATGGGATCAATAAGAGAACAATCATTAACCAAGTGAAAAACTTTAGGTGCAATGATGTTCTTAGGAAAGCCCTCTTAGGTGAAATAGGAGAGGAAGAGTATGACACCATGCCTATTGGACCTATGTACAAGTCGATTCTGAGAAAGCCAGTAACTAAGAAGCAAGAGATCTCTGGGAACTTTGTAATTCCATGTAGCATAGGTGACTTAGAGAACCTAAATGCCTTGGCCGACCAGGGATCCGACATAAACATAATGCCGCTGTCAGTCTATAATAAGTTGACTAAGGAGGAACCGACCAAGACCAATCTTAGACTTTCCTTAGCAAATCATTCATATGTTTATCCCATAGGAATAGCGGAGGATGTCTTAATTGAGGTTGCCAATATTGACAAAGGGATGAAATTGAGGTTGCTTGTTTGTGTGTCATATATCTTTTCATTGATTGTTTATTCTCATGTTTGAATTTGTGAAAATGCTTTATTTTGTCTTTAACCTCGTCTTAATTACATATAAAAGTAATTTACCAAAGGGATAAGTGTAGGGAGGATTACACACGTTTTAAAAAGAACGTGAACATGAGAATTACAATTCTTGAAAAAGATATATATGTGTGTTTGTTAGAGTCAAATGCTTGTATCGAGTCATAATGGATGTTTTGCAGGAATTTTTCCAGATTCTAAAGATATAAATTTTCTAGAATTTTTCCAGAAAATCGCAGACCAGTTTCTGTCAGGATAACCTGACGGCGTCAGGATCGCAACCTGACAGCGTCAAGAGGAGTAGAAACAAATTATCTTACTTTCTCTCGTTTTATATGCTACTTATAAATTTTTGGAATTTTCCAGGTCTTATTTTTCCAGAAAATCTGCAAACATCCATTCCACAAGCATTATATCTTATTTAAGTCTAGAACTACATCATGTTGTGATTTTTCTTTGTTCGGTTTGATGCTTTGGGTTGTCTGTTTTCTTCAAGTGTGTAGGTTTTATTTATCAAGAAGAAGATACATAAGATTGGAAGGAGCTTTTCACGCATACATTCTTCTTGAAGAAAGATTTAACCACTACTTCACACGGATCCTACCGAGCTAATCAGGGGAGTACTAGTTTCTTTCGTTTTTAATTACCTTCCATTATCATAACTTTGATACTTTCGGGGAACATTGGGGACAATGTTCAGTTTAAGTGTAGGGAGGGAAAATAAAACGGGAACTTTGAAACTATGCTTATCCTTGACTATTTACTTTGTCCAATTTCATTTGTGTAATAAACCATGAAAAATATCGGTTAGGGTAATTTTGGCACCAAATTTAAAAATTTTCATGACATATAGGAGTGGGCCATTAGTCTTAATAAAGCGTCTCATGGATGGGAAATTATATGACTAGCACAAAAACCCTTTACCACTTAAATTCCACCCAAAATGTGAGGATCGCCCTTAGATTAGTAGGAATTAAAGCATTCATCTTTAATGCTTAGAGTGTAAACCGGTAGTATAATAGATTCTAGAACTAGTTTTGTGATGCATTCCGAGATCGCTAGTAAGACTACACTTGTGTAGTTAGGAATAACTAAATGATAAAAGGCATTAGGATAACCCTTGTTTGATACCCGTAATATAATTACTTCTTCCACATCGGTTGAGTAATTCCCCCACACCCTTGCGTTGTACTCATCTTTAGTACACGATACCCCTAGTTAACCCCTCAGAGCCTATCCTTTTCGCGGTTCTCGTGATGTTTCGGTTTTCCGGAATATCAATGAAGAGCATTGTTTACAATCCACCCCCAAATGTACACCCAAATCGCCTTAGCCTACCTTGTATGCACTCACTTTTAGTGCATTATTGTTATCACACTAAACCCTTAGTTCAATTATCTAGTTGCTTGCATAAGTTGCTAAGTCGAGTCATATCCTTTGTACACAGTTTTGGGACGATTGGGACTCATGGGAAAAGTTAAATTTTATGAAATGACGGGAAGGGAACGTTAAATTCAAATTCCCTTTATTTGCATAATAATGTACTCCAAGTGTTTTGATCTTTTCAATTCGGGTCAAATTAGTGTTTTAAAAACTCAAGTGTAGGGATGTGCCTATAAATCCCTATCATTTTGATGTTATCGTAGAGGATGGTAGAGTAAGAGTGTATGAAAAAAAAAATTGAAAAAAAATAGAAAAAAGAGAAAAAAAAAGAGTGTAAAAAAAAAGATGAAAAAACATATGGGCTACTATCCTACATCTATCTTTAAATTGATGTTTGTTTGTTTCAGTTATCTAGAGTTTAGAGTGTCGAGTCTTGGCTTGGCAACGCCATTCTTCGCATGCTTGTAACATAAAGATTTTTGACTTGCCACCACTAAATCGCCTATCCCACCAAACCCTTTGTTTCCCTATCGTAAGCCTAACATTACAACCCTTTAAAAGACCTCTTGGATAGTCTTTCCTAGGTGCTTACGCCAAAGCGATGGAGGTTTGATCTAGTCTCAAGCCTATGGTAATCTATGTACTAGGACCGGTTAATGAGTGTTTATCTTCCATTTCCAACTTGTTATATTTCATATACACCCGAGAGATGTGAGTATCCAAACACCCCATGTGAGGTGCTAGTATGTAATTTCAGTGCTTGTTATGACTTTTGCGGGGCTTATATATGTTGTGGATCGTTCTAAACTAATGCTTCATGACCCCTAATTTATAAATCAATTGGCTAAAAGCACATTTGCTTGAGGACAAGCAAATACCAAGTGTAGGGATATTTGATAAGGATTTAAAAGGTACCTTTTTGAGGGGTCATTTAAGCCCTTAATTGATCACTTTTGTATCCGTTACTACTTAATTTTGTTCCTTTTCACTTTTTAGGTCTCTTGAAGGCAAATTGCTGGAATGACACTTATTCGGACGAAAATGCGCGAATATACGAAGAAAATGGCCAAAGTTAAGAATCGAGACACTCAAGCTGTTGAATTGAAAGGGGACGGCGTCAGGTTCTATTTGTGACACCGTCGCAACATGCTTTGTGATGACTCAGTAGCGAAATTGCTATTTCACTTGACGGCATCAGGTTTAAAAGAGTCGGGCGTCACAACTCAGACGGCCTAGATTCGGATCCCGACGGCGTCAGAAGATGAAGCCGACGGCGTCACAACCATAAGGTGACGCCGTCACAAGCTGCAACATGCGCGTGAAGTAGCTGATAATGTTTTGGCCATAACTTTTGAATACGAACTCGGATTTAGGTGATTCAAAAGCCCACGCGACCGGAACGAGAAAATCTACAATTTGGTGAAAAAGTCGTCGTGACGCCGTCACTCTTTAAGAGTGATGTCACTCTTTGCCGACAGAAAATCTGCCTATAAATAGAACATTATAACTTCACTTTTTGAGGCTCAAAACCCTAACTCCGATTCCAGGGCTTAGATAGGTGTTTTTCCAGCAACTTTGAAGGTTTCAATCACTACAAAAACATCTTGTAATGGTATGTTGATTATATCTTAATCCATATCTTCAATTTATCATTATGTCTACCTCATGTTTGATTGATTGTGTGTATGCATGCTTGTTTAACATGTCTGGCTAAATTTCTTGTGTGTTTGCTTAGATCTATGAAACCTAGTTGTTAATTATTGTTAGGTTGTCTCTTATCTTAATTGTAATTGGCTTAGGAGTGCGACTAGGCTATCGTTGTGTTTAATACTCGATAAATCTTTGATAGTTTATGAATGACTTAGTGGATTTCGTTTACTAAACCCAAAGATAACCTCAAAGTTAGTTTATGAATGACTTAGTGGATTTCGTTTACTACAGTTAAGGGTGACTTCAAAGAGTTAGGAAATGCACACCTTACGACCTTAGAAGACACAACGCGTTAAGAATAAGGACGTGACAATTCAACACTACAAAAAAAGGGTGTTTTTTGGACGAATGTCTTTGGAACGGCTACAAAAAGGTACCAAATACTTGTAATTGGCATTGTTTTAATAACTGTGCCAAAAACTTATGTAATAGGAACCACTACTAAAAAGTCATTCCAAATACACACGTATTTGAGACGGTTTCAAAAAAAGGTGCTAAAAACATATATATTTGAGACGGTTTTTAAAAATGGTTATTTTTTAAAAACCCGTTCCAAATACACACTAGACCTTAATTATATGTAAGTGTTACTCCGACTTTAAATAAACACTCTTGCCTTATGATCCTTATCACTCAAGGAAAACCAAACATACGATTAGCTTAATCTCACACCACAAACTTATACCAATCATTGCTTTACGTACAATACGTAAACATATATTTATTTACAGTAGCATGGTACCGACACAAAGTAGCGGGTTCGAACGATAATGTTGTTTAACGGTTATTTGATTTTACGTTTTTTTGGCGAACATTGTTTGACGATTTTTTATAATGAACTATAGTTTATCAAGATTGTGTGTTTATGTTGTGAGATTGTGATGAATTAATATATCATATTATTATATGCAAATTTAAAAAGTTATTAGTTTTAACTATAAATATACTTAACTAATTATATTAGTTACTCCCTCCATCCCATAAAAAGAGTCCACATTATTATTTATGTTTGTCCCAAAATAAGTGTTCAGTTTTTATAAATGGACAATAATTATGACTCGTAATTGCTGGTTTTCCTACTTTACCCTTATAATCAAAACTTGCATTAATTACTCATTTCTAATTTCTATATTAACTATGAGGATTTAAATAATTTTTAATCAATCAAAACTAGCATTAATTACACATATCATAATTTGACCATTTTTTGTTTGTGGACACTCTTTTTAAGACAGAGGAGTATATTTTATTTTTGTTACATATAAATTAATGTGTAATTATTGTATTTTTAAATTTTATTTTAATAATTATTAAAAATAAAGTATGTGTTAACTGCTTTTAAAAAATATAATATATTATAATGACTAGCGTTGAGAACAATATAAAATCAAAATTATCTAAAGATCTAATAAACCAATCATAGTCAGTTATTTTTTCATTTAAAAATCCCACTTTCCACCTCTTTTTTAAAAATAAAATATCTTGCAAACGGTAAATCGTCAAGTGAAAAAAAAAATACACCATCGCGACAAGTATTTTTTTATCTTTCAGTAGACGAGCACTTTTATATACTTTCGACGAACTTTTTTTACGATTTTTTTTTCAGTTACGTCTGGAAAATCATAAGTGATTTGTATCATAAATCACATGTGATTTCAAAAATCACATTTGTGATGTCATAAATCACATGTGTGATTTCATAAAGCACATGTGATTTGTGATACAAATCACATGTAATTTTTCCAGACGTATCCGAAAAAAAATCAAAAAAAAGTGTCGAAATTAAATACAAGTGGCCATCTATAGAAAGATGATTTAATTATCGTCGCGATGGTATGATTCGTTTTGCGTAATGATTAACGGTTTGCGAGATATTTTATTTTTAAGAAAATGTGAATGTTTATTTTGTTGTTTTGATGAAAAAAATAAATAGAAATGATTAATTCATAGAATATTTATAGAATGTTGGATTCACATTGAACTTTTCTAATAACGACTAACGATTAAAAATATATAGTTCAACATATCTATATCTATACTACCTTATAATGTATTTAGGACTCTCTATAAAATGAAGTCTTAAAAAATAAGTCTACACACTTACTATAAAAGGAAGTCTCACATTTCAAAATAAGTTAGACTACAAAAGTTGTATTAATTTTGCTATTAATTTAATACATAGCTTTAAAATTCAGCTATCTTTTTGAAAATTAAATACACAACATTGTAACAGCACTAATTCAAATCATCGTAACAGCACACACCAATTCATTCATTCGTGCAATTACTTTAAAGAAAAACGTGTAATCGAATAGCATTTGCTCGCCGCAAAATATAATCACGGGGTACCCACCGCCGCATTGAGCTGATACCCTACTATTGTAAGTAATATACTTGCATAGTTAAATTAGTGAATTTATTACTCCCGCTCATATATCCCTTCACAGGCAATCTTAATTTTTAAAATTTTCAATTATGGGCCAAAGCCAAACCCAATATTTTCACAAAGAGAATTCTCCCCAACCCGCTTTGTACCAAGCATTATATTATTATACATTTGTATATCTGTTACACAAGCTACATATGATTTCTAGTTTGATTCTCTAAAATATTCTCTTTAATTCCACATACGTGATTTTGATTTAAGTTTAGTGACAGCTAAAGTATGCATTGCATATGGTTGCAATGTTTAATGACCCGCTTTGTACTAAGCATTATCTATACTACATATAATACAAAAACAGTCAAACTTGAAAAAGTGGAAAAGTGAAATAGTGAAATTAGTCAGAAGAGAGAGAAATTTATACACCACTAAAACTAAAAATGGCAATACAGTTGTACATCAGCACATTCACAACTAACCAAAACACACACACACAAACAATCATCTCTTCCACCACCAAAGCTCCCACCACCGGATCTCACCACCAGCCGACCTAACCCCATTGCTTGTCGCCGCCGTAGAACAGGACCAACACAGAAAACTAGATGAACCACGATAGAACACGACCAACATGCTCACCACCGCCGGATCTCATCTACCGCAAGTTTTGAGGTATCTTTTTTTTTTCTTTTCATTTTTTGATAAATCTATGACTATTTATCAATTTTTGAAGATCTTTTTTACAGATCTGAGACATATCTTTATTTTTTTTTCCAGATGTAAGTTTATATAACAATTTTGACAGTATTTTTTTTAGATTTATTATTTTTGCCGGAATCTACTGTTGCCGACGTGAGTTGCCGCCGCCGCTGTCGTCGTTGTTGTTGCCAGAATCATATTTTGAGGTTTATTTGTTTTTTTTTCTTTTCTTTTTTTATAATTTAATTATGTAGTTGGTATGAAACATTTTATGGATTTGTATTTATTTTGTAGATTTGAGTTGCTATCACATTTTTCAGTCGTCGCTGTTGTCACTGTGTTGCCGTAATTTGCGTAGCTGCCGCCAGAAGTTGTTGTTGTCACTGCTGCGTCCACCGGAAAACATCCATTCACAATCGATCTATGTTGGTGGGTGCTTTGTTGTATAAATCTTATAATTGGTAATTATCGCACATATTGTCAATTTAATTTTGCAATGTGTTTTTTTAGGGTTTAGATTCGAATTACATGTTTTTTTTAGGGTTTAGATTCGAATTACATTTTTTCTGTGTATGGTTGGATGGAATTAGGGTTTCTATGGGTGAATATTGACCTAGGGTTGGGTATTATTTTGGGCTAATTTTCGTCTGTTCATGGTTGATACAACAAACGAGTTAAGGTTTCGATTTTGGGGGGTTTTGGTGTCTGATAATGTCGGCGATAAGAAAAAGGTGGTAAAAAAAAGTCTCCCGCGGCGAAGGTGGAGAAAGTGATGCCTTTGGATAAGAATTTTGGGTTTGCGACGAATTTCCAGGCGAAATATGAGTTGGGGAAGAAATTGGAAAAGGACATTTTGGGCATACTTGTAGAGCTAAGTGTAAAAAAGGTGTTTTGAAGAATCAGTTTGTTGCTATTAAAATTATTCTGAAAGCTAAGGCATAACTTATCAAGTTCGCTTTAACATAGTAAGTAAAATGATGTATGTTACTGTAAAAGTTCGAGTCTTTGATGAAGTCGTCACTTGCCCATTTCATATACATGGATATACTTAGCAAATTGGTGTAACAAATGTAAGTTTTAGATTTCTTGAGCTAACCCACTTCAAATCTTGAATAATTTTACTGATGTTTATGTACAACAATTACTGATGTTTATGTACAACAAAGTTTGAATCTGAATTAACTCTTGCACTTACCATTTCAATTCTTGAACAAGTTAAGTGAATTGGATTATGTGAATTGCAATCAATTACTATATGTTTCTAAGTTTAATCGATATTAAGCCATGGTGTACCTTTTTTACTGCCAAATCAATTACTATGTTTCTAAATTGTGACCTCTATATCAAGTAATTTTTTCACATATTCTTTGACGTAGTTTTTTGGGTCGTCTTGTTGCACTTGCAGGGTGGAAGATACTCATAAAAGGATGCCAAATCTATTGTAATGCAAATACTAAGTATAGCTTAATTTACTCATACAAGGAGTTGTGCATCGTGATTTAAAGCCAGAGGTATCTATTCTTTGCAATACTTTTAGTTTAAAATTTTAAAGATCACCTCATTTAAATTAGCGATGATTTTTAGTAAAGGTGGCCCAAAGTTTATGCTTTGTCAATAACACTCAAACATGATAGAATAAAAAGTTCTATTTTTATAGTAAGCATTACTGAGTAATATGACTTATTCATCCATATGTTACACACTAATAGTAAGCATTACTGAAGGGCCACCGTTTGTTGGTCGTTCAGAGTATAATGACTTGGCTAAGTTTTTTAAGCATTGTGTAAGTTTGCAATAATTCATAATTAGTTGTATGGGGTTAGTAAACATTACTTCAAAACTGAAAATGAAGTTATGATTTATAATGGGTTGATTTCGTGGGTTGGTTAACATGTCAAAACTTACGCTTATGAGTTGAACAAGCTCTTTTAGCTGAATGCCTCCACTAACAGGCTGTTTGGGGGTACTCAAAACAGTTTTCTTTGTGTTCAGCCTGCAATTAGCAATCAGCTGCCGAAATTAGCTTTTACCCAAACACCCCCTCAAGTAACCTTTTTAAAAATAAAAGGAGTATGGCATTGCGTTTGGGAAGTAATTATGTGATATAGAAAATTAAAACGTTTATATGCCACAAGGATCCATAGGCGGCCTGTTGGGTAATGGGTCAATACGGGTATATGTTTTTGGCATAGGTGAAAACATGTTGGGTTGACATGAAACACCATTCATCTTCATACATTAACTATAACGTCACTGGAGTTGCAACAACTTGAAATGTGACACGAGCTGCTACTGCTGCAACAAATACACACATTAAGTACATTTTTTCGTTTGATATAGCTACGTTGAATATTCATCTTCATGTCCAAAAACCATTGGTTATAGGTATTCATTGGTTTTGCGATCATACACATGAACCTGAAAAAAATGTTGATGACAGTCATTTGGGAGCATATGATGCCATTGGTCTAATAAGGTTGCAAGGGAACAGGCATCCTATAACCTTCTACCCACATGTGTTTCTGATAGGGAGTATGTCAACTCGAACACCAATGAAGCTAGAAGTATGCAGTTTTTGTTCATGGCTATTTTTTATTTACATTTTATATGTTTTATGCAAGGATATTAGTATTCAAGTGGAATCTTTGAGTTTTTACCTTTTTGTGATAGTTTTGTAACATGTATTTGTAATAAGTAGTTTTTTGTTATTAGTTTGCAAGTTGCTTTTTTCAAACTGCTTGTGCTTATGATGAGTATGCAAATACTCATCATTTTTGTACCTTTTAGACTGCCAAAAACATCCAAAAACACCCGTCAAAGCATCAAAATCATAAAAATATCACAAATAAGTGTTTTATGTGTTTTAAATGCAAAAATACCAAAATCAGATGAAAAACGTATCAAGTTTGCATAATTGGCAGTTTTAGTCCCCCAAGTTTCAAAAGTTGTCAAAAATAGTCCCTGGTAAATCAAAATAATGAAAAATGTTATTTAAAGTCCCTAGGGATTCATGAGTTGTCAAACTTGGTCCTTGAAGTTTAAAATTGCAAAATGACAACTTTGGTCCCTCAACTTTGAAAAATGTCAAAAATAGTCCTCGGATATTTAAAAATGGAAAATAATCAAAAGTAACCCTTGTACTATTCATATATGGCATAATAGGTCCTTGTGTTAACTTTGGAATATTGGCAGGTCCAACCATTCATTTTCAGAAAATGACACAAATGGTCCTTGTGATAAAACTACAACCAAACGGACCCTTTGAGCTTTTTAAACCAGTTCAAAACCCATTTGAACCCCCACCTATTATTAATACCGGTCAACATACCAGTCAAACCCACTCCTTCCCGCTTACACTGTTCACCTTCCTCCCACACACTGTAAAACCAAAACCACCTTCCACCTCCATGGTTTCACCACCACCTGTCCACCGCAGCTGTCTACCCACTCCCTTCCACCTCCACAAATACCCAAAAATCCTTAATTGCTAAAAACCTGCTCTAATCCACTACTATGACTTTTGGCGCCAAATTTACAAGTGCACGTATGGGATTAATTGAAGACATTTCAAGGGGTGGGATTGAAGCAGAGGAGAGAGATGAAGCTATTGGGGTGATTATTTAAGAAGAAAGAAGACAGAGAGATAGGTTGTCACTGTCTTAGACCATTTTCTTATTTTCTTGTAATCTTTTTTTAAAAGTTTAGTGTAAAAGCTTTCTGGGATTCTTATTTTCTGTATTGCACAAGTTATTTCAGTCTTAATTTAAGAGGTTTCATCAATTAATTCTTAGTTTATTGCCTTATTTAGCTTTCCCGCCAAAACTGGTTCTTGTCAAAATCTAAGTTTTAATCTGTTTGAATGGTTCAAATTAGTTTGTTTAAGCTATTTAAAAATTAATTTAGTCAACTAGAGTAATTTCTGGGGTTTATGCATAATTTTTCTTAAAAAGTCAAAGAAAGTCAACAAAAGCTCAAAATAAGCAGTTCTGGGAGAAGAAGCTAATCTGGATGGTTTTTCTGGTTTCTAGCTTGTTGACAACAAGCTAGGAGTGGTTTCTGGTCCTTGTTCTTTTATTCACAGTCCAATTCAGTTGTAAGCCTATTTCAAGTTTTATGTAATTTTCTAAGTTTACTGTAGAATAGCTTATTTTTAGCTTATCATAGTAATTTTCTGCTTATAAATAGTTTCTAATTATATTTTATCTGTTTTATCAGTTTTAAACAGCATTTTCTTTATCTTGCTTAAAAATCTCATAAAAGTCCAAAAATAGTTATATAGTATATAACTTATTAAACTACTTATTTCTGTGTTAAAAGTTGTTCATTAGTACTTAATTAAGTTAGTTAATCAGTAAAATTAGATCCTTTAGTTTAAAATATTGTGTTTCACCTTGAAAATCATCAAAACTGCCTTCAATAGGAGTGTTTGGATTAAGGTGTTATTCTGTGTTCTAGGATTTTTTAAAGTTTAAAACTAGCATAGGTAACTCACTTTAGGCTTAATTAGACCTTTCAAGTCATAAAACCAAGTGGTCTTTTGGAAAAAGTCAAAATCCACTTGAATTGCACCTTCACAGTCCACTGTTGGACTTTTAGAACCATTGATCATGCTCCTTAGCTTATAAGTAGATAACCAAGCTTATTCTAGTCTTATAATAGCTTATAATAACAGTTTAAGTTAATTAGAAGCAATCATAATTCACATTAGTCAACTTAGCTTATTAATCTAAAAAGTCAAAATTGCATCTTTGTGCAGAAATCCAAAAGTTCTAGGATTTTTTGTGATTTTTGTGTTTAAATTCAGGACTTGAAGCTTTTAGAAGTTAAAGCCCCCTAGCTAGTCTTTGTAATCCAACCTTTGGCTTAATTTTGTGATTTTTTCTCATAGCTTATTTAGTGGCTTAAAGAGGCCTGCAGGGCACAAGTATACCTTGCACCAGGGCATCATTCCAACAGGCCCCTTTCCAATTGTTCCTAGATTGTTCATTAGTGGGCCCCACCTCCTGTTTATTGGCTTATTGGAAAGCCAATAAGCCAAACTTTAAGGCTCATAGCTTATTTTCAATTTTTTAGCTTATTAGGTAGGGATGCTTGTCCCTTGAACTTTGTCCAATTCCATCCTTAAGCTGAGCACTTAGCTTTTGTGCACAACTCCTAAGCCCTCCCCTGACTTCAATAGTGGGTCCTAGAGGTTGAGCTTTAGTTTTTTAAAGTTTAAAACTAGCATAGGTAACTCACTTTAGGCTTAATTAGACCTTTCAAGTCATAAAACCAAGTGGTCTTTTGGAAAAAGTCAAAATCCACTTGAATTGCACCTTCACAGTCCACTGTTGGACTTTTAGAACCATTGATCATGCTCCTTAGCTTATAAGTAGATAACCAAGCTTATTCTAGTCTTATAATAGCTTATAATAACAGTTTAAGTTAATTAGAAGCAATCATAATTCACATTAGTCAACTTAGCTTATTAATCTAAAAAGTCAAAATTGCATCTTTGTGCAGAAATCCAAAAGTTCTAGGATTTTTTGTGATTTTTGTGTTTAAATTCAGGACTTGAAGCTTTTAGAAGTTAAAGCCCCCTAGCTAGTCTTTGTAATCCAACCTTTGGCTTAATTTTGTGATTTTTTCTCATAGCTTATTTAGTGGCTTAAAGAGGCCTGCAGGGCACAAGTATACCTTGCACCAGGGCATCATTCCAACAGGCCCCTTTCCAATTGTTCCTAGATTGTTCATTAGTGGGCCCCACCTCCTGTTTATTGGCTTATTGGAAAGCCAATAAGCCAAACTTTAAGGCTCATAGCTTATTTTCAATTTTTTAGCTTATTAGGTAGGGATGCTTGTCCCTTGAACTTTGTCCAATTCCATCCTTAAGCTGAGCACTTAGCTTTTGTGCACAACTCCTAAGCCCTCCCCTGACTTCAATAGTGGGTCCTAGAGGTTGAGCTTTAGTTTTTTAAAGTTTAAAACTAGCATAGGTAACTCACTTTAGGCTTAATTAGACCTTTCAAGTCATAAAACCAAGTGGTCTTTTGGAAAAAGTCAAAATCCACTTGAATTGCACCTTCACAGTCCACTGTTGGACTTTTAGAACCATTGATCATGCTCCTTAGCTTATAAGTAGATAACCAAGCTTATTCTAGTCTTATAATAGCTTATAATAACAGTTTAAGTTAATTAGAAGCAATCATAATTCACATTAGTCAACTTAGCTTATTAATCTAAAAAGTCAAAATTGCATCTTTGTGCAGAAATCCAAAAGTTCTAGGATTTTTTGTGATTTTTGTGTTTAAATTCAGGACTTGAAGCTTTTAGAAGTTAAAGCCCCCTAGCTAGTCTTTGTAATCCAACCTTTGGCTTAATTTTGTGATTTTTTCTCATAGCTTATTTAGTGGCTTAAAGAGGCCTGCAGGGCACAAGTATACCCTGCACCAGGGCATCATTCCAACAGGCCCCTTTCCAATTGTTCCTAGATTGTTCATTAGTGGGCCCCACCTCCTGTTTATTGGCTTATTGGAAAGCCAATAAGCCAAACTTTAAGGCTCATAGCTTATTTTCAATTTTTTTAGCTTATTAGGTAGGGATGCTTGTCCCTTGAACTTTGTCCAATTCCATCCTTAAGCTGAGCACTTAGCTTTTGTGCACAACTCCTAAGCCCTCCCCTGACTTCAATAGTGGGTCCTAGAGGTTGAGCTTTAGCTTTTTGAAAAGCCAATAAGCTCAGCTTATTGGATTCATTTTTTGTTTGGGCTTTCAATCTCTCCTGTGGGCCCCACAAGGCCCGGAAGTTGGCCAATTAGGCCTGTTTGCTACTCAGTTTTCAGCACAAGTGCTTATTGGCTTATCATAAGCTTATCAGTGCTACGCTTTGTAAATTTTTACTCATTACCAGTTCCTTTTTCTTATTTTCATCTTATTTCAGTTTTGTTTCCTTTTGATTAGCTTATTTGGTAGCTTAGTTGAGCTTAAAATCATCAAAATAAGCCAAAAGCTTAAACTGTTAAGCTCTTAAGCTCTCAAACTGCTTATTTTTAAGTTCTAAAATTTTTGTCTTTATTAAAGTTGCTTATTTTCAGTAGTTAAATAGTTTTGTAAAAGAAAAATCACAAAAACATCAATTTTAAAAATAGTGATAGCGTTTATTTAATATAAATTAGCTTTTTAATTTTCTTTTTCAGCTTATTATTAAGCACTTCCTGTTTTTATAATTTTCTTAGCTTTCTGTCATCATAAGATAATTATAGAAAAAATTTCATAATTTTCTTAGTTTGTTTAGTATTTATTAGAATTTTAAATAGTTAAAAAGTATTAAATAATTAATAATAAATAAATAAAAAGCATAAAAAATATCTTTTCAGTTTTAAAATTAGTTTTATAATATTTTAGATTTTTCTAAATGAAAATTTCATTTTTCTAGGCTAATTTTATATTTTCTTGTATTTAAGTGTATTTTAAATAATTAATAAATAGTAATTAAATAATAATAAATAGATAAAAAGTGTAATAAATATATTTTAAGTTTTAAAATAAGTTTTATAATATTTTAGATTTTTCTAAGTTAAAATTTCACTTTTCTAGCTTTATTTAATATTTTCTTGTATTTTAGAGTATTATTAAATAGTTAAAAATAGTTTTTAATTAATAATAATTAAATAAATAGTCATAAAAATAATTTTCTTTTTCCAATAATTTTCTTTTACTATTATGATTGTAAAAATATCATTTTCATATCCGTAGGTGTTTTATTCTTTTAAATTTACGTTTTATTTTGTACGTTTACGTAAAATTCAGTAAACGTACGCGTTTTTAGGTTTTAAACGTTTTTAAGTATTTTGCTTTCACGTACTTGTTCTTATAGCTTGTTTAAGCTATTTTATTTTATTCCTTAGTATAAATCACTCAAAACCTTTTTTTTCATTCAATATCACCCGATCACAGATTCGTTCTATTACAGTGTTCACACCTCGTTGGGACTTAACGACCCAGGGAAACACTAAACTCTCCTGGATAATTGCATTGCGTTCACAAGTGGTTGTCTAATAAAAGATAGACCGTTTGGAGCGAATCAGCTTATGATGTTCGAATAACATGAAGTTTAAATTTGTTGACATTGCTGTCTACATTTTACATATTTTGTTCCTCTTATTGTTACTTGATGCTCGTTTCGTATCTTCATAATTTAGTTAAATTTATTTTTTTAATCGCTTTTAATATTAAGTGACCAACGCCCCGCCGTAACGCAACTGAATACAATTTTTCAATAAAAAAATATTCGCCGTCAAAATTTGGTCGAAACTAGACACCGCTGCCGCTAGGCGCGGGTACTCGTCTAGTATTATTATACATTTGATCAAGTTTTCATAAGTAGATCTTTGTTGATTTATTTTGAATATATTATTATCGTCTTGTCTTAATTTTCATTCCCATGTATGTACGTATATAACACTGTTTTTTGATTGCTTGTATATTGTAGGTTCAAACTCTTCCACATTGATCTAAGAGATTACGAGATAAGAAACTTTGTGATTTTCACATTGTAAGTGAGTTTCATATTTTTTATTTAGACAATGGATTGTTACTATGATTATTAGTTTATTAAATTATCATCTTTGCTAACAACTTGATGCAAGATTAGTGTGTAAAATTACGGGGGGCAGGAGGTCACACATGTCAAGTGCGTAAAAGTTGTTCAGGTAGTTGGTTGGTAAGAAAACTTTCTATCCATTTTACACATTTTTACTTGTTATTTCTAACTTTAAATCAATACTTTGTTTATCTAACTTCTAACTTTTATCATGTTTAAACCACATTACTCATGCTTGATTTTTATTATATGTAGGGTGTACGAAAACATGAGCTAATTCGGACAACGTGGTTGCTGAGGGGCTGAGTATTAATCATGTTTAGCATTATCTAGGTAAACACATCTTTAACTATCATACGAGCACACATCAATTAGACATATACTACCCCTTAGCTTAGTTAATTAGAATAGATAGTAGAGTAATCGGTAGAAATACCAACCCCCAAATCCAAACCCCGAGATTCGTACCTTTTCATTTCCTAAAAAATATAAAAAAGATAAAAAATAATCTTCCTCAACCCCAACCTTAGCGTAGTAACTTCTCACTAGCATTCCTATTCCTATAGAGAACAATATCAATACCCATGGCTTACCCTAACACTACACTACAACGATTAGGTTCACTGCCTAGGGTGTTGAAAAACTTGCTCGACGAAAAGGAAGTTCCTTTGACCCCGAACGCGTTGTGTAAGCGTATCAAAGGCAAATGTGAGTGTTGGTTATATTCTAAAGAGAATTTGGATTGTTCCCGCCAAACTCATATGTATTCACTAGAGATGCATATTGGATTCCCCAACTTTCAAATATTTACTTTTGGATCCTTGTCATAAGTAAAATATTGAAAATGGTTTGTTAAAATCGTCCTTAGACTTGAGATGCAAGCAAGTTCTGTTATGTGTGGATATCATTTTTTGTAAGTATACGCAAAACGCTATCTAAATAAGGTAGTTATAAAGGCTATATTTCGGAGTGATGTGAAGCAACATCCACAACACTTGTAGTCAATAAAGGATTTGTTACTTCACTTGATATCTGAAGAAAGATACCATGGCGCCTCTCCAGATTTAATCAGATAACTGTCTGGCCAGACCCAAAGGGTAATGCAAGATGATTCTTGATTACATTTGGTATATCTGAATTAATATCTATAACGAGATTCTAAATGGTTAAACTATATGGAATGATTTAAGATTCATAATCCATGGTTTAACGGTATCTATAGCAAAGGATGATTAAAGCAAGACATTGAATGACCATGCTACTGAGAAACTTGTACGAAACTATTCTCTTAGACACTTTTAGTCAAAAAACGAGTGAGAGCGTTTGCTAGGCGTTTCCGTCGTTAGTTTTGTGTGCCATTCGACACACCAACTCCCAAGTGGGAGCTGTTGGTTTGTGGAAGTTGTAAACACGACAAAACACTAAGAGTGTGTGAGCCGATGGGGGCACACACGATAAAGACGAGTATATGTGTCGAACGTAAATATAATCTTGAATTACATACCCGATATGCATGCTATTTAACCCGATCAATTTGGACGACCCATGGGCTTATTTGAGTTTACAGTTGGGTCGAGATGGAGGTGCCTTGGGCCCTAGACTCCTACGATTGATTGGGTGCAAGAGCAGTGGGTTTGCTTGGGCTTTAAGCTTGTCGACCAAGCAAAAGACCCAAGCTGGGGCAGTTTGGTTTTGTATATATACAAACATACCCTTTTGCAAACTCACGACATATCATAATCTATCCCTAATCCCTAACCGATCCAATTGCTTTCCTGCTTAAAAACTTTAGTCGACTTGTATCAAGTCTTGTAAAGTTTCTTTGGTTTTCTTCGTCCCTAAACTTGCAATGTATTCAAGCGTTTAGGTGGAGAATCATTGGAGGTTACATGTTCCTGTATTCCCAGTTGAATCGTAGCAGCATGGAATGGGTTTCAGTTTATGGTTGTGGTCTATTCCTCGGACAGGAAGCTGCAAGATATCGGACATCGTTTGTCCGATATCGGGTGTATGTTGAAAACAGTTTATCAACTGTTTGGTTCTCGAATAATGATAACAAGCTGGTTCCTTGTGTAGTTTTCTTATTCGAATAATTCAAAGTGGTCAACTTGTTGATTGAATTTTATTAATACATTCTCGACTAGCTTTAATATGGAACGTATACGTTATCGGGTTTGTGTGTGATACTCATTGAGGTATCTATCTTTGACACTCGGGTTTTGTTTTGGTTTCTTGTTCGTTACTAAAGTCCAATTGCGATTACTAGATCCTTATCCGCTGCGTACTCGTAGAGGTTAATGGTTAACTTTGTTCTAAAATCCCAACATACGGTGCAACTCATATGGACCATTTATTTATAACTGGGTCAAAAGTACCAGAGATACCAAAACTATTTGATAAAATTACACCTACCAAGTTGTTTCATTCATCCCATTACACTATTATAGTAAGCAGTTTTCTTATTTAAGCACAAGTTATGCAAGAGAATTACACGAAAAATGCATCTCCTCATCCAGAGATCATTAAATTCTGCAATGGACATTCCTCAATATACTTGAGTGATCCAACACTTGCTTATTTATATAAACCTTGCAACCGGAAGAAAGAAAAATGACTGCATTTGCATGACAACTATCAGCAAACAGCCGTTTCCTTGGTCACCACAGTTTTATCCGCTGCCTGATCATCTAGCAACTGAGTTGGTGGCGCTTCATCCACGATGGACTCGATAATATCTTTTGTATTATAAAAACTAGGCTGGTTCGTAGAAGATAACATTCTCGCCCACATCCTATCTGTTATCACAACTTTGTTTTCTTTCTCCGTGATTCTCTGCACACACAAATATTACATATATAAGTAATAACTCACTTGACCAGTGTCTCTTTCTACAATGGGTTATATTTATGTAATTATAACTCACATAAAACGGTAGGTAGCACTCTCTACCATGGACAGGGCCAACAGTAAAGCCAGTGTATCCAGCCATGGCTCCGTGAACAGCACTTTGAGCGAGAAGAGTGCTGTAAACGTTATCAGATGCGTTGCTAGGAATAGCTAGGATCATATATGTAGGATCTGAAAAGTACAGTTGTTAAAAAAGATACTTTCTTGATTTACGGGGTGTTTGGATGTGTACAATTGTTAAAAATTATCATTTCTAGATTTATGGGGTGTTTGGATGTGCAATTTTAAAGTGAATATGACAACATGACAAGCTAATAAGCTGCGATATGAAACATCTTCCAGACACATCACAGGACACACGGGAAAAATGATGAATATATCAATCCTTACCTATGTATTTAAGGTTGAGCTCCATATCTGTTTGCTTTTTGAAATGGCCCTGGAGTTGAATCTAAAGTGGTTAGACAAAGACTAACAATTAACGCCAAAACTGCAAATTAACATTTTCTGAATTTTAATTAAGGCATTAATGTTTGTGCTTCTGTTGCTCACCTTAATCTTTTGAGATAACCACATACCAATATCATCTAAAACCCTGTTCCCAGAAGCGTCCTTGCCACCAGCCGTTCCGCTTTCAGCAACAAGATCCTGTCCTGCACCTTCTGCCACAACAATAACCATATGCCCGTTTTCTTCTATTCTTTTTTCTATGTATTCAAAAAGACCCCCTGGTCCTTCCAGATAGAAAGGTGACTCGGGAATCAAACAACAATCAACATCTCGACTTGCAAGAGTCGCATACATTGCAATAAACCCTGTATAAAGTTTGAAATGATTATCTTGCGGAAACAAGTTAACCATAAAGAAATAAATATCTTTCAAAACAAACAACTGACCACTATTTCGTCCCATTAATTTAACTAGACCGATACAGTTTTCATTACTTTCTGCCTCAACATGTGCTGCGTTAATAGCACGTTGAGCCTCTTCAACAGCCGTATCAAAACCAAATGATTTATCAATTACCTGTAAATCAAGATCAAATTTGATTGTGATAACAGTGCAGAGGACTAAAACCGATAGCAATCTTAAATAAGTACCGGAATGTCATTATCAATAGTTTTTGGAATTCCGACAACTGCGACTTTAAGACCCCGTCTTCTGACCTCCTGCATGAACACAAAAGCTTACACTTTACACTACATTCATTAAAAGAACTAATTTTGTCCCAAAGTTTGACGATTATAAGAAAACACACCTCATAGATAGCAGACACCCCTTTCTGTGTTCCATCTCCTCCTATTATATATACCTAATATATAAAACATAATTCATTAAGGTTATGAATATGTTACGGAAATAAGCTCACAAACAACATGTAAAGCTACCCATTTTTTATGGTGTGTTATCTGACCTGATTAATTCCCCGATCTTCAATACTATTGACTATCTTTTGGTTATCATAGCCACCTCGTGATGTGCCGATTATAGTGCCACCACGTTTATGAATACCGTTAGTAACTTTAGGTGTTAGTGGTATCGTATTTCGAGAGTAGAAACCTCTGTAACCTCCCTGCATATTTGTGAAAGTAGCATAGAAGATTGTGTAGATTTTGTATCAAGGAAAATCAATGCAAATTAATGTCTGACTTACTTCAATTCCTTCGATTCTTCTAACGCCATACATGTCGTGTAAACTACCAACTAATTCTCTAATCACAGTGTTGAGACCGGGGCATAGGCCCCCACATGTCACTATACAAGCGTGAACATCATCAGACTTGAAGTAGACCTGAAGAAATAAGTGATGAGCAAATTGTAATGTATACGCCTTGGTAACATACTAGTTAGAGTTTATGTTCATCTCATTAATACATGCCAATAGCTTGTGCTTGTGTGTTTTAAAAGTTGCAATATAAAATATCGGAATCTACTAATCAGTTGTTGAATATAGTGCTTTGACCTGTTTCTGCTGTTTATAGTTGTAATACCAAGATAATCATGTGTTGAGTGTTTGGCAAATTGTGATAACTTATGAAACTAATCTGTAAAACTACCAAAATGGACATTCTATGAAAAAAGGAGAGACGGTCAGAGAAATGGGAGTAAAAGTAAACAGCCTATTAAATTAGTGTAAACGGAGAGGTAAATAGATAAATTCACTCTTAGATGATTGATTTTAATAATCAGATTATCAGTTCCATAACGAAAATCCAAACATTTAGTTATGGGCTCAACGGAATGGTTTGTACCTTTTGACGGGGTCCAGCACGTCGAAAATGTATGCCTCTAGGACTATCCACATGAACAACTATCTATAGAAAAGGAAACAAAGGATGACATAAGCACATAGGTGTGGTAATGACACTAAAAAACACACACACAAGAGGTTAACGAGTGACAACGATCTACTTCCACGGGTGTTGTTAGGATCTCAAGAAAATTGTGTGCTTCATTAATGGGAAGCTAAGTAATAAATCCATATTTTACAACAATAAACTGAATGTAAAATAGCAAACTGTTGACCTGTTCAGGCACAGTGTCATCCGTATCAACAAAATACTGCCTGAGAAAACACATAAACAAGTTTTTAAGAATCAAACCTACGACAAAAATAACAATAAAAAGACTCCAATTCTTCAAAGTACTATGACTATCGACTTACTTAACAACCGCGTATGCTGGATTATCTTGCAGTGGGTTAGGATACGTCTGCAACACAGACACACATAAACATCAATATAAACTCCATATTACCATTTCACTCACACAATTACATCCAAACTAGCTTGCACATGTCCCATGCTACTATTTGTATCAGCGCAAAAAAGAAATCTAAGTAAACATATAGCTTTAATTATTGCATGCATTTTCACAACTAAGTCATTAACTCCAAATTGATCTCCTCAAGCCACAACATACCAAATCAAAATCAATAATAAATAAAAAGTAACATGCCTTATCAAATAAAATACTACCATCTATCAAATAAATAAATAATCACACCCCATTCATCCGAGGGTAAAGGGACTCCTAGTGACTTAACCAGGAACCAAAATGACCGGGTGCACAAATTTTTTGAACTGTACTATTAAAAAAAAAAAAAAAAAAGGTACGATTCAACAAAAACGATTGACTTTAACGACAAATTAAGTTTACTTTTCATATATTAGCGGACTAATTAAGCAAGCACTATAACACAATTTCTTTAGGAGCAAGTGCATTTATGAGAACATGGGATTTTTTTTATAAAAATTAACACTACAAAACAAAATTTCGTCACGCCAGTGACACCGCCGGACCTCCTAGTTCCGTACATGGGGTAACAGAAAATAACATGATCATATACTGTACTTATTATGTAAGAAGAAGATAACATACAGTCAGATTAGGAATATAATCAGTCAAATGAGGAACATCTTGAAGAACATATCCATGATCACCGGTTACAACTTTTGGTTCACTTGCTCCTGGTATAACCATGATCGGATTCTTTACTTTATTATTCTGAGTCATCAACTTAATATCACCAAATGAATACTACTTACTTATAGTATATATATGTCGACATTGCTTTTAGGAACTTGCCAGCCTCTACTTTGATACTAATATATACTATTATTTTTGAAAAAGTAAGTTTACGCTAACAATTTGAAAGTTACATTATACAATACTAGGATGCATGAGAGTGCGTATGCCCACAACCCACTCACACGTTTATCAATGGGGGTTGATAACCCAATCGGTTGCATATATTATATATAAATTATAATATTTTAATTAAAATTCTCAAATCTCCTCATGACCAAAGTCACATGACAACCTAAATTGCCAACCTCCAATCTGTCACATGGCGTCAATTTAATGACATTTGCTTTATTTTTCTTTTTTCTTAAAAAATATATTGGTTGTATGTATATGTTGGGTTGGGTTGTTGGTAAAAAGGTATATATTGGTTGTGTAGGTGAAGAAAAGAAAAAGTAATATTTTAGTAGAGATTGGGTCGTGATAGATTATTGATAAACATAGTCTTAGAGCAAAAGGTATCATGGCATGTCAAAAACCTCGTTTGGATATTACTTCAATGTCATTTAAGTATTCTCACTTTTAACACCCACACCTTAAAATACACACTCACTCATAAAACTCAGATGCTATCTTTTGCTTTTGAAATTAATTATTATATCGTACATAGTTTAATAAATTTTTGTTCAAGTATTTATAACAATCAAGATCGGGATCCTATCTAAGATCGTTTTCGTATTTGCAAGATCGTGATCGTAACATCGGATCGAGATATTAAGATCCTACTCCTACACTTTTTTCACATGCTATTTTAGCTCACACATACCTAATTAAAACACAAAATCAACAACAAAACTCAATTAAAAAAAACACGTTTGTCCTTTATTGGTTTTCACGTTCATAAAGTAATTGACGTTGAACTTGGCACAAGGGCTATCATGGCATGTGAGTGGCGGCGCCAAAACCAATTCGACATCGGACTTGGCGAGGGCAAACGTGATGGTACTTTTTGCTTTTAAATTTGCAATTGTTATATCGTACATAATTTAATAAATTTGTGTTCAAGTATTTATAACAATCAAGATCGGGATCCTATCTAGGATCGTTTTCGTATTTGCAAGATTGTGATCGTAAGATCGGATTGAGATATTAAGATCCTACTCTAATGGTATTTATTATTAGTTTTGTAATATTATACAAATCCACAAATTATTATACATTATGAACACAAAATACTATGAATGTTTCATAGAAATGTTGTCTTAAATTATCATTATGAAATGCTTAAAAAGATTAACATGCTTGATAAGAAATTAAAACGTACGTTTTTAGAGGGTCATTTAAACCCTAAACTAATGTATTTATGATCAAATATTGCCTAAATTCGTTCCTTTTCACTTTTTAGATACTTTGAAAGCAAAAGATGGAAATCATGCATATTTGAACAAAAAAGGATGAAAATGTGAAGAAAACGACCAAGTCATGAAAAGTTTGGAAAAGGGAACCAGACGGCGTCACAACCAACAAGGTGACGCCTTCACTTGCTAATGAAAGTATCAAAACGGCCTAGATTTTGCTAGAGACGGCTCAGTGAAAAGTTGAAGAAATAACAAGTGACGTCGTCATTTGTTGAGGGACCTGGAATTTTTTGTGGAAATTATAAAGTGACGGCCTGGAAAAATCAAAGAGCGACGGCGTCAGAGTATCCAGGACGGCGTCTAATGGCATAAAGCGACCCCGTCACAAGGCTGACTTGGAAGAAACGAAACCCTAATGGCGGCGACTTGACGACGTCACAATTATAAAGTAACGACGTTGCATATGTAATTCTATATATAGTTTTATAATTTTTTGCATTTAGGGTACACACTTGGAGAGAAAAGTTGGTGTACGAATTTTATAGTTTTTTACAGTAAACTTAGGGTTTGAACACCCTCATTCAACAAAAGATAAGTCTCTTGATTACATCTATTATTATGTTTAATTCAAGTTCAATTATGTTTACTTGTTTCATTATCTTTTTCATGTCTAGCTAATTTAATATAGTGTTTGCTTAAATATAATGAAACATAGTTGTTAACTATTGATTGTCATCTCTTGTTTAAGTTGTTGTTACCCGTTAGGTTAGGAAAAATTGCTTCTTCCTTTAGTGTTGCGAGCTTGAACGTCCTAAACAACGTATTCATGTTCTAGAGTGCACTATTAGATTTTTCGCTGCGTTTATTGCGTGAATTGCGATTGTTGATCAATACATTCATAGAAATAAGGCATTTAGCACCTCCCTACGACCTTAGGAATACAACGCGCCAATTAAATAAGGATGTGACAATTCGACTAATCAATAGGAGATAACTAGGGAGTAGTGAAATCTAAGTAAATATGTTTTTACCTATCATTTGAATCTCTCATTTAATTTACTTGTCATTTAGCTTAATTACTAGTTTTAATTAGTTTAATTAATAGTTTTAAGAAGTTCATAATCAAACCCCCAATCCAATACCGAATTTACTTGCTTTTATAAAAATATAAAAAGATAAAAAGAATCATCTCTCACCTTAGACCTATTTGTCATACATCTCGACCTTCCCAACACTACTCCCTTAGAGAACGATCAATCCCCCGTGTCTTACCTATACTACACTACAACGGTTAGGTAAACTAACTAGGAGGATTGTAAAACTCGTTGTGAGGTTTTCAAGAATTCGCATCAAGTTTTTGGCGCTGCTGTCGGGGAATAGTTTAGGCTCGTTTTCTATCTCGTTTAGGTCTACTCACTAGATTCCTATCAATTGAGTTTTTTATTTTTATTTTACTAGCTTTATTTTAGTCTATCTTTTTCTTTGTGCCATTTGCTTGTAAAACCAGTTTTATTTGTCACCATGGCGGATGATATTCCATTTAGATCATTAGCAATAGAGGAACAATTGTATTTCATTTATAGATTTGCTTCTTGTTGTTCCAATGAATATTTAAGTAATCTTAGAGATATCCAAGAGGAGATGAGGTATTGATCCCAGTTCACCTTGTAAATGTAGATCTTTGAATGCTTCTGTATAAGAAACTGTTTGATCCTATATGTATTACGCGAAATATAATACTTATAGAATAAGAAGAACACAATGAATTCACAACCAAAAGCTTCAATATTATTATATTAATAATACGATTGATCTTGATATCACTAGGGTTTACAACCTTGAAGCCGCCTTAAACTCCCTTTTTACTAATGACCTAATGCCTCCTTTTATGATAAGGAGTCCTACTAGGTTACAATCATTTCTTAAACAATCGTATCTTTTTAATACTTATATAATACTACATTATAGAAACACGTCATTCCTTAAATACAAAACGGACTAAGACTCTAGCAGTAGATAAACAAAACTAGCAGTAGGTACATATACTCTTGAAGCACTTCAGTCTTTAGTAGTAGAAACTTTAGCCTAGCAGTAGTTTCTTCAAGCCCAGCAGCAGTTACCACTTAGTGTATTAAGATGATTCTGTATAGCACCACCTAGCAGTAGATAGAATACACCAGCAGCAGTTTCACTAACATCAGCTGCAGTTAACACTTGGACCAATTTATCAGGAACCTCAACAGCAGATGACTTTCCCAAAAGCAGTAATTTCCATAAAACCCAACAATCATCCCCTAAACTTGATATTTTCTCCTAAAATCATCAAGTTTCTTTTAAGCATAAACAACCACCAGGAGGATGCTTCCAAACACACTACTTCTTCTTTTTAGGATCAATAATCTTTTCATATTTTCTTATCAGCTTATAAGCTTGATCATCAGATAAGAAATGCTTTTGAGTTCTATGCATCTTGGGTGTCAGCATCTGTTTGATAACATCTCTATTGGCTATAAGTTGAGGATAATCCTTCTCCACCAGCATATATATCACCAATCCATGAGCAAATACAACATGCACACTACAACCCTGATATATATCCCATCTCTGAACTGTGTTGTTTCTCAACTTTTGCCATTCTTGATCTTCATGAGCTGGTTCAAACATGGCCTTCAGATAGTTCCAAATAACTGCATCATATACCATCTTAGGATAAGGACTGTGCTTCTCCTTGAATATCCTCCAGATGTCTATAAAATCCTGCCTATCCAAATACTGAACAAATTGACTGAATCTAATAAATCTTTGAACTTGCCCATATGCTCTCTTGATATCCTAGAATGTTTCACTACCCAACTGAATTCCTGAAACAACATCAATCACATGATGTTTAACCCCCAAAGGAGTTTCATTGACTACTTTTAGGTCCAGAATACTTAGTCAAGACATTAAAATCTTGCACTCTATCCCTGTCATGTGGGTCAATCTGCTCATCTTCCTGCTCATCAACTTTTTCACTAACACTTGGTCCTTCTTGCTCAGTGTCAGACTGCTCATAAGCTTTGGACTTGTTTGATTTCCTCTTCTTTCTCCCTTTTATTTTTCTCCTGAATCCAGTCCTCTTAAAACCAATGGTAGAAGTCTCTTGTTGGACCTCTTCCTTCACCTTTACTTTCTCCTCATGCTTCTTTTCCACCTAAGGTTGCACTTCCTCTAACAATTTTTCTTTCACGGACTCTTCAAAATCCATAGGAACGAAGTTGTGAATTTCTCTTTTTGCAGTCTCATACATCTTTTCAATTTCAGCATCAGTGAAAGGCTTCAACTGCACTAACTTCCATCCCTTCATGTTTCTCAAATATTGGCATTGAAAGTGTCTTCTCTGTTTCACAGTTGGTGGTTTAAGCAATTTCTTCTTCTGTCTTTCAGCAGCATATTATTTTCTCCTATTTTCCATGAATTTTCTCAGCCACTGAGTCCTTTCCTCAATTGTATAGTTATCCTCATTTTCTTCCTTGAGGATTTTGTTCAGCTCACAGTCAGCATCTCCCTTGACTCTTTTCTCATCCCATTGTGCCAGTAACTCCAAAGTCTTTCTCTCATTCTCAGCTGCAATATTTTGTTTCTTTAGAACTTCTACATTCTCTAAAGCAAACTTTGCTTGTAGTTCAACAACTACCTTTTCATCATGTGCATCTAACCTCTCTTTTGGCCACAATTCCATTGGTATATGCTCATAAGGATCAGGCTCTACATACACACCTTTGCCTTTTCCCTCATATTGGTGTTGAGAAGCAGTTGCCTTTGTTGTTGAGATAGGTTCTTTGAAGACTACTCCCTTGGTTGGTGGTTTTGGTGCTTATGGGATAGGTTAAGTAGGGATTGGTGTTGGTACAACTTGTGTAACAGTAGGTGTAGATGTTGGTGTCACTGGTGTAGCAATAGATTCTGTAACCACAGGCTTTGATTTCTTCAACTCCATCATAGCCTTTACCATTGTAGTATCATCATCTGTGACACCAGTTGGAGTTGCAGTATCTTCAATTACCTTAGCAGTAGATGCAGAAGCAGATACAACAACAGACTCCTTAATACCAGCAGCATATTCAATTACACTAGCAACTGGTTCCTGAACCCCAGAAGTAGATTCCTCCCCTGCAGCAGTACTTTTCTCTGTGTCTTTCCCAGTTTCAACTACTTGATCCTGCTTCTTCTCTACACTTTCATCTATATGCATATCATTCATCCCAGTGTCCTCACCATCAAATCCTGCATCCATGTCATTATCAACCCCTGCATCCATATCATCCTTATCCTCCTCTGAATTTGTTACATCATTCCTCCCCTGTTTGGGAGCATCCTCCCCCAAATCAGGTTCCTCAAAGGAGCTTACCCTGAATGCAGTTCCAGCCTGAATCAACCTCCTATATTTTGATGTTCTTAACCTCTGAATACCCTCCAAATGTCTAACCCTTTGCTTCAACTTCTTGATTTCTACACCTTGAGAAGTTGTAAGCTGTTGGAGGCCAAGAACATCCTGTGATAGTTTGGTACATAAATCCATCAATTCCTTTATAAGTCCATTACTATCCTCACCACTTCGGGATGTGTAACCTTCCCTGAGAGGTGGATAATAGGAGTTATCATGGTGTACATCAGGATCCGTCAAATCATCATTAACATTTCTATCCTCATCACTTTGGGATGTGTAACCTTCCCTGAGAGGTGAATCCTTGGATGTAAACTCAGCTACAAACCCAGTTTGAACATCTGAGCCCCCTATATTGTCCAGTTGGCTGGGGTTGCCTTCATTAGCAGCAGGTCCCTGAGAATCTACTGCTGCATTAGTTTCCTTGGCTTGGGTCTTAATGATGTTACCACTATCCTGCTCTGCTACTAAGCTAGAAGCAGTAGTGGCAGCCCTTGCCAACATGTCACCTCCACTCCTTGTGACAGCCTCATCTGCAGCCATACTAGTGCTAGCCTGAGGTAGCTGGGCACCCTTTTTGGTTTTCCTACAGTTATAGGTATTTCTGGTGTCTTTTGAGGAAGGTAAAATGGTGGATGTGGGCTGGGTAACAACTGGGATTGTTGCACCTTCATCCTGAGTTTGGTTAAGGTTCACCATGTTTTCAAAAGTGGTGTAACCTTACCAGAAAATCCAAGTCCATTCTTTTTCATAAAGGTAAAAACTTTCTTTGTAAGCTTGGGTATATCCTAGGTGCCTTTATAAGTCCTTTTTATTTGAAATTGCTCATCAATAAAAAGTTGCACAAAGTTGGGATACAAAAAGTATTTACTTGAATCTCCACAGTTTTTAATCATACCATCCAAAATCATTTTATAAAAATTGAAGGACTGACCCTGAGTCAAGCAAACAATAGCAGAAGCTATATTAATGCTAAACTCATTACAGCCTGTAGGACTAATGCAATGGAGGATGGTATGAATCAAGAATTTCCATTGAGGGGAGAAAAGCCTTTTGTAAAATTTTAACTCATTTGATTGCTTTTCATACTTCATCTTTTCCAAACCTTCAAAAATTTGAGGAGTAGTGAGACAATCAATCCCATTGTCATCTGCCAATTCCAAGGAATTTCTAACAGAAGACTCTGTGATGATGATCCTGTTTGTCCACAAAGGCTCGAATATGTGTTTCCCCATTAATTGTTCTGGACTTAGCAGTAGTCCAAAACTGATTTATGATGGAAATATATATAGTAGGGTCTACTGTTAATGCATACCTTATAGGGCAAGCATTTAGAAAATCTATCATTTCAGTAAACCCTTCAGATTCTGGAATGGGTTTTTCTAGGATAGCAACCAAATTGTGATTGTCGGCAAAGTCTCTGTTCAACATCGTGAATTAGGGTGTTGAAAAATAGGGGTTTGTAAGAGAAATGTTAATTGGAGTGTTAGGGTTGATGATTGAGATCGTTTTGGGCGCACAAATCCGATTGAATGAGCCAATTAGGTATTTATTCACCAAATATTATAATTTTGTCCTTGTACTTTCAAACTAAGCAATATATGCCAAGCAGTAGATTAATTGGCTCAGCAACACTTTCATTTTGCCTAGCAGCACTTTAGTTTTCCTGTAACAGCATTCACTCCAAGTTTGCATCCAATCAATTTATCTCCTTCCTTAATCCTGCAAAATGTTAATCCAAGACCACAAAAACACAAGCAAGACCATGCCACACAATTTACAATATGATTTACACAAAGCAACTGGAATTTCTACTAACAGCAGAGTCCAGAAGCAGATTGAAACACTTGGCAGCTGTTGATACAAAAGTTTGGCGTTACTTATTTGGACTCCGGTTCTCGTACCAATTAGACCTTGATCCTTGAGACCTGCGCACTAAGAAAACAGAAAACACCGTTAGGCTTATCGTGGGATTGTCTCCCACGATTATCCTCCTGCGTGAGAGTAAGTAATCAGTTTTAGGGTTTAGTGGAGAGTTAGGTTTTGAGATCGTACCTTTAATGAGGACCGAGATGTCCTTTATATACACACGAAATCCTTGTTGGTTTCATGTTCCCCAACCTTCGGCGTATCCCGCCTAAGTCGGCCAATTGATACATATCTCATAAATAAGAGATATCCAATATCAAAACCATAAATAACTTCGGGTTTGGGCCTTCGTGAGCCCAAACCATTACCGGGTTAGCCCATTCGTACTGGGCTCGATTGCTAGTAGCGTTCATTGGTCGGGTTCATGACCCGAATGCGGACTATACGTCATCATGTCCCCCCAGTCTAGTATGCGCAGGGTGAAACTCGCAGATGCTAGACTAATAACTGTAGCAAGTATATCCCTCGAGGCGTAGCGGAGAAGCTTCAAAGGTTTCCCGCCTAAGAGAAGATACGGTGTATCCAGTCTAATTAAGTCAAATATATGCCTCGTAAAATGTGAAAAAGTGGGTGGAGGTGTGTCACGTCAACATATCCTATCCACACATTTAGAGATAGTGGGGTCCACGTGTCGATCATCGCGTGGATGTAAAACCCTATATAAACTTCCGCCTCCCTTTTACTATGATTATCATAGTAAAAAATCATTTCCGCCATTGTTAAAAAACTCGAACTATCAACCAAGAAACCCAAAAACTTTTAAAGGTAACAGCGCGTGAGCATTCATAAATCTCATCATGGTTCTTGGTTTAAGTGACTTCTCATCTGATATAACCGAGGACGAACTTCGTAAATTCACTTCGGATATTATATCCCGTTTGCACTGCATCCGGTAGTTTCGGCTGCGCAGGCGTCAATAGCGGATTTCCCCGAAGGGAAAATAGGGGTATACACGTGTTTTTTCGAATTTGTGAATCAACGTGTGCCCATCTCTTTATTCTTGTGCGACGTATTAAATTACTATCGCCTACATATATCCCAACTGCACTGTATAGGTGCAGCAAAAATAACAAACTTCGAGGTGAATTGCCGTTTGTTGGCGATTAACCCCACTATCTATCTCTTCCGCGCGTTTTACCATACGACGTGGTCAAACGGGTGGGTTTCGTTTGCTAAGCGCGCAGGGCGGCTACAATGTTATACGGAGAAACTAGACGCGCTTAGGAACTTGAGAGAGAAATTTTTCTGGGTTGATAAGGCGTTGTTGGAATCACTCCTAAACAGTATTTCAAGTATTTATATTTCATATGTAATAGGTAGCTTTATTATGGCCTTTATGTTTGTTTAAGGTCTAGCTTATGTAGAAGGCCCATAAGCTTAGGCCCAAGCCCATATAAGAAAGGATGGGAACTAGGAGTGTTGCCCTAGCTTCCCTCCTATAAATACTCTTGTAAACCCTCACTTGAGGGTTGGTTGTTCAAGTTTTCTTTCTTTCACATATGCCTACGCATAACCGGTCTTATTATTGTTTGTGTGTGTGTTAGATCTTGTTCAATCGCCTCATCTCCTTTCTATATTACTTGTGTTTGTAAAACTAGTGACCTAACAGTGGTATCAATCGCCTAATAGTTGAGTGAACGTATTGTTTGAAGTGAGTTTTGGTCTCACGCCTAACTTGCGTATCCTTATCTTTGGCTTGATCAAAAACGTATTTTTTACACTTTTGAATCCAAGATTCTTGTACTTTCAATGTTTTAGGGTGTTAAAATACTTGTTTTTGGCAAAAAGTTTCAAACTTTATGCGTGGATAGTTGTTTTTCATCTAGTTTTTGAACGTGGGTGTAGTTCTACTCGTAACTGTTTTAGAAGGTTTGATTCATCAAGTTTCACACTTTTGTGTCTTTTGGTGTTATTGAAGCTATTTTATCACACAAAAACTGGTTTAGAAACATCTTTGAGCAATATCAATCTTACGAGTAAAACTACGCGTAGTGAAACCCTAAAACTACGCGTAAGTCTTTCCTTGGTTTGATCTTCATTTTTATGGTTTACTCCGTGTTTTCTTACTTGGATAAGTCTGAAAATACGTCGACTTTGGATATCTTTTGCACTGTGATAGTGTAAAAGATCATTTGGGTAAAACCCTAAAATTACGCATAAGCATAAGCTTACGCGTAGAAATCCTACGCTTAAGATTCATCTTACGCGTAGACCTAGTCCTACGCATAAGGTAATCCTACGCCTAAGTTTCTACGCCTAACTTACTGTTTACGCATAACTTTAGCCTTTTTTCCCTGCTTACGCGTAGACTAAAACTACGCGTAACTTGTACTGTTTACGCGTAACTTTGGTGATTTCTACGCATAAGTGTTATATTGCTCTCACGTGATTTCTACGCCTAAGGACACTTCATCAACAAAGGTTCATTCGACTACAAAGATCCATCAACACAATTTATCAAAAAAAAAAAAAGTTTTTTTGGCGGGAAAATTTGAGTAAAATTTAATTTTTAGGGGAGACTAAACGTTTAATTTTTACGCGAGATTCAAATTTTGGTTTAACCGTGAAAATTTTGGTCAAAAATTCAAATTTTTGGGCCTAAATTCAAATTTTTCGGGTCAAATTTGGCGTCAAAATTGTCATAACTCAAATTTTTCCTACATTCTTAGAATTGGATTTTATAGTGAATTTCAAATTTTGAGAGTCAAAATTTTCAAAATCATATTTGGAGGGAAATTGAAATTTACTATATCGGCCTTCTGTGTGCTATATCGACTTCGCACCTTTTCTTCTCTTTGATTCTTCTGCAGGAAAGTGAAATGGATTATGATCATATAGATCCATTTGTGGCATTGCAAGAAGGATTCATGGCTATATCTCTGGCATTCAAGCGTCAGACAACATCTATTTCCCAATATCCCGCAGTCGTACAAGGTGCAAGAGTTACTGTACATGAAAGGAATGCTCAAATGGACGTTGAGAATGTTGTGAGTACTGCATCTGTCGGTAATGCGGACAATGAGGTTGTAGCATTGGAAAAGCAGCATGACAGCAGCAGATCTGGAGAAGATATCATACTTAACTACGACACCGAGCCTAACTGTGACGATGAACAAATGGTTGAGCAAGATATCTTACCCACCTATGACACTGACACAGAACAGATGGTCGAGGTACAATCTACTGTTGATCATATTATGCCTGCAAATGCGATACAACAAACTGAGCAACCTGAATTCAGTAATGAAGGAGAGGTTGACCAGTATGTTGCACAATGTCCAGACAACTTTCTCATGTCTGAGCCCTTACTTGTTAACAATTCAACTGAAACGTCAAATCAAACTCTTGAATCTGAAAACATTCTTCTCAAAAAGACCATTGCTCAGTTTCATAAAGATTTTTCAAAACTAGAGGCACATTGCATCTCTCTTGAACTTAAACTTCAAAACAAATCTTTTTCTTCAGAACACAATGGTCAGTCTTCAAATAAACAAAGTAATCGTGTGGATACATTAAGGCTCAAATTCAAGCAAAGGGGCTTGCACATGTTGCTTTACAAAACAAACTGAGAAGATTAACTGACAAGAGTGTGGATACTTATTTTGCTAAACCAACAACCTTGGGGAAATCGTCTCTAAAACCAATCAGAAACCAATCAGTTGTCCGACATCCAACTGCTTTTAAATCTGAACGTTCAAAATCGTCAAAACCACGGTTTCCCTCCCAAGTTGTTGAGAATAATCATTTGATAATACCAGTCACTCCACATTCCTGGCCTAAGAATAATCCTTCTGTTTCTATTAAACATGTTTCTGTTAAACCTGTTTCTGTTATACCTGTTTCTGTTAAACCTCAACTTGTGGCTGCTCCTGGCAAATCTAGGATTAGTTCGAACACTGTGTCAAAATTGAGCATTAAAAGTAAAGATTCATATGACATGACACGTACAAGAACTGTGATCTAGAAAAGGCTAGGAAAAGGGCACTTCTTCAAAAGGATGGAATCTTAGGTTCACGACCTAGTGTATCACCTTCGAGTGTATTACTGAACACTACCTGTAGTAGCAAACCAAAACCTAAGTTAACTCAACAAACAGTTAGAAATAAACCCGTTGATCTAAATGTAAACTGTCAGAAACCTAATAGGTGGATCCATATAGGACGCAGACTCTTCCCAAAAGAAGTTTCAACATCCCCTAGATCTATCCTTAGATGGATACCAACGGGTAGGATTTTCAAAACTGTTAGTCTTAGGTGGATTCCTACAGGCAAGATACTAAGTAGTTGCACCAATACAAGTAGGATACCAACACCATCCATCCCTGAGGCAGGAAAGGAAATCATCAAAATAGCATGTTCAGGTGTCAAGAAGATAATTGACACTACATCTTTATGCTTCTAACATCTGGAACCCAGTTACACTTGGGGATCCATGTTTTTCTCTTTCTTGCCCCCCTTCTATTCTTCTATGCAGGTACAACAGCTATGGCTCCTACTGCAAAACAGCGTAGGACCCGTTTCTCACCGTCAAAAATATCATGATCCATCAGTTGTTCCACCATTGTACTTAATCGTCATGAATTGGAAACAATGCTTGCTCCTCTGGTTAAAGATTCTGCCAAAAGTCGTGCTTCAGATGTATCGAATGTTTCCGCTGCACAACCGTAATACTCTAATTTCAGATACACCTGAATCTACACAACAACCGAATCTTCTATAACAGAAGATCAAACTGCTTCCAACAACAATGACACAGCTGATGATCAACATGATGAACAGAGATGTTTTATCAGCAGTTGATTCTCACGAGATATTTATGGGTCTTCACACTTGTTCGATCAATTGGACATACATGGTTTCGCTGTCTCCTTATACATGGTTTCGCTGTCTTCAATTCATCATCAACATACGTGGTGTATGATTCTGAATCATTGAAAACATCGAGGGGGAGAGAGTGTGTAGGTGGTCATTGCTTCCTTGTTCTTCTACATGCTTCTTTGCGAAAACCCAATGCCTTCTTGAATTCCTTCAATTAGGGGGAAGAAATAAGACGATATGTGGCTCAAACGTCTCAATTTGGTGTTATCGTCTCAATTTCACGGGTGATCTTGTGTGAAGTTACCCAAATATGATGTTAAGATGCCTCACACACGGTCTTGGCATCGAGTTATTGCTTATTCACAGGTGATTAGTATTCCGAAAGACCACAACATTCAGGGGAAAGTCGTATCATTTCGTCTTTCGTGGTTTTTTTGGTGTGATGCGTCTACATACGTGAGAAGATCTTGTTGATTTCTGGTATGTTACCCTCGAACGGATCTTCCGCAATTAGTCATATTTTCTTTGTGTGGTTTACTGCTCATCTACAAATTCCGCTGCATACTGAAACCTTCAAAAGTTAGAGGAAATGTAGACTACATCAAAGTTTCAAATCTACTAAAGACAGTTGTCAGTTTGGGGGGAAGCTAATTCTGAAACTTCATCATGATGGCTTCTGAGTACAACAGCTTAGAACCCGGTCATAACCGTTCAAACTTCCCTCAACCCCCATCATCAGCTGAACAAAGCCCCAAGCTAACTCGTCAACAAATGGAAAGGTTATTTGCTCCTCTGTTCTGTGACGATATTGATGAACGTGCTCCAGGTGTATCCGCTGTTTCCGCTGCACAACCTGATAATATTCCTATACCTGATACACCTGCTACAACAACTACTGTTGAAGATCCACCTACACCAGTTAACTCCAACACAACAGTTGAACACACCGCTTCCAACAATGATGAACCAGCTGATGATATTCTGAATGAAGTACCCCCACCTGCAGATTTTGATCCAAATGCGTTCTTCAACCCGTTTGCTAATGAGACTGTTGCACCAGATGTCGCGGAATCTTCAACAAACCATTTGAATCCTCAGAATCTGCACAATGTATACCAACATCAACCCTCTACACACCGATGGACAAAAGACCATACTCTGGCTAACATTATTGGCAACCCGAATCAATCAGTCGTTACGAGACAACGTCTTCACACAGATGGTGAACATTGCATTTATGCACTCACTGTCTGCCAATCTGAGCCTAAAAACATTAAAGACGCAATGACTAAAGACAACTGGATTGAATCCATGCAGGAAGAACTCAACCAATTCAAACGTCTTGAAGTATGGGAACTGGTTGAAAGACCAACAGGGGTCTACGTCATTGGTCTAAAATGGATTTGGAAAAACAAATTGGATGCTGAAGGGAACGTCATCCGAAACAAGTCACGTATACTTGCTAAGGGTTATCGTCAGGAAGAGGGCATAGACTTTGAAGAATCTTTTGCTCCGGTTGCTCGTCTTGAGGCTGTTCGGATATTTCTCGCGTTCGCAGCTCATATGAATATGACGGTCTATCAGATGGATGTCAAAATGGCGTTTCTCAATGGAAAACTTAAAGAAACGGTCTATGTCAGCCAACCAGATGGATTCGTTGATCCTGAGTTCCCGAACCATGTCTACAAACTGAACAAAGCTCTTTATGGTCTCAAACAAGCCCCTCGGGCATGGTACGATAAGCTATCATCATTCCTCATTGCCAATAATTTCACCAAAGGCTCGGTTGACCCAACTCTTTTTATACAATATCACGGGGCACATATCTTAATTGTTCAAATTTATGTGGATGACATCATTTTTGGGTCTACACATAAAAAGTTTTCAATCGCTTTTGCAAAACTAATGAAGAAAAATTTTGAAATGTCCATGATGGGTGAACTTACGTTCTTTCTACGACTGCAAGTTCATCAATCACCCCGTGGTATTTTCTTGAGTCAGTCCAAATATGCCCTTGAACTGTTAAACAAATTTGGAATGACAACATGTGACACTTATGCCACACCAATGGCTCATACCAAGAAGTTAGATGCTGACTTACATGGGAAATTAGTTGACCCTACCAAATACTGGAGTATTATTGGGTCCCTCATGTATCTAACAGCTAGCAGACCTGATATTGTCTTTTCCGTTTATCTATGCTCCCGTTATCAGTCGCGACCAACTGAAACCCACCTCTCTGAGGCTAAAAGAATCCTCCGATACATCAAGGGAACAACTTGGGGATCTGGTATCCCAAGGATTCTGGTTTTGAACTAATCGCTTTTTCAGACGCTGACCACGCAGGATGCTTAGACTCAAGGAAAAGTACCTCAGGAGCTCTACAATTTCTTGGTGATAAACTGGTGTCTTGGCAATCAAAGAAGCAGGATTGTACATCACTGTCATCAACCGAAGCAGAATATGTAGCCATGTCTGCGTGTTGTGCTCAAGTCATCTGGATGAGAACACAACTCAAAGACTATGGTTACGTATTTGACAGAATCCCGATGTACTGCGGCAATCGGAGTGCCATTGCAATCTCGTGCAACATAGTTCAGCACTCGAAATCAAAGCACATCGATCTACGCTATCATTTCATCAAGGACCACGTGGAACAGGGTACCGTTGAATTATACTTTGTGGGTACTGAATATCAATTGGCAGATCTGCTCACCAAAGCCTTGCCTCCCGCTAGGTTTAATGAGTTGGTCCACCGGATTGGTATGAGGTGTTTGACTCAAGAGGAATTGAATGACCTCTTAAAACAGTCTTAAAAACCTGTCAAACACCAAAACATCTTTTGTAAATAATTTTTCAAAAACAAAATACAAAAATATAAAACCTGATAAAATCAAAAATATTCTTCTAATCTACTTTTCTTTCAACATTGCAAGTACATTTCTTCCGTCAACACCCTAATCTTTCTAAATTCGGTATTTTTCTGATCAAGTGTTGAGGGGGAGAAATCAAAACTTTAACTGTTTCAAAACATCTGTGTACTTGCATGTTATCATACCTTGGTTGTTTCTTTTAACAAATGGTGGTGAATTTTCTGGTACAATGACACTCCTCGGACTTAAATTAATAACCTTTCATTATTTTCTCAAGTCGAGGGGGAGTTTCGTCATGTTTCTTTCCTAAAAATCTTTGTTTGGTAACCAAAATGGAAGTTAAATGGCTTTGTTTGAAAAAATAAAAGGTGGATGGACTAAAACTGTCAAAAAGTTAAAGTTACTTTTAATAAAAACTCTTCCCCACCTACTTCTTCACTTCTCATTTATTACACTCAACTTTTTCATCTACGCCTAAGAATCAATCAAGAAATCCGTGTTTTTGATCTTCACTTTGTAAGTTGTTTTGTGATCTTAACATGTTTTTAAACTAAGGTTTTCAATATCATGCAAATCCTACGGTTAAAAATTATGTTACGCGTGATTATGTGTTCTACGCATAAGTGTATGAACACACAATCATTGTGTGGACGTTTGTGGTTAAAAAGAATGTGTCAAAACGTTTTAAATACATCAAGGATATCCTTTTAACCATTAAAACCCACCCAGAAACACTTATCAATGAGTTTTGAAAATTAGGGTTTATGTGTCGATTTGGGTTTTTCCAAATGTGAAGTGTTTTGGCATAAAAGATTGTTGGGATATAGTCTTATGATGATGAATTGATGATTTCCATGCTCTATAACCACCCAGAAACACTAATTGTGTCAGAATTAGAAATTAGGGTTTAAGGTTCTTGAGTTTGGGTATTTTTGATTCACTGCAAACTAAGTGTTAAAACTTGGTTACTATACTCTCACAACATCTAAGACATACCAGAAAAACTTTGGTGCATAATCTATGGCTAAAATTCATACGCGTAGATTTAGGGTTTTAAACTACGCGTAAGGTTTTCTACGCTTAACTGTTTATATGAGCAATTGTGTTTTGATCTGTCATAAAATGAATGTTATGTGTCAAAATTGATGATATGATGCTTTGTTTCAGGCTTGCTACACTTAGAATTCAGAATCAAGGTTGTTGTAACTCTACGCATAAGGATCACCTTACGCGTAGCATGTTATGCGTAAGATTAGTCTTACGCGTAGCTTCTACGCATAAGGTTCTACATATGGGACTACGCGTATCCTGTGAAGGATATGCGTAAACAGTGACCTCTACGCATAAGGTCAACTCTTACGAGTAGCCTTACGCGTAAGGTTAATATATGCCTACGCGTAACCTCTACGCATAAGGTCCACTTTTTCTTACTCATAATATTTCTTACGCGTAAGTTAGGATCCTACGCGTAAGTTTACACCTACGCATATATCATTTCTGTCTACGCATAAGCCTGGATCATACCTTCGTTATGAATTGTTACCTGTTCAAACTTGTAAATAAACTAATCATATCGTCACGAATCCAATAATGTCACTAATAAACTTAAATCGTTTGATATGTTGTGAACAATAAGTGATAAAATAAACTTTAAAACTTAAAGTTAACTAACTCACAAAACATTTCACGACGTCATTGGACTATTGGACATACAAGTGACTTAGGACTCGTAACAATCATTAACACTGTACATTCAATAATTAGACAATAAGACCTTCTGTTGACTAACATTATGTCTTTCGATATGTTGGTTCTTTTGGCTAATGTTATTTCAGATCACGACATGGCTGAACAAATGAATGTGGATGCATCAGAAGTTCTCTCCATTGCTGATATCTATCCTTATGGCTATCCAATGAAGATAGGAAAGAATAATCTCCGTGTTGACTTTGACACCCTCACTTACTCAGAGTCTTCGTGTTTAATTGTTATTGATATTCTGAGGACTCATCCGTATCAGAATATGCTCACTCACTCTGCAACTGTTCCTGAGATCTATATCCAACAGTTCTGGAACACTATGGAAAGGGTCAAAGGACGGACTGATGTGACGATGACTCTGAATCACAAACAAGTCACCATTACACCTGCAGACTTAAGGGTTGTTCTCCTAATTCCTGAAGTCGAACCAACCAAACTATATGCCACACCTGCTGAAGAGCTCACTCTCCAATTCTTAATCGATATCGGTTATGACGAGGCTACAGGAGTAATCACCAAGCATTCTCACGTAGAGCTTAAGAGTATTCCTCAACCATGGAGAGCTCTCTATATGATCATCACCAAGTCTGTTTCTGGTCGTGACAGTGGCTATGAGCATCCTAAGCTCATGGAACTGCAAATATTTTGGGCATTGGTCAACATGAAACACATCGCTATCGAAGCTCTGATTTGGGATGACATGATGTCATTTCTCAACAAGCTTGGCTCAAAGATTCCCTACATCAGATATACTAAATTGTTGATCCATAGAGCACTTGGACTTCATCCTGATATTCCCAAGAGGCTCAATGACCCCGACAATCACGATATGTTGACGGAGCCTATTCTATCTGTCAGAATCAAGGAATCGTCTACAAAGAAACAAGGTGCTGTGTTTCCAGATTTCCTTCTAACTGAAGATGTCAGAAAGCTCGAAACGTACAAAAGGTATCTGGAAGCAGTTAGACAAGGCAAAGTTGGTCATCTCGACGAAAAATCTTCTGGAACACCTGTAAGGAGAACCAGAAGAGGAAGTGCAGGAAGCGCAACAAGTACTGTGAGTCAAAAGAAGTTTCCTAAAAGGAATCCTCCTTCTAAAAGGATTGTTCCCGTAAAGGAAGCCTAACCTATTCCCACACTTGAACCGCAAAGAAAGCTTGTGGACGAGAGCTCTGAAGATACTGATACAGATGAAGAGGTTCATTACTCTGTAACTGCAACCGAAGCACCTGCCTCAGTAGCAAAACCTCCAAGTCCTCCAGCTGTCCAAGGAAAAGGGAAGACTCCAGCAATTGTACCCTATGATGAGAGCTCTGAAGATGAAGAAGAGCAACTGGATAAATCATACAGGAAGAAGTTTAAAATCGTCAGACACCTTCAAAAAGCTGAAGAATTTGCTAAAGATCAAATGGGTGGCCCCGGAGGATCAAGTGGTGTTGCCCACTCCTCTCCAGATCCTGATGCGGTTAATCGACCCGATAAGGGATCTGGTGCCACCACTCTTCTGCAACAACAAAAGCTTGTGGAGGATACTATCGAATATGAGTTTAAGAACCCTGAAACTGAGAAGTCTGAGAAAGATAAAGATGATGATTATGACAAGTTGCTTCTGGGAAGTCCCACACATTCATAGAAGGAAACTTCTGAACCGCCTAAGGACCCCGAGCCTCCTCATGTCTCCTCATCATCAGACTCTTCATCTCATTCATCACCACCACCATCAAAGAAGTCAACCAGATCATCATCCAAATCTGTGAAGAAACCACCTCGCTCTTGGATTTCTCAGACACATGAAAGAATTGTGAAAGCTGTCAAACAAGTCAGAATGAAAGACATGTTATACAGAAAGCTTAACTTTCTCAATCAACAAATACAATATCTACATGACGAGAATGACAAGATGCAAGAAGAAAGGAAGTTTATCCAGGAATTCATGAAAGGTCATTGTAAAGAGAAACTGGATGGAATGATTTAAGGTTACACTCAAAAGTACTTTCAAGATATCATTCCTAAAGTCCAAAAGGAACTGGAGAAGACAGCAAGAGATCATACCCACAAATTTCTTCTCGACACTGTCCCCGGTGTGACTAGAGAAGTATTTTCCAGACAACTCACCCCTAACATCGTCGCATTGGTTAAACATACAATGGCCAAAGACGCTGATCTCTCTGAATCTGAGTTAATCGCTAAACTAGTGATGCAAATGTCAAAGCGATCTAGAACGTTTACTTCGGATGAAGCTAAATTTTTCGAAGGTCTACTTGCTTTTCAACTCAGATCATCATGCAAGGAGTCAGCCGATCAACCCAAACGGCCAAGAGATGACGATGATAAGGACAAGGACTCTAAACGTCAGAAGCAATCTGGTGAATCTTTGTCTATGCAACCCCCACCTCAACGGACTCCTTCTCAACGAAGAACTCCTCCTTGCTCTTCAACTGATAAACCTCAGGACGATTCAAAGTTACCACCCCAGACTCAAAAAACCGGTGATCACTTTGAATATACGGGTGGTGACGATGAAGAGGTCCTTGAGCCCCAACAACAACCCACCTCTCCCAAACAAGGACAGAAACCAGCATCATCATCTAAGCCTTCGAAAAAGAAGAAGAAGACGCTTCATACTGACGTCATATCATGGCTAGATGACGATAAAACTGAAGAATTTGAATGGTTTGCTACACTTGTTAACAACACTCCCTACCCTGAAGAAGGTCAAGAATTGGTAGACGGTAGTACCTTGGAGCATGCAAAGATTTTGCAAGAAAGGTTCCGTGTGAAGAAGATGACGAAATCTGAATTGAAGCGCATCAAGAATGAAGCATTCCTACTCTTGAAAGACAGCTCGGAAAGTGCAATCGAGGTTGAATATCACCTTGAAAACATTGCTCGAGCCATGTCTAATAACATGGATTGGCTCAACCCAGAAGCAAACATCGACTTCACCAAACGGGACAATCCTCCATATTACACCGACTGGTCTCGACCTCTACCTACCATTGGCCAACCTGATCAGCCTAGGATTCCTTTCAGACATTTCTTCAACAAAGACTTAGATTTTCTTCAACACGGTGGCGATGGTTCAAGGAAATACGCTACATCTCTGACACTTCCATTCCCAGCTGCCATATACTCTGATTGTATAGCCATCAAGGAACGTGCTACCCACATGTTCTCTGACAAAGTGGTAGCGTATGACCAAGATGCAATGTATGGGATTCACCATTGGCCGAAACACCGAAGAATCTACTACAGAAGCTGCTTGGTCCAGAAGTCTCAACATGCAGTGTTCAGTACTAAAAGTATCGTGGCCATCCAACATGTTGGTCTATCGTCTAAATGGGACTACACTTTTCTCAAGAAGATTGTGGTCAAAAGACAAGACGAAAGGGACTATGCATTCTCTGAAGCTGACTTTGAGAATTTGAACATCAACGATATTGAAGACATGTACCTTGCCAAAGTTCAAGGTCGCATGAGACAATTTCCAACTGAAGTACAATGTGAATTCATCAAGTCACTGCTCATCTTCATCAGACGCATAGTCATCAAAGAACGTGTTGAAGATCTTCAGCTTGCCGTTGAATCATATCAGAAACGTGTCAACTTCACTCCACCACATCTTGATCTTCCCGATATCAACCAGCTATCACAATTAACGCTCATCAGCAAACCGTTTGGTGTCGTTTATCGCAGTGAACTTCATCGCAATTGCTTGATGGCGTGTAATGAGCTTCACAAATTTGGAGATCATACTCTAAAGATGGTTAGGGACGGATTAGCTTATCGATTGAAGGATATACGTGAAAACATTGGGAACCCTAAGCGATGGAATTCTCAGGATCGGAGGAATGTGAGAAGAATCATCACCATGATTGATGAACGGTTGTTCATAAGGGATCAGTTCAGAACGTTGGAAAGTTTTGTTGGTGGTCGACCCAGGATCAACATCACCGGCTATCAACGCCCTGTTCGTACTCCTGGAAACATCACTGCACTTCCTGGTACTCCTTGATTTGGTTCTTTCATTAAATTTTTTTGGATGTATGATGATATATGTCAATGGCTTGTGCACACATAACTGTGTACAACCCGTAATTGTCAAGAAAGGACCCTGTGGTACGCCTCAGTGCCACAATCCTTATAAAAGGAGCGAAAGCTTCTTATTTTTGTGTAAAACCTATCAAACCTTTCACTTTTCAAGGTTTTGCTCAAAAAGACAAGTACTTCCCCGTATAATTTTCAAAACCTCAACCGTTTATATCACTAGTTGAGGGGGAGTATTTGAATTAAAACTTTGTTCACAAATTGTTCATAGTGGTCATCTTCCCGCAACACTCGAAATGATCATATTTATTGTCAACCGTTCAAAAATAACATTTTTTATGCCATTTTTGAGGGGGAGAAAATTTGTGTGATAAGAAATATGTTGTGCAAAATGCAAATGAATCTGTGTACCTCAGACTTAACCAACGAATTGACGGTACTAAACTGTTTGTAACTTGAAAAGACTTGTCCTGGACGGGTAATAATTTCAAGCTAGTTCGCTAGTAATGTAAACGTGTCTCGCAAAGGACTTGTCCAAGTAGAAAGTACCATTCGAGAAACTCTTGATAGACATGAACTCTGACGGGTATGACAACCTTTCGAGGTTTGTCTACACCTTCAAGGTAGTTATTAGAGCTAGTTGTCACCTAAAAGCTGACAATGTAATTCTTTAACTATGCAACGTAACCGTGTCTTGCGGGGGATTGTCTATCTTCAGTGGATCAATTCAAAAAGTGCGCGCTCTTTCCTCACTGTGTATTTAAACCATTAATACTCTTAAGCACATGTGGAGGGGGAGTATTTATGCAAAACCTCATCTCTTACAGTGGTTCAAACATGTTTTTCATTTACAAACCATTTGAGAGATTTTTTCACAAACTATGGTTTTAACGGCAACATAGGTTAGTCATGGAGTTATAAGGTGACTAAGGTTAGGAATAACCGTCCTATGATCCGCCAGAGCCAGAGGGATCTACCCAAGGACACTACCATTAGTTAGTGTTAGAAGTCCTTAGGAATGGTTGTAAAAAGGAGAAAATGAGAATCGGAGAAAGAAGGAGTTGAAGAATCAAAAAGAAATGTAAAGTAAAGGGTGAAAAGAAACAGCCCTCCAGATTATTCAACTTAGGGCAGACACCGGGTTCAATTCATATGCTACTGGCTGTCACTTAGTGACACCGGTATTGAAGATTAAAAGTCGTCATGGACCCAGTGACGCACGCACTAAACCTTCTTAGCCACTCAAGTTTCTCTCAACAGAAGCTTGTTTCATTCTCACAGGGAACCCTACGTAAACTATTGGCTTTCTCTTAGAGATCGCTGGTATTGAAGAAGGAGACCCTCTCCCTAGTCTCCGCTCAGGAAAACCAAAACGCACTATTGAGTCTAGAGCCACGAGATTCATCAAAAGATCTCTTAGGAACACTTGACATTTAATCACTTGATGATCAACAAATAAGATTATCAGTGGTTCATATCGAGTCCTTCACAGATCTTAGCAATCTGTCGAGAACATTTATGAGAGGTTCACATCTGTGATCCTCAGTGATTGAATGGAAACTCCTGCCAGGGTCAACATCAAACAGCCCTGACAGCAGGTCACTTCGGTAACTCCCCGTGGATTACGCGGAGTGTGTCTCAAACGGTCTACAGTCGTGAGGTGATGCTACGGTGTACCTCAGCGACTCATCTGAACTATAGATGTACTTCGGTGCATCGCGTTATCTCACTTGTGGGACTCCAATTCAGGAACGGCCTTTGTAAGAATTAGAGTTGTGTTTTCACACTATGCTGTTAACACTCTCGAAGTTCAAACTTGTAAGTGCCGGAATCCGCTTATTACTAACCGTTTGACATGTTTTCTTCTTATGGAAGCTCCGGAGCGGAATGATCGTGCTGATTCTTCTCATGCTCACGCCAACATCATCACTAATGGAAGTTCTATTCAAAAGCAACACAACCGTCAGAATGATTCTTCGTCAAACCAAAGAATCTACAAAGTTAAAAACTTAAAGAACTTCATCAGTATTGAATTCCAACGTCAAAGAGCGTGTGAGCATGTTGAAGAATGACGTGGAGACACTGGAGCAGCGAAGCAGACCTGAGGCAGACTGATGCAGACAACAACATACTATCACTTTCACCACAAAGAACAATGATCAAAGAACAAAGTTAAAGATGACATCGAAGCATAACTGTTCAAAGATAACTATCTCTCTACACTGGGGAGATTGTTCGAATCAAGGCAATTCCTCTCACAAGAAAGAAGAATGTCAGAAGACGTCAGAGCTACTATTACATCAACGCCTTCACCGTTTACATTCATATATACTTGAGGGGGAGATTGTTGGAATCACTCCTAAACAGTATTTCAAGTATTTATATTTCATATGTAATAGGTAGCTTTATTATGGCCTTTATGTTTGTTTAAGGTCTAGCTTATGTAGAAGGCCCATAAGCTTAGGCACAAGCCCATATAAGAAAGGATGGGAACTAGGAGTGTTGCCCTAGCTTCCCTCCTATAAATACTCTCGTAAACCCTCACTTGAGGGTTGGTTGTTCAAGTTTTCTTTCTTGCACATATGCCTACGCATAACCGGTCTTATTATTGTTTGTGTGTGTGTTAGATCTTGTTCAATCGCCTCATCTCCTTTCTATATTACTTGTGTTTGTAAAACTAGTGACCTAACAGGCGTTGTTCCCCTGGAACTTCGGTTTCTATACCCAGGGTTCACTACCGAAGGATGAGCGCCCCCTCCTTGGAACATACAGCGCAGATGATGCAGAAACGATAAACGCCAATCGTATTCCCATCAGTTCCTATCCCGAGGAATTTTTGGTGCACATGGGCATCAGTCGCAACTATTTCGATAGTCCTGACGAGGTGCCAACATTCTTAGACGCGGATGACCAGGGTGGGTGCTCGTCCTTCCTACTCCTTTGCTTTATTAATGTGAGCCTTTCTTTTCACCTGTGTACTTTATATAACTATTGTTTTTGTTTGTTTCTTGCTGCTCAGAGATGGATTTGTTCAGCGTTGTGCATTTGGCCAAACCCCGCCAGGTTACCGTAGGGGTGCGCCCTCTGAGAGAAGGGGAAGTCCCCATTTTGGATGCTACCGCGGGGCGCACCATGGAGATGAATCTGGAGGAATCTGGGGGTGGTTCACCCGTTGTGCTGAAAGCGACCCCTCTGCAAAGCGTGCCCAGCCCTAGGGTACCTTCCCCTTTAGTGGAGCCTGCACGCACAGACGTAACGGAGAGCGTAGAGGTCCTTATGGTATAAACGAATGAGGGAGGCCAAAGAGTAAAGCGCAAGAGAGCACCTGGTGGTGATGGCGCAAGCTCATCCAGGAAAAAGCGTCCCGTCATTCTTGATGTGGAGTCGTCATCAGACGATGTATTGCCCCCTGCAAATGAGACTGCTCCCCTGATGCAGGTTTTACTGACCAGGTCTTAGTATTTATAGTGTCTCGCTATACCTATGGTCTACCCTAATGCACTAACGGGCAGTGTACCCGGTCGTGTGTAGTGTAGTAAATGGTAAATCCGAGGTCGTCCCAAGAGCTATGTGTGTCGGATAATTACTAAGTCTAATTGTCACATAATATTAATGGTTTGATAAGGTTTTAATTAATTAAACTACTAATGCAGAATGTAAAAGAAAAGAAAATAATGTGTGAAGGGAAATCAATAGAGGAATAGTGGTGCTAACCTAGTTAATCCTCCTAGCTAGTTATGTATACGTCTACCTACTTCCAATTACTTCAGGTGGGGTCAAATTCGAGAGGACAACATTTGGTCAATTCGCCCTAACCTATCAGCAAAGATGCCACTACAGGAGAAATCAGGCGCACCGTCATAAGTCCTGTTGTTCCTGGTCCCCTAAGTCGAGTCATTAAGTACCGCTACATGCTAGATTCTAAATAGTGAGTGCCCGGCCGTTATGAACTTAGACACTACACCCCCCAATTCTTAAGTTCATCCAAACGATAGGTGATCAGTTGGTCAAATCGCACAAGTAGAAAGGGTCGTCAGTTGGCCATATCTTACCCTTCCCGTCTCAGTCCGTTCACCTAGGGTCAGTTGGTCATATCTCCTAGGCAATTAGCCTCTATCGCCATTCAAGACTACCAAACCAGGGGTGACTACCAAAGAACTATGCATGCATACACTTAGAAATAATAGTACGGAAGTAAAGGTAAACGCAAACAAAACAATTAAGGAATCATAACTAGGCTAGCACCAAAGGGTGCTTAGCCTCTCATATTAATCATGCAAATCAATTCAATATTCAAAGGTACGAAATACATGAATTAAAAGTAAAAGAAATAATAAACGCAAAAGCTTATCGTAATGGTGTGACTTCTCCCTTAGAAACAGCTCCGTATGCTTCCCTAGACCTCCCTTGAGCTTTTTCCCACGTTCTCAGAGTGTTGTGTGTGGAATGGGATGCTCTGAAATGCTGGAATTCGTGGGGTATTTATAGGCCAGGTCTGGGTTACGGCGTAACCAATAGAGGAGTTATGCCGTAACCTTCTATTTCTTCGTAAATGCACTAGATCTGCTAGTTACGGCGTAACCTTATAAGTGGTTACGCCATAGTCTTCAATAAACTCGGTTACGTCGTAAGTGATGCAGTAGTTACGGCGTAAGTATCAGCAGCGTGGAACCTCTTTTGACCTAATGGAGTTACGTCGTAACCTTTGGGAAGAGTTACGCCGTAACCTCTTGATAAGTTGGACTTCTGGGTCACGCAATAGTTATGGCGTAATGTGAGAGATGAGTTACGCCGTAACTTCTTCAAAATAAGCATAATGTGATAAATCTTTAATAAAGTTTCTATTTCCGCGTCTCTTTAGCTCCAATGCTCGTAATTTACCTAAAAGTGGAAAACAATGGAAAACAAGCGTAAATCCATATAAATGATATAAATAATGAGCATTAACGGGGGAAATTGACACTTAATATTCAGGACTATTTGATGTTATCAAATATCCCCCCACTTGAACTCTACTTGCCCTCAAGTAGACCTTATTAGATAGATTCCTAAAAAGATATTTCCCAAAACCTGGAAAATATGAGTTTACAAATCCCTTATGCTAGAATAAAACAAAGCAGAACACCTCACGAAAGGGGAACAAACACTCAAATCTCTAAAGTATTCTAAGTTTCAATTTCGGGGTGATCACTCAATCGCACAGTCATAGCATGTATTCTATCATAAGCTTGGCGGTTACACAAATCTCCACCACTAGAGTTAAGGGCTAAACAATTCTCGAAGGCAATATGGGTAGACACGACAAATGTTAAGGGGTGACTCGTCATTACTAACATGTCACGGCGAAGTGGACAAAATCAATGATACATGACCAAATCCATGGCCAAGACACCAAAGATTGCTCGCTGCATCACCTAGACATGCTTCATGACTAAAGGGTAGGATAAGACATGGGAAATATAATTGGTGTAAAATGAAAAACAAGCAGGTAGTCTATATCTATAACTAAGTCATCACCACTTACCGTTCGCCCAAAGTTCAAGCTTAGAAGTCTAGAGACCGGATCATGAAATGTAAGGTAGATCTGTCATTAGAGGACGTCGTGATAGGCACACTACCTTTTCTTCTTCAGTTGGTATAACTCCAACTCCAATCTTCAAATGTGACCGAGATGGCCTCCTCGATACTAAACAATAAAGCTCATACTATAGTGCTTATAACATCACACTTTACAATATCATAACTCAATCAACTATTTTTTATTTTTATTTTTCGAATCAGATTTTTTTTGTTTTTTGGAACATAACATCCCCCCACTTGAGATGAACAATGGGAATTCGGGGGGTCTTCAATGATCTTCATAATTGTTGTCGATGAAAGCGTGATTTCCAAACCTTTCCACTCGAACCTTGAACTTAGGCAAATGATGACTTCCGAATTACAAATAAATACTACAGGGTAGGCTAAGGTGTAAGGGTGTAACGAAACAATATATTGGGGTGACAAAATGAAAGGAATGGCTCAGAAGGGTGTATCTAGGGGTATCTTACACTAAAGTGGAGTGCAACAAAAGGGTTTCACATGGGGGTCGAAAAGTCGAGGTGACTAATCGATAGACTCACAATGATAGGCTGTTTGGGTGATAATCCTATAATACTGCCTTCTAAAACTGAAAAGCCTAAATACATCGAGCTAACTCAACATACCTTGTCTATGGTCTCGAAATGATGCAAAGACCAAGTTCTAAAGTTTACAAGCTACTAGCACATCATAATTTGGTGGATTTGGGGTAAAATATTGGAAACGGATAAGGCTAATCTCACCATGTAATATCAAAGGTTGTATGTGCTCGGCTAAGGTCTAATCTAGTTAGGTTCGGAAAAACATGTCAAAATTTTAAAAATGGCATAATTTTTCAAAATAAACTAGAAAAATGAGGGCGAAATTAAGTTCAAGAGATAATTCTATTCCCATCCCCCCACTTGAATTGTACAAAGTCCTTTTTGTACTAGGCATTAAAATAAAGGTGAAGAGAAAGGTAGAATTAGAGCGAGAACTTCTCTGAAATTTGCTCCAAAAAGAAGACGGCCCACGAGAAAGAATCGTGCCTTCGTTTAATCGTCATGAACAAACTTCAATCCATGAAATCACAATACCGACAAGCATAATTCTAAAAAGAAAAGAAAATAAAATGAAAAACAAACCTAACTCACTTTCATAGGAATCACGGTTGCATTTAGCGAATGCAACAAGCCTTTTAAACCACTTGGTGTCCCAAGTGGACGAGTGAAGTCTCGTGAGGGTTTACAGGGAACACACCCACAAAGTTCATTTAAAAACTAATACAAGGTTACTGTGTTTTAGAATGAAAGAATTAAAGCAGAGGAGAGTTACGTCGTAACTCCTATGAGAGAGTTACGCCGTAACTGGCAAAACCTGGTATGAGCTGTGAAGCGAATAGTTACGGCGTAACCAATGAGATGGTATTACGCCGTAATTGGTAATGCGTCAAGAATTCTGCTGCGAAAATGTTGGTTACGGCGTAATCACCAAGATGAGTTACGCCGTAACTCTGTTCAGATCAGCAACTGCAGCAGTAATTACTTCTTTGTCTCCTGCAAATAATGGTTAGAAAACACAAAACCCAACAGAAAAGAAATAAAAACAAAAGAAAGGGATAATTCGGGTTGTCTCCCGAAAGAGCACTTTTCTTTATTAACGAGTCTTTAAGTTAGACTCAGAGCCGCGGGGCTCCTATGGGGGCCTTTGAGCTTGCCCCACTTCTTTAATATCCTTCATCAAATTGTGCCTCATCCATGCAACATTTGAGGTAGTTCGGAGGTATTCAATGGTTTCGATCTTTCGGACTTTACAAAATTTCTCCTCCGAACCTAGGTGGTAGCGAGTGAATTCTTATTTTTCAACTATAATTGGAGGTGGTCTTCTATAGGTTATCCCCAGGAGTTTGCACCTCCTTTGTTCGTAAGCTTCGTCATCGGGATCAGTGAACTCCTCATTTCCTTGCAACTCAAGGTAATCTAGCATCCCTTCGATATCATCTTCATCAGAAACAGTGCCCTTGAACCATTCTTCATCGAGCAAATTCTCCACTAGAACGCTCTTGCATTCTTCTTTATCATTACTCACCAGCTCTATGTCATCGTCAATTGTTAGTTTACTTGTGTTTTCGAGACTTTTGTCGTTTGAATTTTCTTGATCCATGTATTCCTTCCAAATCTTATCTTTTGTTAATGTGTCCATATGCCCATACTTAATTTTTACCCAATTATCGAACCCCATGTTGTCCATCCAAGGTAAACTCGTTCTCTCCTCATCATTGGTTGAGGACCAAAAGAATTTATCTTTTCTTAATCTTCCAGAGTTGCCTCCACCATTACACATATCGTCATATGGGTTGCATGATGCCCAGAAAATTTCCCCATGAGATTTTACTTTTTCGCACCAGTGACTGCGTAGTTCCTTGTTATTAGTTTCACTTAAATGCTCATCCGTGCAGAGTATATCTTTATTAGTCTCTTTCTTCTGAATATGCTCCGGGTAATCAATTTTTATTTTCATAAGAAGATTTGGATTGATCTTGGCATTCCCAAATTGAATTGCGTACCAATCTTTAAAGGCCAAATTACCGAATTTTATGCCATGTCTTTCACGCTCATGAGGGCATGTCCATTCTTCCTTTCTTTCATTATCTCCTCCATTGCAATACTCGTGGAAGGGGCTGCATGTAGGCCATGCCCTTGTGGTTTCTTCATCAGTAATGACAACAGGAGTACACCAGTAAGTGATAAGTGGCTCTTCTTCATCTTCAAGGGAGAGTTCCTCGAGTTTTTCTGACCCGTCCAAGTCAAGGAATTTTTCTGCCCATGTATCCCAGTTACGCCGTATTAGATAGATTCCTAAAAAGATATTTCCCAAAACCTAGAAAATATGAATTTACAAATCCCTTATGCTAGAATAAAACAAAGCCGAACACCTCACGAAAGGGGAACAGACACTCAAATCTCTCAACTATTCTAAGTGTCAATTTCGTGGTGATCACTTAATCGCACAGTCATAGCATGTATTCTATCATAAGCTTGGCGGTTACACAAATCTCCACCACTAGAGTTAAGGGCTAAACAATTCTCGAAGGCAATATGGGTAGACACGACAAAGGTTAAGGGGTGACTCGTCATTACTAACATGTCACGGCGAAGTGGACAAAATCAATGATACATGACCAAATCCATGGCCAAGACACCAAAGATTGCTCGTTGCATCACCTAGACATGCTTCATGACTAAAGAGTAGGATAATACATGGGAAATATAATTGGTGTAAAATGAAAAACAAGCAGGTAGTCTATATCTATAACTAAGTCATCACCACTTACCGTTCGCCCAAAGTTCAAGCTTAGAAGTCTAGAGACCGGATCATGAAATGTAAGGTAGATCTGTCATTAAAGGACGTCGTGATGGGCACACTACCTTTTCTTCTTCAGTTGGTATAACTACAACTCCAATCTTCAAATGTGACCGAGGTGGCCTCCTCGATACTAAATAATAAAGCTCATACTATAGTGCTTATAACATCGCACTTTACAATATCATAACTCAATCAACTTTTTTTTTTATTTTTTTTTTATTTTTTTTTTTGGAACATAACATAATAACATAACATCCCCCCACTTGAGATGAACAATGGGAATTTGGGGGGTCTTCAATGATCTTCATAATTGTTGTCGATGAAAGCGTGATTTCCAAACCTTTCCACTCAAACCTTGAACTTAGGCAAATGATGACTTCCTAATTACAAATAAAGACTACAGGGTAAGCTAAGGTGTAAGGGTGTAACGAAATAATATATTGGGGTGACAAAATGAAAGGAATGGCTCAGAAGGGTGTATCTAGGGGTATCTTGCACTAAAGTGGAGTGCAACAAAAGGGTTTCACATGGGGCTCGAAAAGTCGAGGTGACTAATCGATAGACTCACAATGGTAGGCTGTTTGGGTGATAATCCTATAATACTGCCTTCTAAAACTGAAAAGCCCAAATACATCGAGCTAACTCAACATACCTCGTCTAAGGTCTCGAAATGATGCAAAGGCCAAGTTCTAAAGTTTACAAGCTACCGGCACACTCATAATTTGGTGGATTTGGGGTAAAATATTGGAAACGGATAAGGCTAATCTCACCATGTAATATCAAAGGTTGTATGTGCTCGGCTAAGGTCTAATCTAGTTAGGTTCGGAAAAACATGTTAAAATTTTAAAAATGGCATAATTTTTCAAAATAAACTAGAAAAATGAGGGCGAAATAAAGTTCAAGAGATAATTCTACTCCCGTCCCCCCACTTGAATTGTACAAAGTCCCTTTTGTACTAGGCATTAAAATAAAGGTGAAGAGAAAGGTAGAATTAGAGCGAGAACTTCCCTGAAATTTGCTCCAAAAAGAAGAAGGCCCACGAGAAAGGATCGTGCCTTCGTTTAATCGTCATGAACAAACTTCAATCCCTGAAATCACAATACCGACAAGCATAATTCTAAAAAGAAAAGAAAATAAAAAGAAAAACAAACCTAACTCACTTTCGTAGGAATCACGGTTGCATTTAGCGAATGCAACAAGCCTTTTAAACCACTTGGTGTCCCAAGTGGACGAGTGAAGTCTCGTGAGGGTTTACAGGGAACACACCCACAAAGTTCATTTAAAAACTAATACAAGGTTACTGTGTTTTAAAATGAAAGAATTAAAGCAGAGGAGAGTTACGTCGTAACTCCTATGAGAGAGTTACGCCGTAACTGGCAAAACCTGGTATGAGCTGTGAAGCGAATAGTTACGGCGTAACCAATGAGATGGTATTACGCCGTAATTGGTAATGCATCAAGAATTCTGCTGCGAAAATGTTGGTTACGGCGTAATCACCAAGATGAGTTATGCGGTAACTCTGTTCAAATCAGCAACTGTAGCAGTAATTACTTCTTTGTCTCCTGCAAAAAATGGTTAGAAAACACAAAACCCAACAAAAAGGAAATAAAAATAAAAGAAAGGGATAATTCGGGTTGTCTCCCGAAAGAGCACTTTTCTTTATTAACGAGTCTTTAAGTTAGACTCAGAGCCGCGGGGCTCCTATGGGGGCCTTTGAGCTTGCCCCACTTCTTCAATATCCTTCATCAAATTGTGCCTCATCCATGCAACATTTGAGGCAGTTCGGAGGTATTCAATGGTTTCGATCTTTCGGACTTTACAAAATTTCTCCTCCGGACCTAGGTGGTAGCGAATGAATTCGTATTTTTCAACTATAATTGGAGGTAGTCTTTTGTAGGTTATCCCCAGGAGTTTGCACCTCCTTTGTTCGTAAGCTTCGTCATCGGGATCAGTGAACTCCTCATTTCCTTGCAAGAACTCGTGGTTCATAATAATATCCTTTTGTAAGAACCCGTGGTTCATAATAAAATTTTCTCTTTGTTGAAGGCGTGTTAGTCCGAATGTGGTTGCGACTTATAATTTTTGTACTTAGTTATCCGTCTTTGCATGAAAAACGTTCTTGTTGTCTAAGAATCAAATGGTTGTATAAGCGCGAATAATATATGAAGTCCATAATCATGTATGAAAGTCATGATCTAGCATCCTTGAAACATAATTTCTAAGTACTTGTATCATAATCGTGTATGGTGTGATATGCAGTGTACTGTAAATATCATATCAAGGGGTCAAGAGTCTTGATTCCTAGTTCGTTAAACGCGCACAGTATTGATGAGTGTCTAAATACTCATCATTTTTGTACCAATTAAACTGCAAAAACATCTGAAAACACTCAGAAATGCATCAAAATGATAAAAATATCACAAATAAGTGTTTTATGTGTTTTAAATGCAAAAACATCAAAATCTGGTGAAAAACGTATAAAGTTTGCATAATTGGCAGTTTTAGTCCTCCAAGTTTCAAAAGTTGTCAAAAACAGTCCCTGGTAAAACAAAATAAAGAAAAATGTTATTCAAGGTCCCTGAAATATTCTAATTTGTCAAAAAATGGTCCTTGAATAAATCTTTTGTCAAATGGCAGAAAAGGTCCCTGAACTTTTGAAATTGTCAAGTTTGGTCCCTGGAATTTTGAAAATGTCAAAACAAGTCCTTGTACTTTTGAAGCTTGTCAATATTGGTCCTTGTATTAACTTTGAGAAAATTACAGGAATGGCCCCTCAAGTTTGGAAGAATTACAAAACTAGTCCTTGTTTACTAAGCCTTGTCAAAATTAACAAATGACCCCTGCCAATTGCCAAATGACCCCTGCCAAAACTCATTTTGACCCCTTGGTCAAAATAAGTCAAAATCCAGAAACGCGCCACTTCCCTTCTTCTTCTTCCACCTCCTGCTTCCCCAGCTGTTGCCTGCTCCATCCCAAGACCTTATCCCAAACACCTTTCTCCCCACTCATCATCACCCCTACAAACCCACCCCCCCTACTTGCCTATTACAGTGCCTATAAGTCAAAAAGGCACTTCCCGCCAAAATGATAAAACCAAGCAATCCACTCTAAACTCTTCCATTGGTCCAATTGGGAGGTGGGATTGCATCAGAAGGCCACGTGGAGCAATGTTGATGCTTAAAAGAAGCAAAGAAGCAAAGAGAAGAGTAGTAACTTAGCTTTTAAAATTTCTTGTATGTCGTTTTATTTTTAAATGTCTTAATTAGCTCTAAACTTTGTAATCTTAAGCTCTATGATACTTAAACTAAGTTGTTCAGTTATTTTAATTTATCTAAAACCTTAAATCAAAGTTTCCATTTAGTTTAATGAATTCTGGTTCACTGTTGCAAATTTTCAATTCAACTCATGTTATCAAGCTTCAATAAGCTTATTTAATAAGTTAAACAGGTTTATTTGAGCTTATCTTAGCTTTTTGTAAACCTGTTATCTAGTTTCAATCAAGTTCCCTTAAAAGGTCAACAGAAGTCAACAAAGGAGGATATTGGGTTAAGCAGGATTGGAATTGGTTTTTGGGTATTGCAGACATGGAAATGGGTTTGTTTTGAGTTCAATGAGGTGGTTCTGATAGGTTAGTGGTTCTGGGTTTCAGTAATAGCAAGCCATGGTGGCTAGGCAACATTGTAAGTGATTTACAAGTTCTATGCATAATCTGTAATTGTAGTTTAAATCTTTTAAAATCTGTTCTAATAGCAGTAATTAAGTCATATTAAGTTAATTTGATCATAAAATAAGTTGGTTCTGTGTTTGGATTTGTCTCAAGTTGCAATACAGTATACATAAGGAGTGTTTGGATTGACTTGTTTAACTGTCATTAAGACTTGTTCAGTGATTGCCTTTTGTTGTCTTATGTGTCTTAAGATCACTTGAACTCATTTCCATCAATACTTTGTGCCTGCAAAAGCCAAAAGTCAAACTTGACTCTTAATCTGTCTACCTGTTAACTGTTGGGGATTTGGGATTAGCAAATCATCATTTGGTGTTTAGAAATCCATAAGCTTGTTTGCATTACAATTGTTTCATCATATTACATCAGTGTTAAGCCAAAAATTTGATTTGAAGTTCACTTAAGTCAAAATTCTCAATTTCTTGAAAAGTCAAAAGAAGCTAAAATCTGTTTTTCAGCCAAATAGAGGGAATTTTCATGGCTTCAGTTTTTAGCCATTTTCAGTGAAATTTGGTAATTTAGAAACCTCATCTGGTCCAGTTACTTGTTAGCATTTTAGTTGAATTTTATCAAATTTTTACAAGCTTCAAATCAGCTTCTCTTTTAGGCATAAAGTGCCCTGCACCACTTACTCAGTGAATGCTGAGATTTTCACAGATATTGTAACTTGTGCACAGTGCTCATAAGAGCTTGTCATAAGCTGATTTTTGGAACAATTACTCTCACCCAGGTCTTCTTTGAGTCCCAATTGGTGATTTTCAGTTTGAGCTTAATTTGAAACCTGTGCTTGTATCCAAAGTTGCCTCCCCACACCTGTTTTAGCAAAAAGCTCACAACATCAAATCTGTTGAGCTTGTTGTTTCTATGGTTGTAGCTTGTTGAAATTAGTTGCATTAGAGTTCTTATTACATATTTGAGCTTCTGTAATAGATTGGTGCCTGTTGTGTCACTGTAGCTTATTTTAGTGCTTATTCCAATAAGCATTAGAAAAGCAGTTTCTGATTTCTACACACAAGTGCCTGTTTTTCCATTTTTCTTATATTCCTAGTATAATTTTAGACTTTTCCTGAAATTTTCAGTTTTTTCCAAGTTGTTTAGCTATTTTTCTTAATTTAAAGTAGTTTTTAATCATTTTTAATTAGCCTTTAATATAAAAAATTCAGAAAAGGTTCAAAAAAATAATTTTTCAATTTTATTAAGTTTAGATAAATATAAAAAGTGAAAAAAGTAATTTTCCAGATTTTTCATAGTTTATTTGGTAATTTTTAATAATTTAATTAGTTTTTAATAGTTTAAAATTCATAAAAAATAGAAAAATAATCAGAAAAATACAAAAATAGTTTTGAAAATTCTATTTTGATATTTTAGACTTTTCCATTTCATAATTTTATTTTTCTAGCTTTATTTCCTAATTTCTTGTATTTTAGTTAATTATTAAATAGTTAAAATTAGTTTTTAATTAATAGTAATTAATTAATTAGTCATAAAAATAATTTTCTTTTTCTATAAATTTTCTTATATCATTAGGTTTATAAAAATATCATTTTCATATTTTTAGGGTTAATATTGATTAAGTTTCACTTTTTAATTTGTACGTCGCGTAGATTTTAACTTCAGTTTTATTAAAACATAAAAACAAAAACATCATTTTAATTATAGTGATAGCGTTTATTTAATAGATTTTAACTTTTTAATCTCCTTTAATCTTCTGTAGTTTATAAACAACTCAAAATCCTTACTGACCACTATCCTTAGTGGTTATTCGACATCTGATTGTGTTTTACACCAGTCATCCTCCGTGGGACATAACGACCCGAGAATCCACTGTATTCCTCTGATCTTAAATTGCATTGGTGTGTGAACTGTTTTAAGTTTGTTACGGTCTGTCATTCACAAGTGGCGGACTTGCGTGATAAAACTTGACGGTTCTGCGCGGATCAAATTTTGGCGCCGCTGCCGGGGAGGCTGTAAGCGTGTTCTAAGCATTTTTTCAGACCCGTACTTGCACATATACCACAGTTTGTAAAAAGTTTTCTGTAAAGTTATAACAAAATCAAAAAAGTTCATTAACACTTTTCCTAAAGTGTTAAAAACACCAAAAAAAAAGTATAAAACAACAAAACAATCGTAACGTTTTCTAGCTTGTATTTCTTTTAAGGTGATTCTTAAAGAAATACGATTTGGTTAAACGAGACGATACCAAAAATATTGTCCAAAAAGTTTTTAAACCCATCAGCACGTATCTATACCTACGTCTTTTCAGTGATACTTAATATACATAAAAATCAACCACCGCAAATCAAGGCAGTGCACTACCTAACTGGGGGTGCGACCATAATAAGTTCCCGAACATCAGATTTAAAACTTGCCTTTGTGTCACTTGTGATTTGGTGTACCTTTTTCAAAGAAGCCATTTCATTTGTGATTATTGGTTAAGTTCACTTGTGTTTTGCCTCGCATTTGTTTTGAAAATTGATTTTTATACTTAGTGCATGCGCACTCGTTCTTCCAGTTCTACAAGTCCTTTGTCAGAACTTGGAAAGATTCCTCAAAGACGTAGAGGACGTTCTGCTCCTTCAGCTGTGACTGAGGAACGTCTACCACCACCACCACCTGCCATAATGGCAGAAGACAAACCGATGAATGAGCTTCTTCAAGCACCCATCGAGGGTTACGGAGATGCCATTGTTGTCCCAGCCATCGTGGCTGACACTTTTGAGCTCAAAACCGGGTTACTTAATCTGGTAACCCAAAGCCAATTCTATGGTTTTGAGCGGGATGATCCTCATGCACACATTCGATGGTTTAACAAGATTGCATCTACCATCAAGTATAAGAATGTCCCACATGAAGCTATCAAGCTTCTTCTGTTCCCATTTTCTCTAGAGGGACAAGCCCGGAATTGGCTTGAGAAACAACCCCCTCGTTCCATTGAGACATGGGAAGATCTTGTCACAAAGTTTGTGAACGAATTCTATCCTCCATCCCGAACTACAAGTCTTAAGAATGAGATAATGAAATTTTCTCAGAGATTTGATGAATCATTCGGGGAGGCATGGGATCGTTACAAAGAATTGCTCCGCAAGTGTCCACATCATGGTTTTACCGAGTTAATGCAAATGGATACTTTCTACAATGGTCTGAACCAGGCCAATCAAGACTCTCTAAATGCTTCCGCGGGAGGTAATTTCTTGAGCAAGACCACAAAAGAAGCCTTGCAAATCATTGAAAACAAGTCCCAGGTCCGTCCTTTCCGCACAAAGACATATCATACTGAGTCTAATGCTGGACCTTCTACTTCATCTCCCGTGAGTACATCTAGCGCCGATGCTAAGATTGACAAACTCACGGATATTGTTCAGGCTTTGGTTCTTGCTAACCAAAAGAAAGTCACTTTCACACAAGCACCATCATATGGTGAAGTGAAGAAAGTTGAAGTTTGTGTTACTTGTGGTGGTCCTCATGCATACTACAACTGTACTGCCACCGATAGTAGTCCGTTTGAAGCTAATGCTATAGTCGGTACTTCAAATCAAGGAGGTAATCAATACCGTCCTCAAAATGAACCAAACTACCGAGCTAGTACTTATCAGGCACCACCCGGTTTCAACCAGAATCCTAACCGGAATCAGAACCAACAAAGAATGAACCAAGGTTATCAAAACCAAGGTAATTTCTATTCCGGACCCAATCAAGGTTTCCAACAACAAGGAAATCTTAATCAAAACACTTACAACCGAGGGAATCAATTTCAGGGGAATATGAACCCTAATCAAGGGAATTCTGGCTATAACCAGAACATACGGCCTCAAATTGTCCCTCCTCCTCCTCCTCCTGTGTCAACATCTGATGAGCTTTTAAGGCAACTCATGAAGACTCAAGAGGAGACAAACAGGTTGTTGGTCAGTCAGATCGCTGAATTGAAGAAGTATTTAAATGATCGACCCTCGAGCTCAGGTACTCTACCTAGCAACACGATCGCTAATCCGAGGGGCGATGCAAAGGCGATCACAACCAGAAGTGGTGTTTCATACAATGGACCCGCTATTCCTACTACCTCTTCTTCTTCTCTCCCAAAGGTAGTAGAAAGTGAACCTAAGAAGCACAATGGACCTTCGACTCCAATGCCTCCTCCACTAGGAGCAATGAGTCAAGTTACCAAGGATACAACGGACAAGGTGCATTTTTCAAGCCCACGAAGTACCGCACACGTCCCACCTTCGGTAGTCCAAGCTCTAAGACCGGAACCCGAAGTTCCGAAGACAAATTCTGAGCCCGAAATGACTTCCGTCCCGGCTCAAAAGTCTAGTCAGCTTCCTTACCCATCAAGAATGAATGATGAGAAGCTCAAAGACAAAAACAAAGAGCAAATGGAAAAATTTTTCCAAATCTTCAATGAGCTACACTTTGATATAAGCTTCGTTGATGCTCTCGTTCTAATGCCCAAATTTGCATCTACACTTAAAGGCCTACTGAGTAACAAAGATAAGTTATCTGAAATGGCTAAAACCCCTCTCAATGAGCAATGCTCAGCGGTCCTTCTCAAGAAGCTTCCTAAAAAGCTTGAAGACCCTGGCAAGTTTTTAATCCCGTGTGATTTCTTGGGGATGGTTCAATGCTCCGCCTTGGCCGATCTTGGCGCTAGCATTAACCTTATGCCACTCTCAGTATGGAAGAAATTGTCTCTTCCTGAACTTACTCCTACTTGTATGACTCTCGAGCTAGCGGACTGTACCATAACTCGTCCACTTGGAATAGCCGAGGATGTCGTGGTAAAAGTAGGAAAGTTTCACTTTCCTACTGACTTTGTTGTAGTAGACTTCGATGCAGATCCTAGAGTTCCCCTCATCTTAGGGAGAGCTTTCTTGAGAACGAGTCGTGCTCTGATTGATGTGTTTGCTGAAGAGTTGACCATACGGGTTGACAACGAAGAGCTCACGTTAAATATCAACCAGAACTCCAAACCTCTGTACAAACAGAGTGTTGCTACAATTGATCAAAGATCTGAAAGATTCAATGCAACACTCTCAAATTTCACGGTTAAGAGGAGTTTTCAAAAACGTGTTGAGCTCAAAGCTTTGAAAATCACCCCTGGTTCAAACAAATGGTTTGAAAGCTGTACCAGGGAAGTCAAGAGTATTCTTGATGATGATGATGATCTAGATTCGGAGACTTCAACGGAAGTGGTGGAAACTGCTAGCTCTAAGAGCACACCACTTGTCCCACCTCCAGAATCAGTTTGTCGCATCGAGTTTGTTAACTCTGTGGATGAAACCAAACTCTCTTCTGTTTCATCTGAATTGGATGATGATGTTTGTGATCCAATGGGAGACATTCTTTCCATTGATGAATTGCTCAAAAATGATCCATCATCTTCTATTCTTATTCCCGACTCTTCCATCCCTTCTCTCACTCCTGATGAGGAAGATGACAACTTTTGGAATGAAGTCGATGCATTTCTTAGTGATGAGTCAATTCCAACAGGAATTGATAACACTTACTTGGATCCGGAGGGAGACATCCTTTTTCTGGAAAGTCTGTTGATTGAAGAACCATTTCCCACCCTCCCTCCCGGACATCTTACTGACAATCACCATATAAGCTTCAAGTTTAAGCTTAAAAGTGTCAAAAATGGTGATTTGCTTCTTTCTGATGAGGAATGGACTTGCATTGTCATGCATATCTTTGTTCCATTCTTCACAGATGGTGTGGTTGCTCTTTCGGGAATGAGGACACCATCTTTGACCCCGGTATCATTCTTAATAGTTTTTACTATTAACAATACCGAGGTTGTATCTCGTCGGTGTGGAACTTTCTGATGTTCATATGTTTATTAACATTGTGAACGAAAGTCCGATCGAGATTGGTTTTCCACTTACTTCCCCATGAACAAATTAATTCGGGGTCGAGTCAAGCTAGCGACTCGGTAATCAAAAACAGTAGCTTAACATGGGTTTTCACCCGTGTGTACCACCCTAGTGTGGGGGAGATGCCCCACATGTTGTATATAGATCTAAAAAATAAATGAAAATTATAAATATTGAAAAAGAGAATAATTGTTGTGTTTCTACACTTAGCTAGGTTTATTATCTTTTTACGTTCTAAGTTTCGGCATAACAGCCGGTACTTTGAATATTGAGGACAATATTCATTTCTAAGTGTGGGGGGGAAATTCTGGCGAATTTTGATCATAAATATACTCTTTTAGTCCCTTTTTCCCCAAAAATGGTCAAATTTTAAAAAAAATTTTTAGTGGAAGTACTATGTACTAAACACAACAAATGGTAATCAGTCCACCATGTCTAACCCACATAAGGACTGGCTAATCCAGGAGCAAACGGCTCTTGGTAAAGATATCTCAAATCCGTTGACGGCTTACAATTTGCCCAAAATTGTATGGTATTCAGCTCACCATATCCTTAAAAGTGAAGAGTTGGCTAGCCCGCAAGTTTATGGCTTGTGGTAAAGGCAGTGGAAAAACCATAATTGGTAATCAGCTCACCAAAGATAATATTGATAATTTATCTAAGAGTTGGCTAGTCCAGAAGCAAACGGCTCCTGGTAAAGACAAATCAAAACCGTTGAAAGCTGGTGATTTGCTCAAAATCATTTGGTTATCGGTGTACCAAGGTTCTTACTTGAACTGAAACATTTGGCTACTCCAGAAGTAATGGCTTTTGGTAAAGAGATAAAATCCATTAATTTTTCTCAAAACATTGCTAGGGACTAGCAATATCTTAGTGTGGGGGATTGATGAGTGTCTAAATACTCATCATTTTTGTACCAATTAAACTGCAAAAACATCTGAAAACACTCAGAAATGCATCAAAATGATAAAAATATCACAAATAAGTGTTTTATGTGTTTTAAATGCAAAAACATCAAAATCTGGTGAAAAACGTATAAAGTTTGCATAATTGGCAGTTTTAGTCCCCCAAGTTTCAAAAGTTGTCAAAAACAGTCCCTGGTAAAACAAAATAAAGAAAAATGTTATTCAAGGTCCCTGAAATATTCTAATTTGTCAAAAAATGGTCCTTGAATAAATCTTTTGTCAAATGGCAGAAAAGGTCCCTGAACTTTTGAAATTGTCAAGTTTGGTCCCTGGAATTTTGAAAATGTCAAAACAAGTCCTTGTACTTTTGAAGCTTGTCAATATTGGTCCTTGTATTAACTTTGAGAAAATTACAGGAATGGCCCCTCAAGTTTGGAAGAATTACAAAACTAGTCCTTGTTTACTAAGCCTTGTCAAAATTAACAAATGACCCCTGCCAATTGCCAAATGACCCCTGCCAAAACTCATTTTGACCCCTTGGTCAAAATAAGTCAAAATCCAGAAACGCGCCACTTCCCTTCTTCTTCTTCCACCTCCTGCTTCCCCAGCTGTTGCCTGCTCCATCCCAAGACCTTATCCCAAACACCTTTCTCCCCACTCATCATCACCCCTACAAACCCACCCCCCCCCCTACTTGCCTGTTACAGTGCCTATAAGTCAAAAAGGCACTTCCCGCCAAAATGATAAAACCAAGCAATCCACTCTAAACTCTTCCATTGGTCCAATTGGGAGGTGGGATTGCATCAGAAGGCCACGTGGAGCAATGTTGATGCTTAAAAGAAGCAAAGAAGCAAAGAGAAGAGTAGTAACTTAGCTTTTAAAATTTCTTGTATGTCGTTTTATTTTTAAATGTCTTAATTAGCTCTAAACTTTGTAATCTTAAGCTCTATGATACTTAAACTAAGTTGTTCAGTTATTTTAATTTATCTAAAACCTTAAATCAAAGTTTCCATTTAGTTTAATGAATTCTGGTTCACTGTTGCAAATTTTCAATTCAACTCATGTTATCAAGCTTCAATAAGCTTATTTAATAAGTTAAACATGTTTATTTGAGCTTATCTTAGCTTTTTGTAAACCTGTTATCTAGTTTCAATCAAGTTCCCTTAAAAGGTCAACAGAAGTCAACAAAGGAGGATATTGGGTTAAGCAGGATTGGAATTGGTTTTTGGGTATTGCAGACATGGAAATGGGTTTGTTTTGAGTTCAATGAGGTGGTTCTGATAGGTTAGTGGTTCTGGGTTTCAGTAATAGCAAGCCATGGTGGCTAGGCAACATTGTAAGTGATTTACAAGTTCTATGCATAATCTGTAATTGTAGTTTAAATCTTTTAAAATCTGTTCTAATAGCAGTAATTAAGTCATATTAAGTTAATTTGATCATAAAATAAGTTGGTTCTGTGTTTGGATTTGTCTCAAGTTGCAATACAGTATACATAAGGAGTGTTTGGATTTACTTGTTTAACTATCATTAAGACTTGTTCAGTGATTGCCTTTTGTTGTCTCATGTGTCTTAAGATCACTTGAACTCATTTCCATCAATACTTTGTGCCTGCAAAAGCCAAAAGTCAAACTTGACTCTTAATCTGTCTACCTGTTAACTGTTGGGGATTTGGGATTAGCAAATCATCATTTGGTGTTTAGAAATCCATAAGCTTGTTTGCATTACAATTGTTTCATCATATTACATCAGTGTTAAGCCAAAAATTTGATTTGAAGTTCACTTAAGTCAAAATTCTCAATTTCTTGAAAAGTCAAAAGAAGCTAAAATCTGTTTTTCAGCCAAATAGAGGGAATTTTCATGGCTTCAGTTTTTAGCCATTTTCAGTGAAATTTGGTACTTTAGAAACCTCATCTGGTCCAGTTACTTATTAGCATTTTAGTTGAATTTTATCAAATTTTTACAAGCTTCAAATCAGCTTCTCTTTTAGGCATAAAGTGCCCTGCACCACTTACTCAGTGAATGCTGAGATTTTCACAGATATTGTAACTTGTGCACAGTGCTCATAAGAGCTTGTCATAAGCTAATTTTTGGAACAATTACTCTCACCCAGGTCTTCTTTGAGTCCCAATTGGTGATTTTCAGTTTGAGCTTAATTTGAAACCTGTGCTTGTATCCAAAGTTGCCTCCCCACACCTGTTTTAGCAAAAAGCTCACAACATCAAATCTGTTGAGCTTGTTGTTTCTATGGTTGTAGCTTGTTGAAATTAGTTGCATTAGAGTTCTTATTACATATTTGAGCTTCTGTAATAGATTGGTGCCTGTTGTGTCACTGTAGCTTATTTTAGTGCTTATTCCAATAAGCATTAGAAAAGCAGTTTCTGATTTCTACACACAAGTGCCTGTTTTTCCATTTTTCTTATATTCCTAGTATAATTTTAGACTTTTCCTGAAATTTTCAGATTTTTCCAAGTTGTTTAGCTATTTTTCTTAATTTAAAGTAGTTTTTAATCATTTTTAATTAGCCTTTAATATAAAAAATTCAGAAAAGGTTCAAAAAAATAATTTTTCAATTTTATTAAGTTTAGATAAATATAAAAAGTGAAAAAAGTAATTTTCCAGATTTTTCATAGTTTATTTGGTAATTTTTAATAATTTAATTAGTTTTTAATAGTTTAAAATTCATAAAAAATAGAAAAATAATCAGAAAAATACAAAAATAGTTTTGAAATTTCTATTTTGATATTTTAGACTTTTCCATTTCATAATTTTATTTTTCTAGCTTTATTTCCTAATTTCTTGTATTTTAGTTAATTATTAAATAGTTAAAATTAGTTTTTAATTAATAGTAATTAATTAATTAGTCATAAAAATAATTTTCTTTTTCTATAAATTTTCTTATATCATTAGGTTTATAAAAATATCATTTTCATATTTTTAGGGTTAATATTGATTAAGTTTCACTTTTTAATTTGTACGTCGCGTAGATTTTAACTTCAGTTTTATTAAAACATAAAAACAAAAACATCATTTTAATTATAGTGATAGCGTTTATTTAATAGATTTTAACTTTTTAATCTCCTTTAATCTTCTGTAGTTTATAAACAACTCAAAATCCTTACTGACCACTATCCTTAGTGGTTATTCGACATCTGATTGTGTTTTACACCAGTCATCCTCCGTGGGACATAACGACCCGGGAATCCACTGTATTCCTCTGATCTTAAATTGCATTGGTGTGTGAACTGTTTTAAGTTTGTTACGGTCTGTCATTCACAAGTGGCGGACTTGCGTGATAAAACTTGACGGTTCTGCGCGGATCAAGTATGCATTGCTGCGCATCCATCGTGGGATGCACATTGAACTTATTCCAATGTCTTGAAAATAAGGTGTTTAACAAGGATGCATGATCCGATGTTGATGGGTTTGCAACCCTCTTACTCAACGAGTGATTTAGTAGGTTTACTCATCCTTTTACCATCGTGGGTTTTAGTAAGTGCATGCACGCCATGTACGCAAAAGATAATGTAATAAAAATGTTGAGACATAAATAATATGTAAATAACAAAGTGAAATGTGTCGCGGAGTTAGCTAGAAACCGCGATGTTTTATTAATACTTGCAAGTTTTTATAAAAAGGAAAAAAAAACATTTGCCTAAGTAAAACAGAATATAAATACACGGATACTTATTGAGTACTTTACTAAACTGTGGGGGTGTCCGTGCGCTGGGCCGTAGCCTTTCCTAAAGATAGCATTGTTTGAGATTGCAAATGTTCCATGTGCGTGGTAGCTCACGTCCATCCATGTCGTGCAACTTGTACGCGCCCTTTCCTAATGCTTCAATGACCTCATAAGGTCCCTCCCACTTCGGTCCAAGCTTTCCTGTATCTTCTGCATGGCTCGCATCATTGGCGCGATATACAAAGTCTCCTGGTCTGAATGAGGTGCTTCGAACTTTAGCATCATAGTATCCTTTCATCTTTGACTTAGCTCTTGCCTCACATATAGCTGCGCGTTCGCGCCTTTCTTCCAACAGGTCCAAGTCTATACGCCGTTCTTCGTCATTGGTTGTGATGTTAACTTCAGTAGTACGAGTAGTTGGCATCCCAATTTCAGCTGGTATGACGGCTTCTGTCCCATAGACAAGAGAAAAGGGAGTATCTCCCGTGCTAATTTTGATTGACGTGCGGTGCGCCCACAAAACATGTGATAATTCCTCCACCCACCTCCCTTTGTGTTTGTCTAAGCGTGCTTTATTTCCTTCACCCAGACTACGATTTGCACGCTCGACTAAACCATTGGTTTGTGGGTGTTTAACTGACGCGAAGTGTTGTGCGATATTTAGTTTCTCGCACCATTCCTTGAAAGGATTGTCACGGAATTGTTTTCCATTGTCAGAAATGATTTCCCCAGGTAGTCCGAAACGGTATACGATATTCTCCCAAACAAATCGTTTTACCTGATTTCCTGTGATTGTCACAACCGCCTTTGCTTCAATCCACTTAGTGAAATAGTCTATAGCCACTATAAGAAATTTCAATCCCCCTGCTGCAACAGGGAAGGGGCCGGCAATGTTGATACCCCATTTATAGAATGGCCATGGCGACGTAATAGGTGTTAGCTCCTGTTGTGGTTGGCTTGGAATGGGTCTGTGAACTTGGCAGTCGCTACACGTTCTTATTAAGTCCCGCGCGTCACGGTGCATCATAGGCCAGTAGTATCCTGATCGTAAAGCGCGCGCCACAACGGACCGTGGTCCTGAGTGCATACTACATGAACCGGCATGGATCTCTCGGAGTACGTAATCTGCTTGAAGGGGTCCGACACATCGTAGCCATGGTTGTAGAAATGAACGCCGATATAGTATACCGTCCCGAAGTTCAAACCTCTGTGATGTGCGCCGTACTCGTCGAGCGTCCTTCTGCTCCTGGGGCAATACGCCCTTGCTTATAAACTCGACTATTGGAGTCATCCATGTAGGACCTTGCTCCTCTATCACCGTGGATATTTCCATCTCTGAGATGGACTTGCTCTTCAGTGTTTCCACCAACACTTGTTTTGATAGGTGTGCAAAGCTTGTGGATGCAATATTGCTCAGTGCATCCGCCTTTCTGTTTTCCCCTCTAGGAACTTGTTTGATGGTAAACCTGTCAAAACCCTGGATTAGTGACTTGGTCTTGTCGAGATATTGAATCATGTTTTCCTCTTTTGCCACATACTCGCGCAACACATGGTTGGCTACTAGCCGGGAATCCACATTTGCTTCTAGGTTGCGTATGCCCATTCGAGCTGCAATGCGTAATCCAGCAATCAGGGCCTCATACTTGGCCTCGTTGTTTGTGGCTGTGAATTCAAAACGCAGTGCGTAAGTGAATTCCATTCCTTCTGGGCTCGTGAGGATAAGGCCTGCGCCTGACCCATCCACGCATGAAGATCCATCCGTGAATAGGATCCATGGTTCTTGTAGTTCCCCCTTGCTTTTTGAAAGTGCATCATCAGTGTCTGGTTTTTCGATGATGAAGTCTGTTAGTATCTGCCCCTTAACTGTAGTGCGTGGTCTGTAGGAGATGTTATGCTCACCTAGCAGCAAACTCCACTTCTGTAGTCGTCCCGATGCGTCGGGTTTGGAGATGATTTGCTTGATAGGTTGGTCTGTGATCACTGCTATTGGGTGCGCCTGGAAGTACCTGCGCAGCCGTTTGGCGGCGAATACTAATGCCAGGACCAACTTTTCCATGGCGTTGTAGTTAATCTCTGTTTTCTTGAGTGCTTTGCTCACAAAATATACCGGTGTTTGTACTGAATTCCTATCCGTCAGTAGTACCGCGCTGACTGCTCCATGAGTCGCAAATAAGTACATAATTAATTCTTCCCCTGGGCGGGGCGCGACTAGTGTGGGTAGTGCTGCTAGGTGTTGTTTAAGCTATATAAAAGCTTCTTCTGCTTCCGTAGTTCAGCGAAAGTCTCATTTTTTTATACACTTCTTGAGCGTTTTGAAGAGAGGGAGTGACTTATCTGCTGATTTGGACAAGAATCTGTTCAAACCGGCTAGTTTTCCATTCAGATAATGGACTTCTTTCAACGTGCGTGGTGAAGGAAGTTGGATGATAGCCTTCGTTTTTTCTGGACACGGTTTAATGCTATCGGGCTCTATCAAATATCCAAGGAACATACCTTCTGTAGCGCCAAAGGTGCATTTCTTAGGATTTAACTTCACGTTTATCTCTCGTAGAGTCTTAAATGTTTCCTCAATGTCGCGCACCAATTATTCCTCAGTATGGCTTTTTATGACAAGGTCGTCAACATAAACTTCCAGGTTGCGGCCCACCTGTTTGTCAAATGCATTATCTACCAATCGCTGGTAGGTAGCGCCTGCATTCTTCAAGCCGAAGGACATCTTTGTATAACAATAGACGCCTTGCCTTGTATGGAAGGCCATTGTTTCCTCATCTTCTTTAGCCATCTGGATTTGGTGGTATCCTTTATATGCGTCCAAGAAGCATTTAAGTGGGTATCCGCACAAAGATTCTACCTTCCAATCTATCTCTGGTAGTGGGTAGCAGTCTTGTGGACATGCTTTCTTGACCATCACTGGGTTGGAAAGCCAGTCATGGTAATAGACTTCTCGCATGATACCTGCATCCACAAGTTTGTGTACTTCCTCCAAAATGGCTTTTGCGTGCTCTGGAGCCTGGCCGCGCTTCTTCTATCGTACTGTCGTACTGGGGAGTATCCTTGTCGGATTCTTAACTTGTGTTCTGTAATCGAGCGTGGCACACCAGTCATGTGCTTTGGTTCCCAAGCAAAGATGTCTATATTCTTTTGCAAGAGTGCGCACACAGCTGCCCTGCCATTATCAGACAGCGATCCCCCGATCGATACTTCTTGCTCTGGGTAATCAGGATGAATTGCGACCCTCAGGTTTGATACTTTGGTTGCGCGCTGTTCTGGGATATGTGCCATCTCACATGTAATCGTGTTACATTTTCTAGGTGGTACGGTGGTATTGTAAAGAGTAACAATGCCCCCCTCCACCGGGAACTTGAGCATTCCATGTGCTATATACGGTACCGCGCGTATGGCTGATATCCCTGTCCTTCCAATAATTCCGTTGTATGGCGAAGGGGATTTGATCACCATAAGGTTCATCCAGGCTGTTGCGGAATGTTCCTTATTACCAACATTGACTAGTAAGCGTATCTGCCCCATGGACCATATCTTTTCTCCTGTAAAACCAGTCAACGACGTCATGGTAACTGACTGCGTATCTCAGGTCGCAGTCGCTTGAAACAATGTTCATACATTATATCTGCGGATGCTCCTCCATCAACATACATGCGGTGGATATCGTGACCCCCTGCATTAATTTCAATGGTGAGCGGTTCTACCATTGCGTTGTCCGCAGCTAAGGTGGGGAAAGAAATTTCGCTTCCACGGGAAAACTTTTGGCTGTCCTTCTGTCTAGTCTTTCGCTGCCATGATTGTATCATGTAAATGATATCAGCCTTATCTTTGGGTGTTTCTTTCTTGTTCTCAATCTTTTGCTTATCTTTCCCCTCCTTGATGTTTTTAACTAAATGGTCCAATATGCCTTCTTTTACTAGCTTATCAATTAGTTGGCGCAATTGGACACATTCATTGGTGGTGTGGCCCTTCTGTCCATGGTAGTCGCAGTATCTGTTCCCCACGCGCCGCTCTTCTGGGGTGCGTATTGGTGGGGGTCTTGGGAAATTCGCCCCTTTCGTTGCGAATTTCTCCTTTGGAGTCTTGGTTAGCGGGGTATACTTGTCATTCTCTCGTCCGCTCCCCTGACCGCAGTAGTTCTTGTTGAGGTTGCTACTCTGGTCATTGGATTGTCTCCTAGGCTGTTCTTGTGACCTATAGTTTGAGTAGCCTTTCTTGATGTCTGACGCAGCAGCTTCTCCTTGGATGAAGGACCTCGTGCGTTTCATAAGTTCATCAAAGGTTTGGGGAATCTTGTCATTCAACCTTTTGATGAGTTCTGGGTTATTGATTCCGTTCATGAACCCTGAGATCTTTAGTACTTCGGGACATGCCTTGACATGTATGCATTCGTCTTTGTAGCGTTCCACATAAGTGCTTGTAGATTCCCCCTGGCGCTGTTTTACCCTGGCAAGTTCGACAGGGTTTTTGGCGCACTTCTTCCTTTGAGTAAAGTTCAGGCGAAACGCCTTCCGCAACTCTTCAAAACCATCAATGCTTCTGCGTGGAAGCTTACTGAACCAGTTTCTTGCATTTCCCACTAATGTGGAATTGAACATGTGGCACGACACAGGTTGTGGCCAATTTTTGATGGTAGCAGCTGACTCGAAATTTTTTAGGTGATCGTCCGGATCACCTGTTCCATCGTAAGTTTTCACATTGGCGGGCATGCGCCTTCTTTTATCCTCTGAAAAATTGCTGATGCGCCGAGTGAACGCATCTACCTTTTGGCGGCGCCAAGGAAGAGACATATCTTCCTCCTGGTCGCGATATCTTCTCCTGGACTTCCAGTGTCCCGTTTCTCTGTCCTCGTTGTCCGAGGAGTCACCAGAGAACGAGCTTCCCCTCTGTCGGCGCTTGCGCCGACTGTCCGAGGAGTCACCAGAGGACGAGCTTCCCCTTTTCCGGCGCATGCGCCGACTGTCCTCAGAATCCGAGCTTGAAGAGCTTTCACTTGGGGAGTGTTGTCGTCCAAGTCTGTCATGGACCTTGCGGCTACCAAGCCTAGCGTGGACATTGGTACGCCGTCCGTCTTCTTCGTGCTCTTCCAGATACTGCAGGTCAGCTGCTTCATCGTTCTCAACTCTCCTCCCGATCCTGGTAAACACTGGAGGCCGGCGGCTATCCTTCCCGCGCCTATCCCTTTGATGACGCGATGGGGATGTCTCATACTCTGCGTCAAAGTTGAGTTGGGCTTGCAAGCTCTGACTCGACCTCTTTTTCGCTTCCTCTTGCATGAGGGCAGCCAAGGTTTCGTAGTTTTGAGATACGAAGTCACTTGGCGCTAGTTCAGGCGCGACTCCTTCTAGCGCGAGGGTGTCCGTTTCCACCTCTGGACCCCTGTTTCGGAGAGGCGCGCCTGGCGTTTTTGTGAGGTCCGTTTCTGGCACCGATTGGAGGGGAGTGGTAAGAAGGGTGCGTTGTGGCTCTTCTGCGCTGGTGGTTGTTGTAGCGGCATGGGTTGTCCCCGTGCGTTGTTCCACTGTCGTGAAGACCAGATCTGGGCCTGACCCTTGGTTATTGGTCACACTGGTTGTTCCAGAGGCCTGCTTAGAGGCCGATCCGCTTTGCTGCTTCTTCCCTTGTAGGTCACTATGCGATCGCTGACTTAGGTTTCCGTGCTTTGTCATTCTAGTTCTTAGTGATTGGTCCCACGGATGAAGCCACTTGTTGATACAACAGTTGGGCGTTCCTTATTTGGACTCCGGTTCTCGTACAAATTAGACCTTGATGCTTGAGACCTGCGCACTAAGAAAACAGAAAACACCATTAGGCTTATCGTGTGATTGTCTCCCACAATTATCCTCCGGCGTGAGAGTAAGTAATCGGTTTTAGGGTTTAGTGGAGAGTTAGGTTTTAAGATCTTACCTTTAATGAGGACCGAGATGCCCTTTATATACACACGAAATCCTTGTTGGTTTCGTGTTCCCCAACCTTCGGCGTATCCCACCTAAGTCGGCCAATTGATACATATCTCATAAATAAGAGATATCCAATATCAAAACCATAAATAACATCGAGTTTGGGCCTTCGTGAGCCCAAACCGTTACCGGGTTAGCCCATTCGTACTGGGCTCGATTGCTAGTAGCGTTCATTGGTCGGGGTTCATGACCCGAATGCGGACTATACGTCATCAGCAGCATATTTAGTTTTTGGTTGAAATAACAGCACAAAATCCTTACAAAACTTTACAAAAATACTTGAAGATTCGACTTTTAGAGATTTAACATTCCAATACTTGCAACCAAATACTGAAACATGCCCACATCAAAAGCTTTTGTGTGTAGGTTTGCAACATTTTGATCAGTATGAATTTTAACCATTTGGATTAATTTCTTTTCAATACAATCTCTAATAAAGTGATGTCTAATTTCAATATGTTTTGTTTTAGAATGCAAAACAGTATTTTTAGTTATGCAGATTGTACTGTTATTATCAATAAATATTTTTGTATGCAAGAAATTGTACCCATAGTCCAGCAGCTGGTTTTGAATCCAAAGAACTTGCCCACAGCAACTAGCAGCAGCTAAATATTCTGCTTCAGTTGTGGAATTGGTGAAAATACTTTATTTTGTTTTTAACCTCGTTTTAATCACATATAAAGGTCTTTTAAAAAAAGATAAGTGTAGGGAAGTTATATTTGTTTAATAGAACGAAAATCGATCATGAAAATTTACAATAAATGATGAACATATATTTTATCATGTTTGCATGTTTGTTTGAGTCAAATGATTGTATTGAGTCACCATTAATATTTTGTAGGAAATTACAAGTTTTAAAATATATATTTTTCAAGAAAACAAAAGTTATAATTCTGTCAGGTCAATCCTGACGGCGTCAGGATTAACACCCGACGACGTTAGGCGTTGTAGCAAACAGTTTTTCAGATTTTCGTTTTTATGTCGAAACTAAATTTCTCAAAATTTTTCAGAGTTTTTAAATTTCTAGGAACCTGCAAACATCTATTTTGCAAGTATTAGAGGGTATGTTTGACTCAATGAGCTGGGGCTGGGGCTTTTATTATAAGCCGAAGTTGAAATTTGTATTTTTTAGACTTGTTTGGCAAATGGGCTGGGGTTAGGGCTTATTATTTCAAAATTACTAAAAATGATATAATTAAATGAATTTTATGGTATATGTTAGATATTTTTGTGGGTAAATATGTAATTTATGGTTTATAATCCCCGAGCTAAAGTTTTTAGCCCCTTTTATGAGGCTAAAGTTTTAAGCCCCTTTTAAGAGCTTATAATTTCATAAACCCGCATAACAAACTAGACTTATTTTATAAGATGGCTTATTTTAGAAGCGCAAACTCCATAAGCCCCTGATAAGCCTTTCCCCAAATACACTCAATAATTTTAATAATTTTAAAACGAATAAAGTAATGAATTAAAAAAGATTGCGGAGGAGTAGAGCATGACAGACAATGGCACATGCCACATGCCAGATGCCAGCACGGTGCCCAAACAAAAACCGAACTTTGGTCTTCACAAAATTTCCATAAATGCATCACACCGACCCATTCATCAACCACACACCTGTATAAATCACATAATTGAACAAATAGTCCTCCACTATTTTTTATTTTTGTAACATACCTTTTTTTGTCAAATGATTTGCACAGAAAGTAAAACAATATTGTTTTTAAATTGTCTTTCTTATTTGTAGAGTTGATGACAATGATACTAAAATATTATATGTCGGCCTATTTTTTCCTTAAAGCTTCTTTCTGTATACTGCTATAACATAAAAACATAAGTAGATGTAACTGAATGCCGTAGATGTTTCTCTCTACCTTGAAGTTGAACATACAGTAAAACCTCTATAAATTAATAGTGTTGGGACCGAGATATTTTATTAATTTAGCGAGATATTATTATATCGATAAATTAATAATTTATTAATTTAAAGAGGTTTTACGTATGGTCATTAAATTTTCAAGTCTAATATACTAGCTAATTACAATGTATACTCGTTAGAGACGGAAAATAAATTTGAAAAACAAATTCCAATTAACATTTTATGAATTCACATTCACACTTTATGAAAATAAAATTAACACTTTTTGTTGCAATATGAGAAGACAACGCACCTACTCTTTAGATAAGGAGATTTTAAGATAAAGTCAATATAGATATGAAGTTCAACTAAAAAAAAAGACTATAGATTTAATTTTTACTAAACAATCTTAGGATTTTGATGTGTATCTTTCTCTCTCTCACACACACACACACACATACATACATATATAATTTTTAGTAATTATTAATTTATAGTTTCGTTGGGACTAATATATATACACTGGGGTTTCAAAAAAGTTATTATCTTATTATTTTATCGATTGAGGTCTAAATTTGTACTGGTCCCAAGTTGGGACCGAACAAATTATTAATTTTATCGAGGTTATTAATTTATCGAGTATTAATTTATAGAGGTTTTACTGTATCTATACTTTATACTACTTATGGCACGTTTGGTACGAGAGAATGTCGTAAAATGAAATCGTAATAGAGAATAAAATTATAAATAAAGTGAATCATGTTTGAGAAAGAATAATGATTCTACTGTTTGGTACAAAATAAAAAATATGTGTGATATAGAGCATTCTCTTATTTGGTTATTGTATATATACATGAATAAAAATGAATTTTATCATTTAAAATTTTCTTTTAAACATTCGATTACCTAAATTATCATTAAAATAATATGATTATTTAAATGGCTACCTTAAATACACCGAGTATATGCTAACCTTCTATCGCAAAAGCAATATTGGAGGATCTTTTGTTGGGTGCAAGTCGTAATAATGTGCACAATTGAAAATTAATCCTAATAATATATATTTATAATAGTTACGGTGAATTTTAAAGAAACCCGAACATAAAAAAATTGATATTAGCATTTAAATACCTGGTTTTATAAGAAAATGCTACAATACAAACGTTCATATGAAGATTTGATATCAACATATCAATTTTTGTATTTCAAAAAAAAAAAATAAAAGATAAATTAATTAATTAAAAAAAATTGTAGACGATTATTGAAATATATTTTTTTATTATACGGAAGAATCAACCATAGAATGACTTCCATTTTGTTCACCAATTCTCACCTTTCTTTACTATTTTAAGAAAATGAGGAGAATAGAAAGAGAATCAAATATTGATTCACTGATTTCATTCTCAACACAGACAAACACGAGAATGTTTTTCCATTCTGTTTCTCAGTTTTCCATTCCATCGTACCAAACGTCCCTTAAGTATCCTTTCTCTTTTAATTTTTTAAGACTTTTAATAAATTTTAAGCAAATATAACTACTTAAGCTATATGTACGATTAATTTATGCATAAACACTTACACATATTGACTAGTCAACATTTGTAATTAATGTTATATTTAAAACACCATTTAATAAAAATTATAATTGATCTATACTACTTATAATGTATGAATGAATTTCGCTTCTTTTAGTCTTAATTTACAAGTCATAATACTTATTGTACAATACACAAAGCACAAATAAAACTAAAAAAATCACTACTCATTTAATACAATTAATACACTATTAAAAATCTCCTTTCACAAAAAAATACAACTATTCAACCACAATTTACAATCTAATGAAGCTATCTTCTATACTACATATAATAGAGGGATGACACTCTCCAAATTTTAAGACTTACAAGAAAAGAAGCATAGTGTACAACACTTTAATACACATAATTATCATATGTGCAAGACAAGAAGCATAGCGTACACCAATTTAATGCACATATTAAAAAAAATAAAACACCACAATAGTGCTATTTAATGTAGTCAATTAATACTGGTCATAAATACAATTAATACAGTTATTAAAATACCCTTTACATAAGAAATACAAATTATTAAGCATATGTACAACCAAATTAAACACAATTCCTACATTAAATGTCACTAATACAAATAATAAAGCACATTATACAAATATTCAAGCCCGAATGGGCAACGGGCCAAATAGGCTTGAGCCCGAACGGGCGCAAGCCAAACGGGCACGAGCTAAACGAAATTCTTGAAATCCGTAAATTTATTATCAAAGAACATAATAAACTAAAATACATGATTCACCGGAAAATTTTATTTCAGTGTATCCTTCGCTGCAATGCTCGGGAACCCTGCATTAAATATCACTAATACAAATAATAAAGCACATTATACAAATATTCAAGCCTTAACGGTCAACGGGCAAAATGGGCTTAAGCCCGAACTGGCGCGGGCCAAACGACCACGGGCTAAACGAAATTCTTGTAATCCGTAAATTTATTGTCAAAAATAACATAATAAACTAAAATACATGATTCACAAGAAAATATAACTTAAAAAAAAAACTATTCAATACATACAATTAATACATTATTTAATTCACTCATTCAGCAAAATATACAACCATTAACCACAATGTATAATCTAATCAAGCTACTAAACCAAACACTTAAAAGTAAAGCCATTAGGCTGCCCGCAATGGTCGGTCGACTGGTTCGGTCGCCGCTGCGTCGACTGGTTCGGTCGCCGCTGCGCCGACTGAGTCGCCGCCATTGCAGCATGAGGGTCGAATTGGGTAGGTCGGCTCCAAATTGACGAAGGGTGATTGCACTGAATGAAAGAATCTATATTTTGTTTGTGATAGTTTCGGTTAACAAGAGATAGAATTATTTCCACTGTGCTAACTAAAGTTATAGTTAATTGTAAATTAATTGTTTAATAAAAGTATGACCGCATAACATCACATTATCATAAAATATAGTCACATGTACCCGTCGTCGCATCATGCGGGTACCCTACTAGTTATATTTTAATTTAAGTATGTCCCTTCTTAAAATTTGTCATATCTTTTTATTTTCGCTTGTTTATATATTTACCAGCAGGGTATTCGCGCGTTGCGGCGGCGGGTACCTTGTGACGATTAAACGGAGAAGTAGATTTTGATGAGACCGGGTTCACTCGTTTGTATCAGTATCTGTTTATGGTAGATTGTGAGTTGAGGGTTATGGTTGTGTCTAGATTTAGGTTTGATGTTGGTACAATTCTTGTTTCGTTGTTCTTTACGTCGTTGCATGGTTCTTTCTTTTCTTTCGATTATGAATTAATATAGATTTTATGTTGGTTGTGTTATGTTGTGTTGGGAGGGGGATTTATATCCCTTAGGTTTATGGTGTCACATGTTACAAATTAATTAATTGGGGTTGTTACAAGATATGGATCTTGTTATTTTCATAGATCAATGATGGGTTATGGAGATCTTTAAAGATCTGTTCTTCAATTGAAACGAACCCGATATCTCATTTTTTGTTTTTTTTGTTGACTAGTATGACACTGAGATATAGGAGAGATGTAGGGTTATGAAGCTGTTTGTTGGTGATGCTGTGGGTTTTGGTGATGGTTAGCTTTTTGTGGTTGTGGTGTTTGATGGTGGTGTCGAATTGAGTGTGGGGTTCGATGGTCGTGTAATGGCTATCAAAGTTGAGAATAGATATTGAGAGTAGATTTATCTTATTCTATGTGTGTTTTATGTCTGTTTTTTTATCGGTACTCGAAAAAAAATAAAGAGTGTATTTTGTATTGGTGTTTGAGTTTTTAGGTTGGCTTATATACGATTTGTTACAAGTCGACACATAATGCAGTATTTGACTGTATTAACGGACTGTATAAATATTTGAAGGTTGTTACAAAGTGTATGAAGGGCTTTTATTTTTTATTTATGAAAATTATCATGGAAGCTATATGGTGAATAACATTGACTAATGTCTTATTAATTTCCTATTAAAGAATTGTTTTTGGTCTTATAAATATTAAAACTTCTTTATTTAGAAAGTCCTAAACCCTTTATAAAGTAGTATAAATAATGGTATTTATGACCATCGAAAGACAATATTTCTATAACAAGTAAGTTTAGGGATCTAAATTTTAAGCCTTACTAATAATGGAATAATCCAAAATCCATTTTGATGTAGTAGAGATAATAAAGAGAATATAAATTTATAAATGGGTTCTTCTAACTTGTTTCCTAGGGGCACAAGTTAAACACACTAAAATGACTCAATAACCGACAAAAAAAGACTTAGAGACCCACACAAAAATACACCTATTTGTACTTTTATGTCGGTGTCTGAGTCCTTTTTCGTGAGTCCTTCAATCCTTTTGGTATGCTTAACTTGTGCCCATAGAACACAAGTTAGAAATATAAATTAAACGTTAAAGATATGTTATAACCGATTGTCCATGATTAGCGTTTCAACTAAAGTTTATATATATTGCTTATATAACACACAGAAGGGTTATATTAACATAACCCTAACGACTACGTTTAAAAATAAAAAAATATGCATAAGTGGTAGTACATAGAGTCATTTAAGAAAAGTTAAACACAAACGTGGCAATTATTATTAAGGGTACAAACAATTAATGTATGTCTGAATATTTTTCATGTAGCCCGTAGAGCTACCTTTAGCAATTTCCTACACATAAACACCATTTTCCATGAATTATAGATTTTAAATACTGCTTTAGCTATTTATTAAAAAGAAAAATGATTGTTATGTCTAATTAATAAGTTTATTTATACGTGTAATAACTTAATTCGGTGATTTAAAAAAATAATTGATGAAAATTTAAAAAGAAAAGATGTGTAATACATGTTTCACGTGATAGAATTAGTCATGTTTTAAAAAATAGGGTAAACTGCAAAACATATCTGTAAGGTTTGTCATTTTTGCGAAAAATATCCTTGAAAAAAATGCGCCAGTTTTGTCCCTAAGGTTTGCACTTTTTGCGAACAATGTCCCTGTGCATGTTAGTTTCTTGAAATTCGTGTATTTTGGTTAACGAGCGTTACAAAATCCCGTTAGTGAGTCATCACGTGCATTCCACATGAGGGTATTTTCGTTGAGGGACATTTTTTGCAACCAAGTTTTCATTCTTATACTTCGCCACTCGTATACACATTTTCAAAAAATACACACATTTTTTATTGAACCGCTTGCTTCCAACTTCCTCATGTTGTCTAAATCACCTAATTTAACAGTAGATCCAACATGGGTGGCTGGAAAATTAGAGCTTACAGTTCACCGATTCCGGATATTGGTGCACTATACAGTAAGATTTTTTTATTATACTTTTTCATCGAATAAACATGAACTGAAAATTAAAGCAAATTACCTTGATTCATGAAAACGTTATGGTTGTTTTTTAATTTTGGATTTTTTGATTCTTTGTTTTGTCTTCCCATATTCGTCCCCAAACCTCTTCGCTATTCCAATCCACCACACTGGCTAGTTTTCTTATCCACCTAACAAAGTATACAAGTTTGCTATGGTTGATCATTTAGACCTAATTGATTGTGAGAAGTTCTCCATTCACGTGTTGGACCAAATGTTAGCTGAACTAGATTTGGGTGATATTAATCATTTGTTGTTTACCAATTTTAGGGACTGTCTTTAGATGATGGATTAGCTCCTTTGATATCGGATTAGGACGTGCTGATATTGTTAAAATTTGTGCCTAGGTATAAGGAAATAAATGTTTATGTAGAGTCTGATGTATCTTTGATAAAAAAATATATGATAGAAAAACATATGATGGAGTTTAGGGGTTGTCAGTCCTCAAAGGGTTTAGTGATTGAAGAGATTGTTGATAATGTGGTCAGTAAACCTGTTAAGAAAAAGAAAGGAAAATTGTTATTGTTAGAGTATAATCATGAAATGACACCAACTCAAGCTTCAACCAATAATGTTTGTCAATTGGTTGAAATTATTGGTAATGTTGATAATGTAGGATTCATGTATTGTGAAAATGAGGTACCATCATCCTCATCCAATACATTCAGTAACTTAAATTTGTTGGAAGAGAGTGATTGTGACCCTATGGGTGGTTTTATGCCTTCGAAGGGTAATAAGTCGATACATTTTTTTAAGACGACTTGTTCCAACAAGATAGTTTAGTGCATTGGATGAGGATATATGCCTTGATAGTAGGTTAGAAGATATTTCAAAAATGATTGATGAGTTATGTCCACAAAATGAGGGTGTGCTTTTTTGAAATATTGTCTAAGATGTTGATGAGGAAGTAGTAGAAAGGGAAGAACCTGATATTGAAGACGAATGTGTACAAAGGAAAGAACCAGATAGGGGTGTTATTGATTTTGAGTATGAGGCCAATGAAATGCCAGGAACAGAACCAGAAGTTGGCATGCATGGTTTCTCATTTGAGCTGGATTCAAACATTCAACAGAGTAGGAGAGAAGATAGTAGACTTCTCGTGAACCTGTAATTGACTTTGATGAGCTTAAAAGTTGTGAAGAGGCTGATTATGAACGAGGTATAACTAAAAGAAACAGAAGGTTGAAGGAATTGAGAAAGGCTTATAAGGGTAGGTCTAAATCAAATAAGGTACATTTAAGGTGGGAGGGGAGTTTGTTACAAGAAAACAAGTGACTGATAAGGTGAAGATGCATGCATTGCAGTCAAAAAGACCTATTTCGGTTCTAATATGTGATAACCATAGGGTGAGAGCTAAGTGCTACGAAACTGTGGTTGGTTTAACAAAATTCAATCCAACACCTGACAGAGAAGAGGATATGCCATCAACCTCAAACACTCATGGCCAATTTGAGAAAACCACAAACCATAAGGACATGAAATGCAAGGGTGTTAATACTAAATGTTATAAACTCAAGAATCATAACCCCTTGGCCCATGGGACCTACTCGTCTCAAAGTGGGGGATGAGCAATGTTGGTCGGTTAAAACATTGATTGATGCTCATAAATGTCTTCAAACAAGAGATGTTAATACTGCAACATCTTGGTTTCTTTCAACTTATGTCAGCCAAATAATTTCTACCAATCATATAATCCCAATTAAGGCATTACAACTTTAATTGCAACAGAAGTTACAAATAAACGTATCATTTCATAAAGCTTATATGGTAAAGGAAATTGCTGAGCAGGAGATGACAGGTGATCATAAACACAGTATGCCCTCCTTAAATATTATGCTATGGAGCTCAAAGAAAAAAATCCAGACACAATAGTCAAGATCCAAATGGAAACTAACACTGATCTCACTCTTAATTCAAGGGTATTCAAAAGAATTTATGTGTGTATTGGTGCACTTAAAGCTGAGTATAGAGCTACAAAAACAGAGATATTGGGGTTGGATGGTACTTTCATAAAAGGACCATATACGTGGCAAATTTTGACGGCTGTTTGTTTTAATGGTTATATACGTACTCTCTTGCATATGCTGTTGTTAAGGCCGAGTGTAAGAGTTCTTGGTTATGGTTCCTACAAAATCTAGGTGATGACCTTGATTTAAAACTAAACTATAACTACACTTTCATTTCAGATAAACAAAAGGTAGAATCAATTCCGTTAACACTGGTTATATCAAATTCATTACACATAAGCAATGTTTTAATCTACTATGTGTTTGTTTTAATCCACTATGTCCTACTTGTAACAGGGTATTCTACCAGCTATAAAAAAAATCCTTCTACTGAACACAGATATTGTGTTAGACACATCAATGAAAACATGAAGCATATTTTTAAAGGAAGGATTTACAAGGACCTTTTGTGGAAGCGTGCAACAACAACTACTGTGGCTCAATTTCAAAAGTACATGGAGGATGTCAAAGACTTCAATCTTAAAGCTCATGAGTAGTTACAAAAGATACAAGTAAACTCATGGTCAAGGTCTTTTTTTTAGGTATAACATTTTTCATATTTTTCCTTTAAGTGTGTATATAGTGGACATAAACTTATCCTTAATCATTAATAAAAAACAAGCAGAGCTAGGTATAAAATTCTGGTCAACAACCTTTGTGAGGCACTCAACAGTAAGTTGATAGATGGTAAAGATAAACAAATAATAGGGTGTTTAAAATACATTAAGGAGTATTTGATGAAGATGATATTGAATGTGCAAAAGGTCATAGACAAGTCTGATGGTCCCTTAACCCTAACTGCAACAGCCATTTTTAAGGTTATTAAGCAAGAAGCTAATGACTATTCAGTTATTTGGAATGGGGCTGATAGTTACCAGTGTAAAGGACCATGAAATGACTAATTTGCAGTGAATATAAGGTTAAGGACATGTACATGTAGGAGATAGGAGATAACCGATATTCTATGTAAACATGTTGTAGCAGCAATGTATAACATGACAAATGATGGTAGGAAGGTAGGTATACCCGAGGATTGGGTCCATCAAGAATATTGGCTAAAAACATGAAAGTAGACGTACAACTATAAGATTGAAGGTATTACTAACAATCAATATTAGCCCAAGTGCAGCATATGTAGTATCTTATTTCCCCTACACCATCATGTTCCCATTGACAAACCAAGGAAGATGTGACAACTGGCAATTTAGGGAGTCTATTTTAGGTAACCGCATTACGTTAAACTAAACTGAGATTTGCCTTTATCACTATTTTATAAACCGTGACTTGATTTTATATCGTCGATTGGTTTTTACGGTTTATTTCATTATTAAATGAGTTATCGTATGCGTTTTAACTCTATTTGGTAGGCACTATTCGATTCGGCACTAGAAAAGCCTAAAACAAGAGTTATTGTAACTTTTAGACCGTAACTCGAAAATTGACAAATAAATAGTCAAAACTCGTGGAAAAACGTAAGTAACGATGTTGGAAAGCTAAATAAATGTCGTGGGACACTCAGGGGACGATATGTGAGCTCGGGAATGAGTAAACGAGATAGATACGATAAATTACAACCCGAACCCTCCCCTTTTAATTGTAGATGGCGCCCCCCCCCCTCCAAATTAATTATTTTTGAGGTCCCTAGCTCCTATGTATAAATACCCACCCACTACCTCATTTCCCCTCATTTATTTCTCTCTCTAAAACACACACACAAGCATTTCTCTCTCTATCTTTCTCTCACTAAAAACCCTAGCCACCACTATAGTGACCGCCGGCCATAATCCGACCACCACCACCATACGGCGGCGCGTCACCCAACACCACCACCACCATCTTAAAGATCTTTCTTTCTTCTTTCCAACCATATATCATACGCTCCATTTGGACTTCATTAACACCTTCAAATTCAAGGATTAAGATTCGTACTTTTAGGGTTTCAAAGGGATTTTGCAATTGGTGATTGGATAAGGTAAAGGGAACATGTTTTGAGCTTGATTGGGCAATAATAACCCACGAATTAATAATTAGGGTTTCGACCTAATTTTTAATTTTGGGGCTTTTGGGTGGAACATGAAATTAAAGCTAATTAGTGACTAAGTAAACAAGTAATTAGTGTTTGGTACATGTGTAGTGTATTAATTTGATGGGTTTGTGCATTTTGGGTTTAGTTGCATGTTCTTGATTAAGAATAGTTTATGGGTTTTGTGTTTGGTTAGTGTTTGGAGCTTGAATGATTAGATTTGAGTGTTGTGGATTGGATTTGGTTGTGTTTGGATTGGCTTGGGATGGTGTACGAACCACCATGGTCACGTACGTGGCCCATGGGTTGGTGTACGTGGCCTACTTGGGTCATGGGTCCGAGTTGGGTTGATTTGGTAGCTTGTTGATTGGTATTGTTGAGGTTTGGATGAGATGCGTGGAGCCGAAAAGCTTCTAGAGCTTGTTTGGTTCACGTGGTCTTGACCGCGACCGTGTCATGACCATTAGGGTCATAACATTGGTTTCGAGTACTTTTGGTTAATTGATTGATTAGCGAGATTGTTTTGAGTTGGTTTGGGATTGAATTGCGATATTGTGACATTTAATTTGGACTTGATATATATAATGTTGACTTTGAGCTACGTCGGCGTCACTTTGACTTTTTAGTCAATAATTGACTCCGACAAAGCCGTAACATGGACTTTACTTTAATTTGGACAATTGATTGATTAAAAGCCGAGAAGTTATGACTCGTGCTTGTGGACTCGAAACGAATAACGATATGAGATTAATAAAGGAATTTGACGAAATATATATATATATATATATATATATATATATATATATATATATATATATATATATATATATATATATATATATATATATATATATATATATATATATATATATGAAAATGCTAATAAACTATGAAATAGAAATAATAATTGGGCTTTTGTACCAAAAATGTCGATAACAAGTCTTATCTTGTTATTTACTATTTTTAACGGAAACTAACGATTAAATTAGAAAGGTTTTGTAATAAATAAGTAATTAAGGTTTCGAGTACACGTTTATCAATAAATGTCGATTGTGGACATTTAATATTAGTTTAAGTACTTAATTGCTTACGTTGTGTGCATGGGTTACGGATAACCTAGCATTAATAGTGTTGATCCACGTGGGTAGCAGACTTATTAGGTTGACGAATCTAATAAGAGCCCGCTAGGTACGTTGGGTAACCTTATTAATGGGTGAATTATCCTTATGACTCTTTAGGATACGATTGATTTATGGGATAATAAGCGACACGAATAAATGAATGAGTTATCGAGTTGACGAATTCGATAAGGTCTACTATTTATTCCGAAACTTATTGAACTATGGAGCTTATCGTTTAAAGGTCTCATTGTGTCGCATTGAGTTATATATTGGTTGTTTGAGTGCATTCATGGCATCATATTGAGTCGATACACCCACATGAGGATACCAAACACTAGGATTAATGGTGAAACGAGACGTTTTTGGAAATAAAGAAATGGAATATATTGGGGTAGATAACGTTGATTTTGAGGAATATATATATTAAAGTTGGTCTACATTAATAGGTTGTGCCGAGTCGATAGTTGCTGTGTTGTGATACCGTTATCTTCTGCTAGTGTTTATTTGTGCGTTGATTGCTTGCGTTGATTGCTTGAGGTGAGTTTCATAGCCCCACTTTTATCTATGTTTTAACTATATTGGGGTGAGAATCATGCTACTATTTTTGGACTGTTAAAACTATTTGGATTTGCTTATATGCTTGACTGAGTATATAGATGTGCGGTAGTTGTCTCCTTAGTCTAGGTTTAACCGTTGCCTAGCTAAGAATAGACTTCTACCTCGACCTAGCCCGGGGTTGGCAACTGTTCTAGAGGTTGCCACGACAGTGCTGGACTAGAGTCGCGGGGCTCGAGTAATTGTGATTATATGGTTGGTGATCCGGGTAGGATCTATGTGTGCAAACGGTATTATCCTATCTAGGTCTTGCATAGCAAATCAACTCTTACAGGTCCACTATGATTTTGTTGAACTTAAACCTATGAACTCACCAGCCTAAGCTGACCTTTTAGCATGATTTCTCAGGTATTTGAGAGATGTTTGGATTACTTGATCGGTGGAAGCTTGGCAAGAAGGCGGGGTCCAAGGATCATTTCTGACTCTGATAAACTATGGGGACCTATTTTATTAAACTATGTTTTGGGCCTACTATTTATACTTTTGGATTAAATGTTTTGAATATCTAAAATTGGGATTGGTTTTGAATGGTTAAATGGTTATCTTTTATTATACTTGTGTGCGATACCAATCCAATAGTAACGCCCCGAAAACTTGATTAAGTCTTCCGCTGTACCGAGATTTGGGGGTGTTACAGATTGGTATCAGAGCTCAAGGTTATAGAGAACTAGGTATTTTATAAACCCTAAACTATAACCACTTTTAAGAAAATTGATCCTCGACCGACGCACGCCCGCTTGCCAAGCCGAAGCTTCTTATTTGATTATGGTATGAACTGCGAATTGAATTATGAGATGTTATATTAAGGGATATTGTGAACTGATTATAGAAAAATTATTATTGGGAGATATGATTATTGAATTTGGAAATGAGATATGATTATCGGTTTTGGAAAATGAGATGTGATTATCGAGATATTACGGAATTTGATTTGAGTAAACGGTATATTGTGATTTTGGGAATGATTGAACTCGATTGATTTGATATGGGATTATGTGATGGAACGGAACTTATGTGTTTTATTAAAGGCATGTTTTGAGTAATGCGGTACCTCTACTTTTAAAGCTTTCATTATGTGATATGTGTTTTGGTTAAGTTGATGCGCTCATTAAAACTAGTTGTTTCAAACACTTATACCTACCCTATGCCGTTGTCACAGACTATGCCTTCACTAGCTTTTGATGTGTCTGAGGAGGTCCTTGCTGTTACTAGTTCGCCAGCATTGACTCTCATGACGGTTGCGCAGGGTGATCCTTATGAGATTGCCCGTCACTCTAATTCATCATCATTGGATCGTCCTAGCTCATCTAGGCAGCTCACTTTACATCAGTTTTTAGCAAGAGCACAGACTCCTAGGCTTGCTTATAGCACTGCCCGCAAGTCTGTGAGACCACCATCATCACCTATCCGTTTAGCAGCATCACCATGTCTTAGGAGGCCTAGATCTCCTAGTGCACCACCTCAGGATTTACCTGCACAGAGACTCTGACTCATGGACTCTTCCCCTATGGATGAGGGCGAGGAGGAGCATGAGGTTGAGGAGGAGCATGGCATTGAGGAGCAGTATGTTGATGAGGATGAGGATCCTCAGGAGGAGGATGATGAGGATATCCCAGAAGGGGGTACTCCTCCATTGCAGAGTCCTGCACATTCTCCGGGACCAGGTTCTCCTTTTCCTGAGCCTGAGTCCCCTGGACAGCCTTTTGGTTTTGATTCACCACCACATTCACCTAAGATAGGTAGCCCGTTAGGATCTGAGATACCATCGGAGGTTGCTTCTGAGCCAGAGGAGTATGGTGAGACGGGTCTGATGTGGGAGAGGATTACCTCACAGGGTATTAGGCTGAGTAGATTGACAGATCATTTGGTTGGAGTGTCTAGAGCTATTATAGAGGATCTTAAAGCTGATATGGGTACTTTAGTCAGGAGGACTAGGGTTTTGCATGATGGTATGTCGGAGCTCCAGGAGCAGGTTGGGGACCTGCTTAGAGGGTTCGCGACAGCTCGTGATGCTGATAGAGCGTTTTGGCGTAGGATTGGTGAGTTAGAGAGAGAGGTTGCAGAGCTTAAGAGTGATCGTGACGCTCGACGTGTTGAGTTAGCATCGTTGTGGAGAGAGGTTGACGACGTTAGGAAGTCATTGAGTGATATTCGTAGACGTGGCTAGATAGTATTAGATCCATGGTTCTGTACCATCTTGAAACTAAGTAGTACTTGGTTCGAGATGTAGGATTATCCCAGTTATTTACTAGTATCGTTATTAGGATCGTTTTTGATTTCTTCGAATCCTTCCATGTATTTCCACTTTTGAAACCTATGAGTTATAGTTATGGGAACGTGCATCCTTAGTTATGATGCGGTGTTTGATTGTTTCGCTTTGGTATAACGTTATCCCTGTTGGCCTTGATTATGTATTCAGACGTTATTGGGTGACCCTTGGAATCCAACTCTATTTTAGAACGTGAATTATGAACTTATGAAATTGTTCTTCTTGCCTCCAGAATGGTGGCAACAAGACGAAACTTGATTAGGAACAACCGAGCAGCTCCTGCTGCTGTTGTTGCCCCTGGTCGTCGAGGTCGTCGTCCGGCCCCGACCACACCACATGTTGAGAACCCGAACATTGATAACCCAGCTGTAGAAAACCCGAATGTGAACGACCATGTTGAGAATGGTCCTATTCCACAAAACCCTCCACTTGTGAACCCAACCCACATTGACCAGTTAGTGTCGCTGACCTGCTAGCTGAGGCTAATCTTTCTAACACTTCTAGTGGAACCCCAGTGCTGAATCGAACTCGAGGTTGTACCTATAAGGAGTTCCGATTCTGTGGTCCCATTGATTTTGGAGGAACTGAAGGAGTAGTTTACCTGACTAGGTGGTTGGAGAAAACTGAATTTGTGTTTGCTGTGAGTAACTGTGATGAGGATTGTAAGGTTAAGTATGCAACCTTCACTTTGAAGGACGAGGAGTTGACCTGGTGGAACAATTACCACAGAGCAGTAGGAATTGATTTAGCCTATAGTATGTCTTGGACTCAGTTTAAGGCTCTCCAGATTAAGACTTACTGTCCTCTGAATGAAGTTAAGAAGTTAGAGAGTGAGTTCTGGAACCATAAGGTTAAGGGTACTGACATGGCGACTTATACTCGTCGTTTCCAAGAGTTATCATTGCTTTGCCCTAAAATGGTTCGTACCGAAGAACTTAAGATTGAAAGGTATACTGATGGATTACCTTTGGCTACTCGAAATGATGTCATCGCTGCCAAGCCAGTCAATTTGCAAGAGGAAATTGCTGTGGCTCAGAGTTTGATGGACTCTTGTGTGCTAGAATTAGGAGATAAGGGTAAGAGTGATAGGATTGATAAGAGGAAGAGGAATGAAATTGCTAAAGGAAATGGAAAAAAGGGCAAGAGACAGCCAGAGTGTTCGCCATAGGAAATGGAGGTAGGAAAGGTTATGAAGGTAGTAAGCCTGTATGTGGTCGTTGTAACTGACACCACCATGGACTATGCTCGAATGTGTGTAGGAAGTGCTCTAAGGTAGGACACTTGGCCAAAGACTGTAGGTCTCGTCCACTTGCTGCAGCTCAAACTGCACAAGGAGAGGACTGGAAGGCCACTGTCACCTGTTTTGGATGTAGAAAGAAGGGACACTTTAAGAATGAGTGCCGAGAGCCGTAGATGAGAGGAAATCCCAGTAATGTAGGAGGATTTGCTAACCGAGGTGTAGGAGGTAATGGCTTAAACCCTGTGAAGCGTGAGGTTGTGGAAAACCAGGGAAACCATGGTGCTAGGATCAACAGAGAGACATGGGAACAGCGCGTGTTTACGCTATTGGGAAGGAAGCTTGTGAGGACCCTAACGTAGTTACGGGTACGTTCCTTCTCAATAATCGCTATGCTTCCATACTGTTTGATACTGGTGCGGATATGAGTTTCGTATCCACCAATTTTATGCCATTACTAGGAATCTCCCAAACACCTCTAGGGTTTAGTTACGATGTGGAATTAGCGAATGGGAATAGAGAGAAGATATACACCGTAGTTCAAGGTTGTACCTTAAGTTTCCTAGACCGCCCGTTTAGTATAGATATATTGCAGTTACCTTAGGAAGTTTTGACATCATTATCGGAATGGATTGGTTATCGAAGAACGGTGCACACATCATTTGTGATGAGAAGATTGTGTATTTACCGTATGGCGAGAAGGTCCTGAGCATACAAGGAGATCGGAGTGACCGTGGAAGTACTTCCCGGTTGGGCATCATCTCTTGTATTAAGGCCCAGAAGTACATCGATAGAGGAGGTTGTCTTTTCTTGGCTCGAATTTCTGAAAGGAAAAGTGAGGAGAAGAGTGAAAGAAACCTCAATGATGTACCCGTCGTTAGAGAATTTCGGATGTGTTTCCCGACAATCTGCCAGGGATTCCACCTGTTTGACAAGTGTAAATTCCAAATAGAGTTGATACCCGGTGCGACACCCGTAGCCCGGGCACCTTATCGACTTGCTCCAAGAGAATTGGAGGAACTGTCTAAACAGTTGGCAGAATTGTCAGAGAAGGGATTCATTCGACCAAGTTCATCACCGTGGGGAGCACCAGTGTTGTTTGTGAAGAAGAAGGATGGATCGTTTTGGATGTGTATCGATTATAGGGAGTTGAATAAGTTAACAGTGAAGAGCCGATATCCGTTACCTAGAATAGATGATCTATTTGACCAACTCTAAGGAGCTAGTGTCTTTTATAAGATCGATTTACGATCTGGTTATCACCAGCTTAGAGTTCAAGAAGAGGATATCCCTAAGACTGCGTTTAGGACTCTTTATGGACACTATGAATTCCAAGTGATGTCGTTTGGTTTGACCAACGCGCCAGCGATTTTCATGGATCTCATGAACCGAGTGTGTAAGCCATACCTGGATAAGTTTGTGATAGTATTCATAGACGACATCTTGATATACTCTAAGAGTAGTGAGGAGCACGAAGAGCATTTGAGGCTCATTTTAGGATTGTTGAAAGAGGAGAAACTGTATGCCAAATTCTCTAAGTGTGAATTTTGGATTTCGTCCATGCAATTCTTAGGTCATGTGATAGATAGTCGAGGTGTTCATGTGGACCCAGCTAAGATTAAGGCCATTAAGGAATGGGCAGCTCCTAAGAACCCATCAGAAATTCGACAGTTTCTAGGGTTAGCAGGCTATTATAGGAGATTCATTGAGGGATTTTCTAAGATAGCTAAGTCGCTGACCAAATTAACACAGAAGGATGTTAAGTATGAATGGGGAGAAAAGGAAGAAGAAGCATTCCAACTTCTGAAGGAGAAGTTGTGTAGTGCGCCCATCCTAGCTTTGCCTGAAGGAAGCGAAGACTTTGTCGTGTACTGCGACGCTTCGCATAAAGGCTTAGGCGCTGTTTTGATGCAACGTGAGAAGGTGATTGCTTATGCATCCCGGCTACTTAAGAAGCATGAGAAAAACTACACCACCCATGACCTTGAGTTAGGTTCTGTAGTGTTTGCTCTTAGGATCTGGAGACATTACTTGTATGGAACCAAGTGTGTAGTATTTACCGACCATAAGAGTTTGAAGCATATCTTAGATCAGAAGGAACTGAACATGAGACAACTTCGTTGGTTGGAATTGCTTAGTGATTATGACTGTGAGATTCATTATCATCCTGGTAAGGCTAATGTTGTGGCTGATGCACTTAGTCGTAAAGAGGACATTCCACCCTTACTCGTTAGATCATTAAGAATGACCATTGTTTCGCCCTTACCATCCCAAATTTTAGCCGCCCAAGCAGAGGCATTGACGAAAGAGAACCGTCCTTATGAGAATCTTCATGGAATGGTAGAAAGTGAAAACGGCTTCTTGAAGCGTTCCGACGAAACATTATGCTTCAGAGACAGAAGCTGGATACCATTTCATGGTGGAATCCGTGAGTTGATTATGCACGAGTCGCATAAATCAAAATACTCTATTCATCCCGGAGTCGATAAGATGTATCAGGATCTTAAGAAACTTTATTGGTGGCCCAATATGAAAGCCGATATAGCTCAGTATGTTAGTAGGTGCCTGACTTGTTCTAAAGTTAAGGCCGAAAATCAGAAACCATCAAGACTTTTAGTTCAACCCGAACTCCCGGAATGGAAATGGGAGCGAATAACCATGGACTTTATCACTAAATTACCGAGAACAGTTAGCGGCAATGACGCTATCTGGGTAATAGTTGATCGTTTAACTAAGTCTGCTCACTTCTTAGCTATTAGTGAAACCGATAGTCTTGATAAGCTTGCTCGATTGTATCTTAAGGAGATAGTATCGTGTCATGGAGTACCGATATCTATCATTTCCGATAGGGATAGTCGTTTTACTTCCCACTTTTGGAAGTCGTTACAGACATCGTTAGGAACGAATTTGAATATGAGTACTGCTTACCATCCACAGACCAATGGTCAGAGCGAGAGAACCATCCAGACTTTAGAGGACATGCTTAGAGCATGTGTTATTGATTTCGGCAAAGGCTGGGAGAGACACCTCCCTTTGGCCGAATTCTCTTACAACAATAGTTATCACCCTAGCATTAAGGCCGCCCCATTTGAGGCATTGTATGGCCGAAAATGTCGTTCTTGTTAGGAATTGGAAATTCCATGAGAAAGTTTTGGTCACCCCAATTATGGTCTAGCATATATTAGCCCGTAGACTTGTAGTTATTTACGTTGTTTAGTAGTTAATTAGTTAGTTTGTAGCGTAGTTTAGTTTAGAGCAACACCGTGGAGGAAGGACGGGTCTTTACCCACTGTATGCCTGATCCACAGTCCGATAGGAGGACGTATTGTTTGTAAGTATAAATACCCCTTCCATCCATGGAAGGGGTGTGGCTTCTTTGAATCTAATATTTCTTTTGTAAAGCAACTCTCTTCAAAGAACCTCCTCTCAACTCTCTTCATCTATCTAAAATGGCTTTCTTGTTTAATCATTGTCCTAGACCACCCGAATCATCAAACAACATAATATTCACGATCCTACAATTGGTATCAGAGCCAAGGTTGTGTTGTTTGTTTTGATTCTCGCGGTTTATCTCATGGTTTTAGCGGGTTCTTTATATGGTTCTTATGTTTTTTTAAGTGGTCTTTCATGCGGTTTGTGATGGCTGGGTTTGATGTTTGAATCTGATTTTATAAGTGGTAAATGTTTGAGTGGTCATTGTTTCACAATTAACATGGTCCAAACCTGTTGTACGTGGTCATGTACAGTTTTAAAAACTGATGTGGTTAAATGGTTCTCTTTAAATGTTTACATAGTTTGTAATATGGTCAAGTTGTCAGTTTATTGGCCAAGCTGGTTAAATCAATGGGTCTAAATTTGAGTCCGTTATTTCTGTTTCTGGATGATGTTCATTGTCTAATTGGATGCGAGTTAGTCATTCATGTATGCGAGTTAACATTAATGTTTCATCATAGCGAGTTGCCCAATGTAATATCGCGAGTTGTCATTCAATACAGTCCAGGTTCGATGTTCCCAAAGCAAGTTGGTCTGGGTATGCGAGTTGTGTCCTAGCATTTTTGAATGCTAGTTGTCAAAAACGTTTTTGCAAAACATGCGTGTTGTAGACAATAATAACCATACATGCGAGTTGTTTTTGTAACACTTTCAAAAGCGAGTTGTGTTGAAAAAGAGAAGCGAGTTTGGTACTAGCATTCTTAAATGCGAGTTGGTTCATCGTCCGATGCGAGTTGAGCCTATGCCTCTTGACTTTTAAGTTAAAAGCGAGTTGTTGAACTCGTCTTTAAAGCGACTTGTCAAACCCTTAAAATGTGACTTGGGTATAGCTAGTTGATAAGATGCGAGTTGATTAAATGTCTCAGTATACAAAGCGAGTTGGACTTGGTCTAAAGCGAGTTGATAACATAAGCAACTAGACAGAAAGAGATGAAGAAGAATGACTAGTTTGACCACGACCACAATTTAACTTGAACCGACCACAATACAATATACCATTTTCTACATCTAGACTTCAAGTCAAGACCATCATCAATCCATTTTTAATTCAACCATCGAGATGTCCAAGTAATAAAAACAGCTCCGATTACCAATTTCAACAACAAACTATAATCATCCTAACCCAATCCCCATCTCATATCCAAGACTCAAAATTTACAAAAAAAAAAGGAAAAGACATTCAAAGATCTCAGTCCACTCGTTAGTATTCATTGTCAAGAACCTTGAAGGTCTTTCTAACAAGCTTTTCATCACCAATCTTTGGTTGACATATCTGACACATCAGAAAAAGGAGACAACAAATGTGTTATCTCTTTTCCCTTGGTTCGATTAAGGCTCGTTATTCATCAAAAACCTCTAGTACTTATCCGAAACTAAAAGATAAGGAAGATAACAATTGTGTTATTTCCTCTATCTTGGTTCGTTTAAACAATAACATAATAAAAAACTTGAGATATTAAACCTACCTGAACTTGGTTGCGTGTTATTAATGCCGTGTCTTATCTAGCCATCCCTGTGGCGATACAAAGTACCTCGACTCTAATACTCTCGAGCCATCCCTGTGGCTTGAGTAAAGGAGATTAATGATTTTGGTGAGAGGAGCAGGTTGATTGGAGTATTTCTGTGATGGGGCGGACTGAATATGGTGTGAGTAATAAGGGTTTGAAGATGAGAGTTTGAGATTTCTTTTGAGTAAAACCGGTTAAGATGTGAGGCGGATTATTGAGATTAGGGTTGGTGTGTTACCAGTAAAAGAGAGAGGCTGAATATTAGATAGAAAAGTTTTAGGGTTTGAGTAATACAAAGTGTGATTAGGGTTTACATTGTATGTGTATGCGTTTTTATATACCCTTAGGATTAGGGTATACTGTGTGATTGGTTAGATAAATGTGTGGGCTTCAAAGACTTATAACCTGAATATGGGCCTGGTAAATTGCAAATTCCAATTAATATTTGTAACAGGCACTTCGAATTTGTATCTGATAAATGCTTAATGGGCCGTGTGATTCTCTTTGTTATTTACTAGGATTGGATCGGGGTTATTCTTTGTTGTTGGAATGAGTTTAAGTAATTTGTGTGTTTACAAGTGGTTTGATAATGAGAAGCATTATGAGATTTGGATTTCAAAAGGTCTGTGATCATGAGATTTGGACTTTACGAGAATTTGTTGAAGTAAGTTGACGATGAGTTTTTGTTGAAATGTGATTTGAAGATGTGATTTGTTGTGGTAGGCGGAGTGGTACCTTGGTACATACATTTTCATGAACATTAATATTCTCGGTTTGAGTAATTTGTTGATTGTTAGTGTGTTCAAGGTTCTTAACCGCTATTCTTGATTTGGCATTGAAGTGTCGGTTCAAACGTTTTAATTGGACTTAGGGTCGGGTCAAATTCTTTGCGATTTGTTATATGTCAATGATATCGGAATGTATGAGATGATCATTGCAAGAATTTACATTAACCGGATCGGGTTGAATAGTTATTTGGACCGGGCTTGAAATTTTATGTGATGTTTTTTATTGAAGGACTGATGGACTTCTCTAAATTGGATCATTGATGATGAGTTTTGATGACGAGATTTGTGAAAATGAGTTTTGATTGTGAGATGGGTTGATATGATTTGTTGCGTTATGGGGTTTGATACTTTGTTTTATGCACTCTCACGGAGAATATTATGTTTTGGCTTGAATTGTTATTGGAACTAGGTTGACTACGGGATTGTTTGTTCGGTGTCTTTTATTTGGCTTTGAAGTGAGATTTTTCGGGCGTGTTTATTGATGAGTGTCTAAATACTCATCATTTTTGTACAATATAAACTGCAAAATCATCTGAAAACACTCAGAAACACATCAAAATGATCAAAATATCACAAATCAGTGTTTTATGTGTTTTAAACGCAAAAATATCAAAATCAGATGAAAAACATATCAAATTTGCAAAAATTGCAGTTTTAGTCCCCCAAGTTTCAAAAGTTGTCAAAAATAGTCCCTGAGTCAAAATTTCAAAAGAAAAGTCACCAAAGGTCCTTTTAAAATCATAACTTGTCAAATTTAGTCCTTTGGTGAAAAATGTCAAAAGTTTGAGAAAATTACAAAATTAGTCCTTCAAGTTTCAAAATTGGCAGAAATGGCCCCTGGAAAATTGGAAAATGACAGATTTGGTCCCTGTACTTTTGAAGCTTGTCAGTATTAGTCCTTGGAAGAAACTTTGAAGTGTTGGCAGTTATGGTCCTTGTATTTTCAGAATTGACAACAATGGTCCCTATTAATAATAAACCCTTTAAACCCAATTTGGACCCTTCCACCTCTTGGACCCCTGTCACTATGCAATTTGAACCCCCCCTATTATTAAACACTGCCCTGGTCAACCCACAGAAGTCAAACAAACCCAACCTTGGCGCCTAAACCCTTTCTTCCCACTTGATACCTGCTCTTCTGCAACACCCCTGCACACTCAAGACCTCCTCACCTTATCACTAAACCTGTCCCCCCCTTCCAAACACTACACTCCAAGAATCATTAATCATCTCACCCCTCTCCTCACTCAATCTCCTCAACAGGTTAAAACCCCATTTTCCCGCCAAAATGAATGAATGGTCAAGATGAGCTTCAAGTGATCCAAGGGTCAGGATTTATGGTGGGATTCACTTAGAGAGAGGAAAGAAGACTGGTGGGCATATAAAAGGAAGGAAAGAAGCAAGCATAGGCAGTTAGTTAGTTTTAAATTTTAAATATATGTCGTTTTTGATAAGGTTTTAAAAGGTACCTTTTTGAGGGGTCATTTAAGCCCTTATTCGATCACTTTTGTATCCGTTATTGCTTAATATCGTTCCTTTTCACTTTTTAGGTCTCTTGAAGGCAAAATGCTGGAATGATGCTTATTTGGACGAAAAGGCGCGAATATACGAAGAAAATGGCCAAAGTCAGAATCGAGACACTCAAAGCTGCTGAAACATAAGGCGACGGCGTCACTGCATATCTGCGACGCCGTCGGGAAGGCATTTTGCGACGGCTCAGAGGCGAAATTGCATGTTTTCAAGGGACGACGTCAGGTTCTAAAGGAGTAGGCCGTCGTTACTCAGACGGCCTAGATGCAGCCAAGACGGCGTCAGAGCTGAAGGGGACGGCGTCACAGTCATAAGGTGACGCCGTCGAAAGGTTTACGTGGCCAAGACGAAACCCTAATGACGGCGACACGACGGCGTCACGAAACATAAGGTGACGCCGTCGCAGATGTAATCTTATATATAGAATCCGAATTTTTCAGTTTTTGTGTGTAGTCTTTTGGAGTAAAAACCTAAAACCGAACCAAGGCTTTCTTGTGCAGTATTTTAGGGTTCTAAACCCTATTATACATCAAGATAAGTATTTACTTCATTAATTTAATTATGTCTTTGATTATTTGTGTGTATGCTTGCATGTTCTCCATGTCCGGCTAATTTATTTGTGTGTTTGCTTAGGGAATATGAAACTTAATTATTGAATATTGATTGGTTGATACTTATCTTAGTTGACTAATGATCTAGAGTGCGCTAGATTATTCGTTGTGTACTTAATGCTTGACATTTCTTTGTGAACTTTAGAATATAATTATCTAGGTAATTGTAGGATAAAGTATTCAAGGACAACCGTAGAGTAGGCGTCTATAAATCACTAGAGGATTTGTAAACAAGACCCTTTGGTAATTTCAAAGAGTTAGGGAAATAAGCACGCCCTATAGCCTTAGAATCACAACGCAACTAGGAATAAGGACGTGACAAATCAACCATCAATAGGAGATAATTAAGGAGTAGTAAAACCTAAGTAAACACATCTTTAAACTATCATACGAGTACACATCAATTAGACATAGACTATCACAACCTTAGCTTAGATAATTAGATAATAGTAGAGTAATCGGTAGCAATACCAAACCCCCAAATCCAATACCCGAGATTCGTACCTTTTCATTTTCAAAAAAACATAAAAAGATAAAAAATAATCTTCCTCAACCTCAACCTTAGCGTAGTAACTTCTCACTAGCATTCCTATTCCCCTAGAGAACGATATCAATACCCGTGGCTTACCCTAATTACTACACTACAACGATTAGGTTCACTGCCTAGGGTGTTATAAAACTTGCTCGAAGAAAAGGAAGTTTCCTTGACCCCGAACGACGCGTGTAGCGTTATCAAGTTTTTGGCGCCGCTGCCGGGGAATAGAATAGCTAGTTAGTAGTCCACCTCGTTTAGGTTTCTTTGCTTGATTCCTATCAAGTAAACTTTTTTCTCATTTTTAGCTTTCTCTTAGTCTATCCCCCTTCTTCGTGACCTTTGTTCGTAACACCCATCACTCTTCACCATGGAAGGTGACAACCAACCACCACTCATCGACCCACCACCAAACGACCCGCCAAGAGCCCGTACTCTTGGTGAGTACTCGAGACCAAACCACCTAGGTTATAGGAACACCATTGAGCTTCCCGACCAAGCCCAAACTACGGCCCTGCGATCCGACACCATCCGGTTGGTGCAAAACGGATGTGCATTCCATGGACTTCGTTCCGAAGATCCAAATCAGCATCTGAGGGATTTCCTCAAAATTGTCGATTCCATCGACCTTGATGCTACTACTCGGGAGACCACGCGCTTGCGTCTCTTCCAATTCTCTCTACGGGACCAAGCTAGTAATTGGCTTGAGCGACTTCCCGCCGGCTCCATCTCAAGTTGGGATGATCTTACTTCTCGCTTCCTTGCTCAATTTTTCCCACCGGGGAGAACCACTAAGCTTAGACGAGAAATCTTAACGTTTCAGCAACTCCAAGGTGAATCACTTTACAAAGCGTGGACTCGATTCAAGGATCTACTCCGTAGACTTCCCCATCATGGCATCGATCTTTGGCTTCAAATCCAAATCTTCTACGATCATACCGACTTCATCACTCGACGATCCATTGATCGGGCCGCCGGTGGAAGGCTCAGCGACTTCAATGCAGAGAAATCTTGGGATATTATAGAGGAGCTTGCTGATCAAAGCTACGAAGATTGGAATGATTCTCCTGAGACTCCGATTAACGTAATCAACGCCATATCAACCCCGTCCGAATCCTCCGACACCCTCGAGAAACAAATGAGCGCCATTGAGAAAGGGATTGATTATCTTATGGAAAGGCAGAAAAGAGCCCCCGTACAAATTCCTCGAGAGGCCGTCAAATTCGCCAACTCTACCTACCACCCCACACCTCCTTCGGAGTCTCCAAGTCGTGATCAAAACCCAACTTCCGAAAGGCGTTTCCGTTCTACTTCCCCAATACCACTCTCACCAAGCTTCAAGGAACAAATGAGGGAGTACATGGCGGCTCATACGGAAAGATTAGCCAGGTTTGAAGAGGAGGTTTATAGGCAGAGAGAGGAGATGCAAGCAAAGATGACGGAAATGATGAATTTGGTAATTGAGTTTACCAAAACAAAGGTTCCCGAAAAGGTGCTCGTAAGAAGCAACGATTGCCCTCCCACTTCATTTGTCAACGCTGTTTCCATTATGCCCGAGAATGCAAAGGTTGAGACGCGGAAAACTGAGGGAAGTAATAAGGAGGAGTCGGTGCATGACGACGAGCCTGAGACCATTGAATACTACCTTAAGCACGAAATCAACAAGAAAAACATTGCAAACCAAGTAAACAACTTTAGGTACAATGAAGTTCTCAAGGAAGCCCTTGATGAAAAAATGACTGAAGAAGAGTATGACGCCCTACCTATGGGACCCCTGTATGAGTTAGTTATAAAAAAACCTCTAACAAGGAAACGTAACACCACAGGGAATTTCGTAATACCAGTTAGCATAGGTGACATTGATAATATTAATGCCTTGGCCGATCAGGGGACTGATGTGAACATAATGCCATTATCAATCTATAATAAGTTAACTAAGGAGAAACCAGCCAGTACCGACCTTAGACTCTCCTTAGCTAATCACACTTATGTTCACCCCGTAGGAGTTGCAATAGATGTTCTAATTGAGGTGGCTAACATTGTTTATCCGGTAGATTTCGTGATCGTTGATTTTGAAGAAGACAAAAACATACCCCTCATTCTTGGAACACCGTTTCTAGCTACCGCCAAGGCAACCATCAAATGCGGAGAGGGCGTCATGATACTCAAAAGCGGAAAGGGGTATGCTAGGATACCCATCATCCCAAGGTATCCTCTCAAAATCATGGAAATGATTACGAAAGGGAATCGGAAAAACCCTAGCCATAATGTTAAGAAAAAGATGAATGACTGGGAAAAAGGGCTTAGAGACTTCATGGTCCAAGGATTGTATGCAACATTGTGGAAACCCGATAATAAGTTAGGAAGCAACCCCACCTCGGTACCTAAGGCACAAAAGGACCATAAGAAATTTCTAAAAGGAGAAAAAGTACTTCTGTACAAATCAAGGAAAAGGGCAATGCAAGGAAAAAACAACCCAAGATGGTTTGGGCTTTTCACAATTAAGGAGACCAACTTAAACGAAACCGTCACCATAATTGACAGCAATGGCCTGGAATCCACGGTGAACATACAACGTCTACGCCGCTTCGATGAAGAGAAAATGAATGACGAAGAGGGCGGTGATGCAAAAACGTAGGAGTAGGACTACGAGTCTAGCTACAAGACTCTTAAATAAAGAAAAGCGCTTCGTGGGAGGCAACCCATGCTTAATTGTTTGCTTGTTAGTGTCATATATCTTTTATTAATTGTTTGTCCTCATGTTTAAATTTGTAAAAATGCTTTATTTTGTTTTTAACCTCGTCTTAATTACATATAAAGGTATTTTACATAAAGGATAAGTGTAGGGAGGATTACACACGTTTTCATAAGAAACGTAAACATGAGAATAACAATTAACTAAATGATATATATGTTTGTTTGTTCGAGTCAAATGCTTGTATCGAGTCATAATGGATGTTTTTGCAGAAGTTTTTCCAGATTCTAAAGATGTAAAATTTCCAGAATTTTTTCCAGAAAATCGCAGACCAGTTTTTGTCAGGATAACCTGACGGCGTCAGGATTGTAACCTGACGGCGTCAGGAAGGAATAAAAACTTCAGCTTACTTTTTCTCGTTTTCTGAGCTACTTGTAAAATTTTGGAATTTTCCAGATCTTAACTTTCAAAACAAATTCTGTAAACATCCATTCCACAAGCATTATATCCTAGTTTAAATCGAGTCTTATGTATATTATTACCGCCGATTTTACGCGAAGGTTTCGTTTGTTTTCTTCTAGTGTGCAGGTTTAGTTTGTCAAGAAGAAGTTACACAAGTTAAGAAGGAGCCTTTCACGCAAAAACTCTTCTTGGAAAAGATTTAACCACCACTTTTTACGGATCCTACCGAGCTAATCAGGGGAGTATTAGTTTCTTTCGTTTTTAATTACCTTCTATTATCATAACTTTGATACTTTCGGGGAACATTGGGGACAATGTTCAGTTTAAGTGTAGGGAGGGAAAATAAACGGGAACTTTGAAACTATGCTTATCCTTGACTGTTTGCTTTGTCCAAGTGTATTTGTGTAATAAACCATGAGAAAATGTAGGTTAGGGTAATTTTAGCCAAATTTAAAATTTTTTTCATGACGTATAAGAGTGGGCCATTAGTCTTAACAAAAGCGTCTCATGGATAGGAAGTTGCATGACTAGCACAAAAACCCTTACCACCTAAATTCCACCCAAAATGTGAGGATCGCCCTTAGATTAGTAGGAATTAAAGCATTCATCTTTAATGCTTAGAGTGTGAACCGGTAGTATATTAGATTCTAGAACTTGTTTTGTGATGCATTCCGAGATCGCAAGTGAGGCTACACTTGTGTAGTTAGGAATAACTAAATGATAAGAGGCATTAGGATAAACCCTTGTTTGATACCTGTAATATAATTACTTCTTCCATATCGGTTGAGTAATTCCCCCACACCCTTTGCATTGTACTCATCTTTAGTACACGATACCCCTAGTTAACCCCTCAGAGCCTATCCTTTTCGCGGTTCTCGTGATATTTCGGTTTTTTCGGAATATCAATGAAGAGCATTGTTTACACCCCACCCCCAAATATACACCCAAATCGCCTTAGCCTACCTTTATTGCACTCACTTTTAGTGCAAATTTATGTTATCACCCAAAACCCTTAGTTCAATTATCTGGTTGCTTGCATGAGTTGCTAAGTCGAGTCATATCCCTTGTATACAGTTTTGGGATGATTGGGATTCATGGGAAAAGTTAAAGTTTATGAAACATAGGAAAGAGAACGTTAAACTCAAATTCCCTTTGTTTGCATAATAATGTACTCCAAGTGTTTTGATCTTTTCAATTCGGGTCAAATTAGTGTTAGAGTAATAAAAACTCAAGTGTAGGGATGTGTCTATAAATCCCTATCATTTTGATGTACCGTAGAGGATGGTAGAGTAAAAGTGTATGCAAAAAAAAAAAAAAAAAAAAAAAAAAAAATTCAAAAAAAAAATAGAAAAAGAAAAAAAAAAGAGTGAAAAAAAAAAAAAAAAAAAAAAAAAAAAAAAAAAAACCATACGGGCTACCATTCTACATCTATCTTTTAAATTATGTTTGTTTATTTTCGTTGCCTAGAGTTTTAGAGTGTCGAGTCTTGGATTAGCAACGCCATTCTTCGTATACTTGCAACATAGAGATTTTTGACTATCCACCACTATATAGCCTATCCCACCAAACCCTTATTTCCCTACCGTAAGCCTAACGTTACAACCCTTTAAAGACCTCTTTGATAGTCTTTCCTAGGTGCTTACACCAAAGCGATGGAGGTTTGATCTATTCTCAAGCCTATGGTAATCTATGTACTAGGACCGGTTAATGAGTGTTTATCTTCCATTTCCGATTTGTTATATTTCATATATACACCCGAGAGAGATGTGAGTATCCAAACACCCCATATGAGGTGCTAGTATGTAATTTCCGTGCTTGTTATGACTTTTGCGGGGCTTATATGTGTTGTGGACCGTTTTGAATGGATGCTTCATGACCCCTAACTTATAAATTAATTGGCTAAAAGCACATTTGCTTGAGGACAAGCAAATACCAAGTGTAGGGATATTTGATAAGGTTTTAAAAGGTACCTTTTTGAGGGGTCATTTAAGCCCTTATTCGATCACTTTTGTATCCGTTATTGCTTAATATCGTTCCTTTTCACTTTTTAGGTCTCTTGAAGGCAAAATGCTGGAATGATGCTTATTTGGACGAAAAGGCGCGAATATACGAAGAAAATGGCCAAAGTCAGAATCGAGACACTCAAAGCTGCTGAAACATAAGGCGACGGCGTCACTGCATATCTGCGACGCCGTCGGGAAGGCATTTTGCGACGGCTCAGAGGCGAAATTGCATGTTTTCAAGGGACGACGTCAGGTTCTAAAGGAGTAGGCCGTCGTTACTCAGACGGCCTAGATGCAGCCAAGACGGCGTCAGAGCTGAAGGGGACGGCGTCACAGTCATAAGGTGACGCCGTCGAAAGGTTTACGTGGCCAAGACGAAACCCTAATGACGGCGACACGACGGCGTCACGAAACATAAGGTGACGCCGTCGCAGATGTAATCTTATATATAGAATCCGAATTTTTCAGTTTTTGTGTGTAGTCTTTTGGAGTAAAAACCTAAAACCGAACCAAGGCTTTCTTGTGCAGTATTTTAGGGTTCTAAACCCTATTATACATCAAGATAAGTATTTACTTCATTAATTTAATTATGTCTTTGATTATTTGTGTGTATGCTTGCATGTTCTCCATGTCCGGCTAATTTATTTGTGTGTTTGCTTAGGGAATATGAAACTTAATTATTGAATATTGATTGGTTGATACTTATCTTAGTTGACTAATGATCTAGAGTGCGCTAGATTATTCGTTGTGTACTTAATGCTTGACATTTCTTTGTGAACTTTAGAATATAATTATCTAGGTAATTGTAGGATAAAGTATTCAAGGACAACCGTAGAGTAGGCGTCTATAAATCACTAGAGGATTTGTAAACAAGACCCTTTGGTAATTTCAAAGAGTTAGGGAAATAAGCACGCCCTATAGCCTTAGAATCACAACGCAACTAGGAATAAGGACGTGACAAATCAACCATCAATAGGAGATAATTAAGGAGTAGTAAAACCTAAGTAAACACATCTTTAAACTATCATACGAGTACACATCAATTAGACATAGACTATCACAACCTTAGCTTAGATAATTAGATAATAGTAGAGTAATCGGTAGCAATACCAAACCCCCAAATCCAATACCCGAGATTCGTACCTTTTCATTTTCAAAAAAACATAAAAAGATAAAAAATAATCTTCCTCAACCTCAACCTTAGCGTAGTAACTTCTCACTAGCATTCCTATTCCCCTAGAGAACGATATCAATACCCGTGGCTTACCCTAATTACTACACTACAACGATTAGGTTCACTGCCTAGGGTGTTATAAAACTTGCTCGAAGAAAAGGAAGTTTCCTTGACCCCGAACGACGCGTGTAGCGTTATCAGTTTTTCATAAGAATGTCTTAGTTTACATCTTAACATGTAATTTTTCAGTTTCTATGTACTGATTTTAAGTTAATTCAGTGTTTTTAATCAAGTCTAAGTCTTAATTTGAAGTTTCATTTGAGTTTCATAAATTCATGTTACTGTTGGAAAATGCATTCTCATTTCTTATATTCAAATCTGTGATAGCTTATGTTTAACTTCCAATAAGCTTGTTTAAGTTATTTGAAGCTCTTGGCAAGATTAAAATTCAAGTTTAAATACATTTTGTTTTTGGTCAAATAAAGTCAACAGATAGAATGATGATTAGAATTAATCTGTATTGCTGATTCTGATGCTGTCATGATGTGGTTCTGCTGGTTTTGGATCTGGATTGGTGTGGTAATGATACTGGTTTTGAGTTGAATACTGAGCTGGTATTGGATTAGGTTAGAGGTTGGTTAGGTTAGTGGTTCTAGTTTCTTCAAAGTGCAAGCCATAGTGGCTAAGGAAATTTTGTAAGTCTTATATCTGTTTTCATTCATTAGATCTGTGTTTGAATTTGTTCATTAGTTGTCATTAATACTGTTTGATCTTTGTTTGATGCTTGTTTAGTATTATCTAGTGTTTATCTGTTAACTAGTTCATTATACAGTAGCATAAGTAGTGTTTGGCATAGCTTAGTAATCTGTAATAGAGGTTAGTAGATCTGTTAGGAGTAGTTGTTTCAAGCTTAAGTAAGTAATTGTTAGTCATTTGAGGTCTTTGATATAGCAGTTTAGCTCATAAAGTCAAAATCAACTTGTTATCAAACTAGCTTCTGAATCTGTTGAAATCAGTAGGAATTATTAGTTGCAAATTGATTTGAAATTGGTAGATCTAGCTTAGATTTATCATAATTAGTGTTAAATCTTCATAATCAGTCTATAATTGTGGATCAAATCTCAGTTTGGTCAAAGTGGATAGTGTGTTCTTCAATAGTCAAATCTGTCAAAGTAGTTTTTCACAAAACTTTGTGAGTTGATTTTCTTATTCAAATCTGAGTTTCAGTTTGTGAAAATTTGGATATTAAAAGTTCACTTGGTCTAAATTTGATAATCACTTTTTGTCAAATCTGAGCTTATCATTTTGAGCTTCAAATAAGCTCCTCAACAAGCTATTATCTGCCCTGTTCACACTTGAGTGTGAATCAGGCAGTATTGCATCTGTTTAATCTGCTTCATTTCAAGGAGTTAGGACTTGAGATTTGGCAAATTCATAGTTGGCTAGGTGCTTATTAGGACTGCATAAGTAGTTTTCTGATTAGCTTATTAGTTGAGCTTTTGCATAAGCTCAAACCTAGGGGGTGTACCACTGTTTGGATAAACTAAGCAGTTTGATTATTCCTTTGATCTGGGTTTTAGGCTTGTTAGGATTAGATTTAGTGAGTTGCAATTAGCTTATTCTAGTACTCTTTAGCTTTAGATACTGTTTGGTTGGTTGTTTAGCTTATTTGCTTATTTTCCTAGCTTATTACATTAGCAGTTGCACTACATCATTCATTTTCTACACATAAGCTGTTGATTTTTCATTTTTCATAGATTCTTAATATCATTTTAGAATTATCCTGAAGATTTCATAATTTTTGGTCTTTATTTGCTATTTTTCTCAATTTAAAGTAGATTTTAATCAATTTTAATTAGCTTTTATTGAAAATAATTGAGAAAAAGTTTTAAAAAAATAATTTTTCATTTTTCTTAAGTTTAGATAAATATAAAAAGTAAAAAAAGTAATTTTCCATATTTTTCATAGTTTATTTTGTAATTTTTAGTAATTTAAATAGTTTTAAATAGTATTTAATTCCTAGAAAATAGAAAAATAATCATAAAAATACAAAAATAGTTTTGAAAATTCTATTTTGATATTTTAGACTTTTCCATTTCATAATTTTATTTTTCTAGCTTTATTTCCTTATTTCTTGTATTTTAGGTAATTATTAAATAGTTAAAAATAGTTTTTTAATTAATAATAATTAGATAAATAGTTATAAAAATAATTTTCTTTTTCTATAAATTTTCTTTTATCATTAGGATTGTAAAAATGTATTTTTCATATTTTTAGGACTTTTATTTCTTAAGTTTCACTTTTTATTTTGTACGTTTACGTAATTTTTATTTAAACGTAAGTTTTTAGTTTTAAACGTTCATCATTTTAAATATAGTGATTGCGTTTATTTAATAGATTTTATCTTTTTAACTTTCTTTAATTTGCATTTAAGCCGTTTTAATTTGTTGGCTTTTCTGTAGTTATAATTAATTCACAATCTCCTTTTCCGTTCAAATCTCGCGATCACTATACGTTTGATAATCCATTGCATAGCTCGCTGGGACATAACGACCCGGGGAAACACTATACTCCTCAGATCTTCATTGATTTCGTGCTGAAGCAGTTTTAAGCCGGTTACGCTCCGCCATTCACAAGTGGCGGGCTTGTGTGATTTAGCTTGACTGTTTGGCACGCATCAAATTTTTGGCGCCGCTGCCGGGGAGCTGTGCTGATTATCCTACGTTTAGCAGATTAGTAATTTGGATATTCACTCTTTGTTCATACCATCCATCTGTATATGTTTATATTTTCTTATCCAAAAAATCCAAAAATATTCTTCTCATTCCTCTTATTCGTTGATTCTATTTCTATTACCCTCTTTTGCCGTTTAATTCTATTCTTCGTATCCTCTCAACCATTTGATTCTCTTCTTAATCCTATATATGTTTAATTCTTATGTCGACATTCGTCAACTTCATCGTCAGAAATGTGTGTGAGCGGTGTGGAGGGCCTAGTTCAAGCGAATTTTGCAATTCGTGCGAATTATCCATCAAAAATTCTTTTCAAAGTTATTTCGACCACCCGCCACAACCTGAAATACATTCTAATCTTGACAAACCAGTTCAAACGTCGGAGCTACCCCAAGCACCCACCGAGGATTACGAGGACACTTTCTTTGAAGATAGAGCCCGTAATCTAATCGAACAAATTCAAGCCGACGAAAACAGGTCGAGAATTAGAATTGATTACGATGAACCCGTTCAAACACCGGTGGCTAGCAAGAATGACTTGCCTAATCTTCACGTTTCTCAAGAACCAAAACCGGAGACCATAACGGAAGTGGTGGAAATTGCTAGCTCTCAGAGCACACCATTTGTCCCACCTCTGGATTTTTCTGAATGTTCTTCGAGACTTGATAGTCATTCGGATTACCATGTTGGTTTTGTTGATTCTTTGAATAAACTGATTCCTCTTCATAACTCTCAAATGCAATCGTTTATTCCTTGTGTCGGTTGTGGTGAGCCTCTCTTTGGTTCACCCTGTCGTTGGTGTACTTGTGTACAATGTGGTAATGATATCCATAACGGGAGTTGTTTGTTTTGTGGTTCGAGGAATTCATTTGATTATGATCCTAATCAGAACTCATTTAACGACCCCTCAAACTTTTCCAATTACCCACCACAGCCCGACTTTTCTTCATATAATCAACATACCTGCTGTGAATTTTGTGGAGGTCCTCACCAAGGATTTGAGTGTCAATCCGGAAACACGTTTGTCTATGAACAGTTTTCCAGTGATGCTCAGAGTTTTGGTTATGACCAAAATCCATATGATTCACCATTCCAGACTCAACAGTTTTACTGTTGTGACTACTGTGGAGGTCCCCATTTCAGCTCTGATTGTCAAATAGGGAACCCAGTTCCTTGTAACAATCATGACTCTCACATATTTGAAAATTTCCAACCTCCACAGCATTATACGGTTCAAACTCCACCTGAGCCGTTGTCTCATGAAATCTCCCAAGATCTTGAAACCGCAATGAAAACACTTGAGGATATGATGAGTAACTTTAAGAATCAAGTGAGTGGTGAAAAGACCATGGGAGAATTGTTAGCCGAAGAGCAAAAGGCCCGCCAATCTAAGGAGGAATTATTAGTCCTAGAGCAAGCAGCTCTAAGACGTTCCCAATTTCTTAAGGCCGCTCTATATGATGATGACGAGGAGGGTTTTTATCCTTTTAAAAGTAATATTTCTCAACCCCCTCAGTCAGTTGATATTCCAGCAGTTGAGATTTCATCTCAAACAACTGCTATCACGCCCGAAGCTCCCACTCACTCTCTGAACATGGGGGACGAGCATCTTGACACTGTTCCTGAAAAGGAATCGGACGAATTCATAAAGTCTAGTGTTGAGGACCTTGTCCCAATCCCGAGAGAGTCACAGGGAACTTCTGACCATATGTGTGATATCTCTTCCCCTCTTGAGTGTTCAAAAGATCATTTTGAAACTTTCTCTGATCTTAGCGACGATTGTGCTTCCTTTGGAAACATCGAGTACGTTGAGGCATCACTTCCACAATCTGATGCTGATCCCCTTCTTGAGGAGTTCTCTGATGAACTCACTCACATCAATCCACTCTTTGATTTCGAAGCCGATCTGGGAGAGACTGAAAGTCTCATTGATGATGATCGTTCACTCACTTCTTATCCCAACAGTCCAATAGAGAATGTTGATCACTTTGTTCCCGAAACATTCAAAGCTACTTTCACTAATCCTCTATTTGAATTCGACTCTGAATTCACTTTAGTTTCTGAGAATCCACTCTTTGATACTCAGATTGAGGATAGTGATGAGCCCACAATGGAACAAGAGTTCACAAATTCACCTCATGTGAATAATTCTCTTCATAAAGAGTTCTCCGATGAACTCTCTCATGACATATCTCCTCCGGAACATGATCATTTCTATTTTGATCTTGAGGATGATATTAGCTCGGAGGAAGGTGTACTCTATCGCATGAGTTTGCTTATTGATGATACTACCCTCACCCTTCCTCCTGATACGTCTACATTTGAGGATGAAGAATGGATCTTGATTGTCATCAAGACCTTTCTTCCTTTCCTCAAATATCTTGTGATTTCCCTTCATCTTCACTCCTTCGGGAATGAAGACACTATCTTTGATCCCGGCATTTTCACTTACCATTTTTGAGCCGGTTCTATGTATATCTCATCGGTGTGGAACTTTCGCGTGCTTCAAATGTTTGTCCAAACATCTTGAATGAAAGTCCGATGGAGATTGTTTCTTCCACTTTGCTTCCCCATGAACCAATGAATTCGGGGTCGAGTCAAGCTAGCGACTCGGTAATCAAAAACAGTAGCACACACACATATGGGTTTTCACCCATATTTCTGACTTCTTACCCCTTTCTACCACCTAAGTGTGGGGGTGATGCCCCACATGTTATATAAAAAAAAAAAAAAAAAAAAAAAAAAAAAAAAAAAAAAAAAAATCCTTTCAAATAATGGCCGTAGTATTTCCCTTTTACGTTCTTTGTTTCGGCATAACTGCCGGTACTTTGAATATTGAGGGCAATATTCATTTCTAAGTGTGGGGGGGGGGGGGAATTCTCACGAATTTTATCATATAATTATACCAATTCCCCCGTTTTTGGCCAAAAATTTTTTTTTTTGAGTAAGTGTTTTACACTTTCTCAATTGGTTATCAGTCCGCCTTGTCTAATAAACAAAAGGATTGGCTAATCCAGGAGCAAACGGCTCTTGGTAAAGATTTCTCAAATCCGTTTATATGGCTTGCAATTTGCCCAAAATTGTATGGTATTCAGCTCACCATATCCTAAAAAGTGAAGAGTTGGCTAGCCCGCAAGTTTATGGCTTGTGGTAAAGGCAGTGGAAAATCCATAATTGGTAATCAGCTCACCAAAGATAATATTGATAATTTATCTAAGAGTTGGCTAGTCCAGAAGGGTACGGCTTCTGGTAAAGACAAAATCAAATCCGTTGAAAGCTGGTGGTTTGCTCAAAATCACATGGTTATCGGTGTACCATGCTTCTTACTTGAACTGAAACATTTGGCTACTCCAGAAGTAATGGCTTTTGGTAAAGAGATTAAAATCCATTATGTTTTCTCAAATCATTGCTAGGGACTAGCAATATCTCAGTGTGGGGGATTGATGAGTGTCTAAATACTCATCATTTTTGTACAATATAAACTGCAAAATCATCTGAAAACACTCAGAAACACATCAAAATGATCAAAATATCACAAATCAGTGTTTTATGTGTTTTAAACGCAAAAATATCAAAATTAGATGAAAAACATATCAAATTTGCAAAAATTGCAGTTTTAGTCCCCCAAGTTTCAAAAGTTGTCAAAAATAGTCCCTGAGTCAAAATTTCAAAAGAAAAGTCACCAAAGGTCCTTTTAAAATCATAACTTGTCAAATTTATTCCTTTGGTGAAAAATGTCAAAAGTTTGAGAAAATTACAAAATTAGTCCTTCAAGTTTCAAAATTGGCAGAAATGGCCCCTAGAAAATTGGAAAATGATAGATTTGGTCCCTGTACTTTTGAAGCTTGTCAGTATTAGTCCTTGGAAGAAACTTTGAAGTGTTGGCAGTTATGGTCCTTGTATTTTCAGAATTGACAACAATGGTCCCTATTAATAATAAACCCTTTAAACCCAATTTGGACCCTTCCACCTCTTGGACCCCTGTCACTATGCAATTTGAACCCCCCCTATTATTAAACACTGCCCTAGTCAACCCACAGAAGTCAAACAAACCCAACCTTGGCGCCTAAACCCTTTCTTCCCACTTGATACCTGCTCTTCTGCAACACCCCTGCACACTCAAGACCTCCTCACCTTATCACTAAACCTGTCCCCCCCTTCCAAACACTACACTCCAAGAATCATTAATCATCTCACCCCTCTCCTCACTCAATCTCCTCAACAGGTTAAAACCCCATTTTCCCGCCAAAATGAATGAATGGTCAAGATGAGCTTCAAGTGATCCAAGGGTCAGGATTTATGGTGGGATTCACTTAGAGAGAGGAAAGAAGACTGGTGGGCATATAAAAGGAAGGAAAGAAGCAAGCATAGGCAGTTAGTTAGTTTTAAATTTTAAATATATGTCGTTTTTCATAAGAATGTCTTAGTTTACATCTTAACATATAATTTTTCAGTTTCTATGTACTGATTTTAAGTTAATTCAGTGTTTTTAATCAAGTCTAAGTCTTAATTTGAAGTTTCATTTGAGTTTCATAAATTCATGTTACTGTTGGAAAATGCATTCTCAATTTCTTATATTCAAATCTGTGATAGCTTATGTTTAACTTCCAATAAGCTTGTTTAAGTTATTTGAAGCTCTTGGCAAGATTAAAATTCAAGTTTAAATACATTTTGTTTTTGGTCAAATAAAGTCAACAGATAGAATGATGATTAGAATTAATCTGTATTGCTGATTCTGATGCTGTCATGATGTGGTTCTGCTGGTTTTGGATCTGGATTGGTGTGGTAATGATACTGGTTTTGAGTTGAATACTGAGCTGGTATTGGATTAGGTTAGAGGTTGGTTAGGTTAGTGGTTCTAGTTTCTTCAAAGTGCAAGCCATAGTGGCTAAGGAAATTTTGTAAGTCTTATATCTGTTTTCATTCATTAGATCTGTGTTTGAATTTGTTCATTAGTTGTCATTAATACTGTTTGATCTTTGTTTGATGCTTGTTTAGTATTATCTAGTGTTTATCTGTTAACTAGTTCATTATACAGTAGCATAAGTAGTGTTTGGCATAGCTTAGTAATCTGTAATAGAGGTTAGTAGATCTGTTAGGAGTAGTTGTTTCAAGCTTAAGTAAGTAATTGTTAGTCATTTGAGGTCTTTGATATAGCAGTTTAGCTCATAAAGTCAAAATCAACTTGTTATCAAACTAGCTTCTGAATCTGTTGAAATCAGTAGGAATTATTAGTTGCAAATTGATTTGAAATTGGTAGATCTAGCTTAGATTTATCATAATTAGTGTTAAATCTTCATAATCAGTCTATAATTGTGGATCAAATCTCAGTTTGGTCAAAGTGGATAGTGTGTTCTTCAATAGTCAAATCTGTCAAAGTAGTTTTTCACAAAACTTTGTGAGTTGATTTTCTTATTCAAATCTGAGTTTCAGTTTGTGAAAATTTGGATATTAAAAGTTCACTTGGTCTAAATTTGATAATCACTTTTTGTCAAATCTGAGCTTATCATTTTAAGCTTCAAATAAGCTCCTCAACAAGCTATTATCTGTTCTGTTCACACTTGAGTGTGAATCAGGCAGTATTGCATCTGTTTAATCTGCTTCATTTCAAGGAGTTAGGACTTGAGATTTGGCAAATTCATAGTTGGCTAGGTGCTTATTAGGACTGCATAAGTAGTTTTCTGATTAGCTTATTAGTTGAGCTTTTGCATAAGCTCAAACCTAGGGGGTGTACCACAGTTTGGATAAACTAAGCAGTTTGATTATTCCTTTGATCTGGGTTTTAGGCTTGTTAGGATTAGATTTAGTGAGTTGCAATTAGCTTATTCTAGTACTCTTTAGCTTTAGATACTGTTTGGTTGGTTGTTTAGCTTATTTGCTTATTTTCCTAGCTTATTACATTAGCAGTTGCACTACATCATTCATTTTCTACACATAAGCTGTTGATTTTTCATTTTTCATAGATTCTTAATATCATTTTAGAATTATCCTGAAGATTTCATAATTTTTGGTCTTTATTTGCTATTTTTCTCAATTTAAAGTAGATTTTAATCAATTTTAATTAGCTTTTATTGAAAATAATTGAGAAAAAGTTTCAAAAAAATAATTTTTCATTTTTCTTAAGTTTAGATAAATATAAAAAGTAAAAAAAGTAATTTTCCATATTTTTCATAGTTTATTTTGTAATTTTTAGTAATTTAAATAGTTTTAAATAGTATTTAATTCCTAGAAAATAGAAAAATAATCATAAAAATACAAAAATAGTTTTGAAAATTCTATTTTGATATTTTAGACTTTTCCATTTCATAATTTTATTTTTCTAGCTTTATTTCCTTATTTCTTGTATTTTAGGTAATTATTAAATAGTTAAAAATAGTTTTTTAATTAATAATAATTAGATAAATAGTTATAAAAATAATTTTCTTTTTCTATAAATTTTCTTTTATCATTAGGATTGTAAAAATGTATTTTTCATATTTTTAGGACTTTTATTTCTTAAGTTTCACTTTTTATTTTGTACGTTTACGTAATTTTTATTTAAACGTAAGTTTTTAGTTTTAAACGTTCATCATTTTAAATATAGTGATAGCGTTTATTTAATAGATTTTATCTTTTTAACTTTCTTTAATTTGCATTTAAGCCGTTTTAATTTGTTGGCTTTTCTGTAGTTATAATTAATTCACAATCTCCTTTTCCGTTCAAATCTCGCGATCACTATACGTTTGATAATCCATTGCATAGCTCGCTGGGACATAACGACCCGGGGAAACACTATACTCCTCAGATCTTCATTGATTTCGTGCTGAAGCAGTTTTAAGCCGGTTACGGTCCGCCATTCACAAGTGGCGGGCTTGTGTGATTTAGCTTGACTGTTTGGCACGCATCATTTATTTATTTCATCTTCTTTCTTTCTACCCTTCCGCGAAGATGACTTGTTTGGGCGTTTACTGAGTGTGATAAATACTTGGCTATTTAGTTACGTTTGTGATTCTATCTCGCTTTACCCACAACATAGCTATCACTTTGGTGACTCACACAGTTGAGAATGTCAAGAGGTTTTGTACATTGGGTACACCGTTTCTTGTTCACGAGGATTAGTACAAGTTTAAGTAACAAATCTAGGGAATTTTACTTCATGATCAAGTTTGGCATATCGGGTTTACTTCTCCATGTTGTCACTGCAATTGCCGACAGAATGCGTGAATGATGTGTTTACCAAAGTGTTGATTGGATGGTTGATGATGTTATTGATGATGGATAATGAACCGTTGATAAACCGCTGCATGTTCCCCTAAAACAGATATTCACCGAAACCAAGGTTGTCATAACTCATTCAAGCTGACATTGTTTACGGTTTTGTCTTGATTTTGTAAAATCCCGCGAAAGAACCTATTTCTCGGTTTAAATCATAGACTTGTAAAATCCCGTAACAATGAAAACATCCTGGTAATAGTAACGTGCATTACCGGATCTTTCTTACGGTTTATTCTTAGTTTTGTAAAATCCCGCGAAAGAAACTATTTCTCGGTTTAAACCATAGAATTGTAAAATCCCGTGATGATGGAACCATCTTGGAGAAAGGAAAGTGTAGGTCGGGATCCTTTCTGATGCTAGTGCTACGGTTTCTACTTCAAAGAAGGGATAAAAGGGTGTACTTCATGAATTGGATGTGTGTTTGGATATTCGTCATGGCAGTTTGGTTATTTTCATGGTTTTACGGGGTTATGTGCTTTTAACCATGGTCGGGATGAAACCATTATCATAGTTCACTTAAAATGTCAAAGGAGGCTAGATTTGAGCTTTTAATCAAGAAGATGTGACAACGGAGTTAATTCACTATTGTTTATTTGAGGTTGAAGTGAAATATCACGGGCGAGTGTACTTAGTATCTGAAGGTATCGGGGATGGTTGGATGAAGATTCTTCATGATCCTTGTTCGAGCTTATTATTAAAAACGAAGACTTGGAAATCTAGTTATTGTTGGGTGTCTTTTACCTTTTCTTTTACCACCTGGGGGAATTGGGCTCATACCACCACAAAATAACTATCACTTTAAGGAGTTACGTTGTAGTGCTCAATGTCACATTCAATTGTGGATTTTCAAGAGGTAATGTACGTCTTATACTTGATGGTTGGTTGGTTGAAGAGTATAGAGTACATAGAGAGTACTTAGAGATGCTAATGGAAATCGGCACCGCTCTTTGTTACATATGTGCAAGTATAAGTCACGAGTTCGGGTTAGTTTACTTCAGGGTCAAATTCATCATATTAGGTTTTCTCCATCAGCTGTCACGACAAATAGCCTACTGAATGATAATGGGGTTGATTACAAGTTTGCCAAGAGTAGATGAAAAGAGAGAGATTTATGACGTATGAACACATCAGTTCATGCCTCGTACTCTAAAGAAAAGAAAAGTGTACGTTTTAGTGCACATTATCTTCTGAAGAAGAGAAATCTTCTCTATTATGACCATTCTCATCAACATGCTTCATACTTTTTCCATGCGCTTCAGTCATCAAGTGAACCGGGCTACCATTGATTGTTTTCTTATACCACTTGCTCAACTATAATGACGATGGCGACATCATGTGCTAATTTTGCGGGGGAGAAGTGTGAATAGAATATTTTTGGATGATTTCACTTATTTAGTCAAGAATGGCATCTCCGTATGCAATTCTTGAGGGGGAGAAGAAGTGTGAATTTTTTTTTGCATTGTTGATTGATATTTGAAAATATAAATGGTCATACGGCTCTAAACTCATGTAAGAACCGAGCTTCTTCTTATCGGGTCATCTTCACATGGAGTTTTTCTCTTCTAAGAGCCGTTGGTTGACATCTTCACTCGGATTGATGAGTTTATAGACAAAGTGCTTCCGGTTAATGCTTCACGTATACATCAACATGATGATTCTGAACAATCTCTCTGTTCTTGTTTGATGTGATTGGTAGTTTGGTGTTACCATCTTGTGTGTTTGTTGCGGCCTGATTGCTGATTTCCTTGATGAACATCTTTTTGTTCTTGTTTGATTGGGAGGGATTTTAGTTAAGGGGATTTGCAAGATGTAAGTTAATTGGGATGCTTTTTGGTGGGATGCTTTTGGTGTGAGTTGAAGATGTTAACTATCTATTCCCCAACTACACAATCTTGAATAAGGTCAAGTCTACAGTCTGTTCTACATTTTCTGCTACATGTTAGAAGACTAAAGACGAGTTGCATTTAACGATCTAAAGACTTCTTCTTAATCTAGGCATTTATCAAACAGATTGTCGGTTTAGGGGAGAGCACTAATTTGGAGAGAGTTATAAGTCAGATTCAATCCCCAATTAGACTTGCTCATATTCTTTAGCAGTGACTCCTCGAGACGTTGATATTGAGTATTGTAATATTGCAGTTGCACTATTGAATAATAATCCGCTCTTTGGTATTCCTTTGCCAAATCTTCACGGATTATTGTTCATGAAAAATGATCCGCTCTTTGGTATTCCTTTACCAAATCTTCACGGATTATTATGCACTCTGTAAATCAACCACATGAACATTAAGGAAAATGACTACCTCATCCGCTTGAAGTCATTATTGGTGTATCTTCCAGATCAGTCTCTATATGTATATCTTTAGGAAGATGGAATTGATGTTGAGGAATCATTTGTTCCGGTTCATTAAGTGGGTCAATGTACATCCGGTTGTACATTTATTCACGTGTTGGACATTTGACACAAGTTGATTACTTCGGAGTTAATCATTTATCACTTATTTGAGATTGAAGTTGACTTTCACAAAGGCGTGTTCTTATTTGATAACTTGCTCGGGCTTAAGAATTTGAGTTGAAGACTTGGTTTATCTAGTTACCAGCAGTCGAGGTGGATGGTTGAAGACCTGGTTAACTATTACTATTAGGAGTTACTTTGTTTTACTCAGTGTCACACGCATATGACGGTGTGGATAATCGCAAGAGGTGTTAATGTCTCATACTTTGTTTGGGTAGTTAGTACTTAGAGATTTGCTTGAAGCATAAATTCTCTACACCGTTCTTCCATCATTAGGTGCAAGCTTAAGATACAAATGTGGGGAAGTTGACTTCAGTTTCAAGTATGGCATATCAGGTTTTCTTCATCAGTGGTCACTTCAAATTGTCTACATAAGGGTTGATTAAAATAGTCAGAGAGAGTCTTCAGCAAGTTGATTCTCACAAGAGTTCAAGTGTTCTTCTCATAAAGATTTCAAGTATTTGGGCTTATACTATGTTGTTGATTCTGAAGTGTCAAAACTAGCAAGGGGGAAGGAGACACACATCTAAACACAAAGCGAGTAAACTTGATGAACTTAATTCTTCTAAGTGATTGAAGATATCCCGGGAAGACAAATGTTATTACCGCAAAGAAACTCAAGGTTTGACTCATGGCGAGTAAAATTGATGAACTTAATACTTCTAAGTGATTGAAGATATCCCGGGAAAACAAATGTCATTACCGCAGAGAAACTCAAGGTTTGACGCTGTTTATTCCAACTATGTAGGGGAAGAGATGTTAGAGAAAGTTTTTGAAGATAAAAGAGGTACACATGTGTGTGGTGGTTTCGATGGAATCACTATCATTAGGGGAGAGAGAATTGTGTACATTGGGGGCGCTCAGCTATTTTCACTTGAGGGCTTAATCAGTGATTCAGAGATATAATCACTTATTCCGGAGTTGACATCCGCAGAGATTGTCATCCGCAGAGATAATTAGTGACTTGGCCTGCTTCTTCAATGTTATCAGTTATTCCTTCCTTGTGTAGTGGTATACTTCGGATACTTGAGCTTCATACACGATCCTCAGGGAAGAAAAATGTGAACATGGGGAGGTGTTTTCATTCCCCTCATGATGTGTATTCGGGAGAGCTCTTGGGTATTGGTGTACTTCGGGTTCTTGAGCTTCATACACGATCATCCGGGAAGAAAAATGTGAACATGGGGAGGTGTTTTCATTCCCCTCATGATGTGTATTTGGGAGAGTTCTTGAGCATTATACAAAGAGACTGACTACATCAATTCAACTACTTGGGGGAATTGTTCTCTTGACACCTTTTGGAATGGATCGCTTCAGACTTCAGTGGTTATGAAATTCTGGAAGATTATTTATGAGTGGGATGATACGTTGCTATTTTATTGGATGATATAACCCCGAATGGAGAATCTCGATTATCGTTCTTAAAAGGAGCAACGGGATTTATGATAATGGTGTGCTTCTATGTACGCCTAGCTAAGGCAAGCTTGAAATAGAGCTTCGAATCTGCTCATCTAATGGATTTTCGGTTTGGGGGAAGCTGCCAAAGTCTCTCTTTCTCAAAGGCTCATGTTCTATCTTCTATTCTGGAGCCTCGGAAGCTTTGGTGGTGAATGTTCAAGAGATGATGACTTCTATCTTCTACAACGGGGCTGCTCGATATCCTTATCTCGGTACTCGTGTCATCATCTTCTTTAACTATATCATCTACTCTATCCATGTACATATCTATCAAAAACCAAATACAAAAATATAAAACCAACAAAAGAAAATAGAAAAATATAAAACCTTTAAAAAAAATCCATAAAAATCAGAAAATTTAAAAATACCAAAAATATGTTTTCTCAAGACATGTCTTCTGGTATCGATAACATCTGCGGTCTTAGAAATGTCATTCAATAATGGCACGGGACTATAGATGAAGTTCGAGCAGGAGGTGTAAATATTTCTTTTCTAAATATGTCTCAAATCAAATGGCTTACAGTTATTTCAGACTGTAACCTCCTGCTTAAACAATGGCTTGCAGTTACTTCAGACTGTAACCCGTGCTTAAACCATGGTTTGCTATTATTTCTGATAGCAACCCGTTTTTCAAAGAAGGAAAGTGCTACGCTTAAACGATTTTCACATATTTCGTGCACTTATCCTAAAAACAAAACAAGGAAAGTATGTCGAAGGACTGCTGTTCCTACACAAATGTTTTTCCGTCTAAAATTCTTCAGAAAAATATTTGGTGTTTTCAAAAATGGTGGTAAATGAGTTGCTTTAAAAACAATCAGATTCAGAGTTTTTGTAAAATTGAAAAACTCAATCAATGACTTCAGCGCTTTTAAACTTTTCATAAAATGGGTCATGGATTTAGGGAGATAATGTTTTTCAAATCTACATCATATAACGGGCTTTCTTAATTATCCTAATATGCTTAATTAAAAATGATGTTAACCTATGTTGAAGGACTAGGTGCCTAGGATATGATTGCTAGGATTAGATGATTAGAGTTTGATGAACACATTATTCCCATACATTTATATGATCTGATTGATATGTTTCATTGACTTTTATTAGTCGATTGTTCTTTGGGTGATGTCGACCACCATATATTTGTATGTGTGTTCACTAACGTATGCAGGTATATTGGTATAAAAGAATGTTCCCGATCCGGATCCCACAATTGAAGATGATTGGATGCCGAAAAGAAAGGGTAACTATATCTTGGGTTGACAAATGAAGAAACGGAGCTTAATTGGACTTCTATGGAGAGTTGGCATAATTGCAACATAAGAGGTCTCACTGCATCAGCAGATGGTTTTCTTCTAAGTGATTGAAGAAACGGAGCTTAATTTGATCTCAGTTGGCATTCAAAATGCAACGTAAGAAGAAGTCTCACTGCATCAGCAGATGGTTTTTCTTCCAAACCCTACAGCAACAAAACGAAAGCTTCTCATCCACCTAACATATCTTTGTGCAGGGATAATAGTGATGATACCATTTTTCTAAAACTTTGAATAATAATGTTTTTGAAAATGGAAAAATATTGTTTTGAAAATAAATTAGACTAAATTTTGAAAATCACCGGACTTCCTTTTATCAAAACCTATGTCACTCAATTATCGACTTCGGTCATCGATTGAGGGGGAGACTGATTTAAAATATAATATTTTCAAACAATATTTCTTCAAAAAAGTTCCGGTTTGTACGTTAAAATGTGGTGATCCAAAGATTTAATGTTATGTCATGGTATGATTTTTCTTTAGAATCAAGGTCTTTCAAAATGAAATTCTTTCTGTTATTTTTTGATTGTGGAACTGTTTTATTTTACTTAAAGATCTCTTAAAACAATCATACCTGACACTAACAATCTTTAATGTCTTAAAATGGTCCTTATCTGTCATTTTTCAAAATCAAATCTTGCCACGTCTTTCCCCAAAATTTTGTAAATGATTTAAATCAATTGGGGTCACAAATCTCAATTGGTTTGAAAATTTTGATCGGGGGAGAGACCGTGTTTTAAATCTCAAATCTGTTTTAATGGAATTGGTTTTAGTCCTTCAAAGGCACTCCTGCCTCCATGTGCCAAACGATTTCAATATACATAATGCACATGTTGAGGGGGAGCATTTATCCAAAAACAAGATGAGTTTTTAAAACAGGCACATTTTCTCCCATGTTTTCTAAACCTTATTAAATCACTAGGGATCCAAAATCTCAAAGGGTTTGATATTTTTGATAGGGGAGAATTTGTGATTTAATAATGAAATTTGATAAAAGGTGATTGTTTTTTATTCAAATGTGCAGGCTGCTCTCTCATATGTGCTAAACGCTTTCGAATCTCGAAGCACATATTGAGGGAGAGCAAATGGTTTCTTAATGGCTATGTGATCGTGAAAGTACTACAATGAACTCCTGCCTCTATGTGATAAAATGATTTAGAAATATCCTATGCACATATTGAGGGGGAGAATTTACCAAGAAAATCAAATGGCTTTTTCTATGAAAATTGTGATCAAAGAAAATATTCCAAAGTCCTCTTGTCTCCATGTGCTAAAACAATTTCTAAATCCTATGCACATGTTGAGGGGGAGGTTTTCTAAATGATCAAAACTATTAAGGTACAAAATGCTTTGATCTCATATCACTAGTACCTTGATTGTTTTTCCAAATGATTTTTCAATTGGTTTTAAGAAAGAATGAACTGTACCAAAAGACCGACCATTTTACTTTATGTATGGAGTTATAAGGATGGTGAGGTTAGGTATTAGTTCCCACGATCCGCCAGAACCGGAGGGATCTACCCAGGGACAATCCACTAGATAGTGTAGAGTCCTTAGGTATAATGAAAAAAGGAGAAAAATGAGAATATGGGAAGTGTGCGGACTGAGACAGAGCTAGTACTGGAATAAACCCAACAAGGTTCTAGTTATGAAGTCTCAGTAAGCACTGAAGGGGTTGAAGAATGAAAAAGAAATGAATATGAAAAGGGTGAAAAGAAATAGCCCTCCAATAATTCAACCTTAGGGCAGAAACCGGGTTCAATACATATGCTACTCGTGTTTACTAAGGTAACACTGGTATTGAATACAAGACATCATGGACCCAGTGATGCACTGCACTAAACTTCCCAAGCTACTCAAGTTCCTCTTAAAAGGGCTTGTTTCATTCTCACGGGGAACCGTCATAATCTATCGATTTTCTCTTAGAGATTGTTGATATTGAAGAAGGAGACCCTCTCCCTAGTCTCCGGCATAGGAACCAAATGTGCACTATTAAGTCTAGAGCCAAGAGATCATCCACAATATCTCATTAGGACACTAAATTAATGAAGACTCGATGTTTCACACTATGTGGAAAGTGAGAATATATTTAAGGGTCCTACGCATTATCCTTGTGGTATTGCCAGAACATCCGAGTGATATGAAAAGTATTCACGATGAAGATGGAAATCCTTCTAGAGCCAACATCATACAAGCTCTTGGTGGGTGACATGTGGGATCTTCTCGTAAGATCAAGCTTGTGACAACTGGATAGAAACGATGGGGAGATTCAATCTTGAATCAACCTTGGTCCAGGATTGGAATTGACGAATACTTTTGGAAAAACCGTTCGATGTGCAAACCTTCTTTTCTCTAGCACGTCGAATGTGTATTCATGTTTTCAAACACAAAAAGTATCTCTGATTGAAAAAAAATACTTTTGGAAAAACCGTTCGATGTGCGAATCTCTTCTTTTATATAGCACATCGAATGTGTACTCATTTCAAATACAAAAAGTATTTATGATTGAAAATTGATCTTTCTCATAAAACCTTCGTCGTATTGCAAAACTCTTTATTCAAGCAATACGCGATTGTTTTTCAAATCAATTTTTCATCAATCAGTGAAACTCAATTCGCTGGTTCACTCACCCCGTGTTGTCTTCTTTGAGACGTTCCGGTTTGAGAACGGCTAGAGCAGCTGCGAAGCCCTGTCAAGGAGATTCCTCGGAATTATACCTGATCACAGGCAGTACTTGTACTGATCAACGGGGAACCGTGGGTCGTGTACCTCAATTCGACAAAAGTGATCAAAGGCACTTTCGTGTGTTTTATTGCTAACTGTTGTTTGCAGGTACATTTGGACGGTTGCAGCTGATCAGAATTGAGCGGTCAATCCAAAGCCGCATGCTCACAGCATCCACACTTAATTTGAAGAAATCATGACTGGTGCATATCTACATAACCTGGCTCTGATATTTCATACTATGCTTCTGCTTCGCTGCTGCAAATATCATGAACCAGTAAGGATTCCGCTATTCTGATGGAAAGATGTCATGATTCAAAAGTGTGAGCATGTCGGTCCGAAAGTCACAACATCACATGAAGGCAACACAACAAAGTGTGATCCAGAGATTTACTGTGGCTGATGATCTCAAAGAAAGCTCGAAGATCATCAAAGATGTGGATCAGTTCAAAGACCTCCACTTTAAGTACAAAGTTATCGGACTTTAAAGAATCACTGCTAAAACACAAAGATGCAGAATTTGAAGAATTAAAGTCTACGAGCTCAAGACTAAAGACAAAGATAGAATGCTAGGATACAAAATGTATTTCATGGGGTGACCTCCCTTAGGGGGAGATTGTTAGGAATTGGAAATTCCATGAGAAAGTGTCGGTCACCCCAATTATGGTCTAGCATATATTAGCCCGTAGACTTGTAGTTATTTACGTTGTTTAGTAGTTAATTAGTTAGTTTGTAGCATATTTTAGTTTAGAGCAACACCGTGGAGGAAGGACGGGTCTTTACCCACTGTATGCCTGATCCACAGTCTGATAGGAGGACGTATTGTTTGTAAGTATAAATACCCCTTCCATCCATGGAAGGGGTGTGGCTTCTTTGAATCTAACATTTCTTTTGTAAAGCAACTCTCTTCAAGGAACCTCCTCTCAACTCTCTTCATCTATCTAAAATGGCTTTCTTGTTTAATCATTGTCCTAGACCACCCGAATCATCAAACAACATAATATTCACGATCCTACAGTTCTCCAGTTTATTGGGCAGAAGTTGGCGAAAGTCAACTTACAGGCCCCGAACTTGTCCTAGAAACCACTGAGAAGATAGTTCAGATTCGTAACCGGTTGCAAACCGCTCGTGATAGACAAAAGAGTTATGCCGATAAGAGACGTAAACCTTTAGAATTTCAGGTTGGAGATCGTGTCATGTTGAAAGTTTTTCCTTGGAAAGGAGTGATTCGTTTTGGGAAACGTGGAAAACTCAATCCCCGATATATTGGTCCCTTTCCAATCCTGGAAAGAATCGGACCGGTAGCATACCGCCTGGAGCTACCATCGGAACTGAGTAGTGTACACAATGTCTTTCATGTTAGTAATCTTAAGAAATGTCTTTCGGAGGAAAACATATTGGTGCCTTTAAGAGATATTCGTGTTGATGAGAAATTGAATTTTGTGGAGGAACCGATTGAGATTATGGATCGTCAGATTAAGAGGCTGAAGAATAGCCGTATTCCGATTATTAAGGTTCGTTGGAACTCCCGGCATGGACCGGAGTTCACTTGGGAACGTGAGGACGTTTTCCGTGGGAAGTATCCTAAACTTTTCATGACATCAAGCAACTCGGAGTGAAACCCGGGACGGGTTTCTTCTGAGGCTGGGAGGCTGTGACAACTGGCAATTTAGGGAGTCTATTTTAGGTAACCGCATTACGTTAAACTAAACTGAGATTTGCCTTTATCACTTTTTTCTAAACCGTGACTTGATTTTATATCGTCGATTGGTTTTTACGGTTTATTTCATTATTAAATGAGTTATCGTATGCGTTTTAACTCTATTTGGTAGGCACTATTCGATTCGGCACTAGAAAAGCCTAAAACAAGAGTTATTGTAACTTTTAGACCGTAACTCGAAAATTGACAAATAAATAGTCAAAACTCGTGGAAAAACGTAAGTAACGATGTTGGAAAGCTAAATAAATGTCGTGGGACACTCGGGAGATGATATGTGAGCTCGAGAATGGGTAAACGAGATATATACGAAAAATTACAACCCGAACCCTCCCCTTTTAATTGTAGCAGGCGCCCCCCCCCCCCCCACCTCCAAATTAATTATTTTTGAGGTCCCTAGCTCCTATGTATAAATACCCACCCACTACCTCATTTCCCCTCATTTGTTTCTCTCTCAAAAACACACACACAAGCATTTCTCTCTCTATCTTTCTCTCACTAAAAACCCTAGCCACCACCATAGTGGCCGCCGGCTATAATCCGGCCACCACCACCGTATGGCGGGACGTCACCCAACACCACCACCACCATCTTAAAGATCTTTCTTTCCTCTTTCCAACCATATATCATACGCTCCATTTGGACTTCATTAACACCTTCAAATTCAAGGATTAAGATTCGTACTTTTAGGGTTTCAAAGGGCTTTTGCAATTGGTGATTAGATAAGGTAAAGGGAACATGTTTTGAGCTTGATTGGGCAATAATAACCCACGAATTGATAATTAGGGTTTCAACCTAATTTTTAATTTTGGGGCTTTTGGGTGGAACATCAAATTAAAGCTAATTAGTGACTAAGTAAACAAGTAATTAGTGTTTGGTACATGTGTGGTGTATTAATTTGATGGGTTTGTGCATTTAGGGTTTAGTTGCATGTTCTTGATTACGGATAGTTGATGGGTTTTGTGTTTGGTTAGTGTTTGGAGCTTGAATGATTAGATTTGAGTGTTGTGGATTGGATTTGGTTGTGTTTGGATTGGCTTGGGATGGCGTACGAACCACCATGGTCACGTACGCGACCCATGGGTTGGTGTACGTGGCCTACTTGGGTCATGGGTCCGAGTTGGGTCGATTTGGTAGCTTGTTGATTGGTATTGTTGAGGTTTGGATGTGACGCGTGGAGCCGAAAAGCTTCTAGAGCTTGTTTGGTTCACGTGGTCTTTACCGCGACCGTGTCATGACCATTAGGGTCATAACATTGGTTTTGAATACTTTTGGTTAATTGATTGATTGACGAGATTGTTTTGAGTTGGTTTGGGATTGAATTGCGATATTGTGACATTTAATTTGGACTTGATATATATAATGTTGACTTTGAGCTACGTCGGCGTCACTTTGACTTTTTAGTCAATAGTTGACTCCGACAAAGCCGTAACGTGGACTTTAGTATAATTTGGACAATTGATTGATTAAAAGCCGAGAAGTTATGACTCGTGCTTGTGGACTCGAAACGAATAACGATGTGAGATTAATAAAGGAATTTGACGAAATATATATATATATATATATATATATATATATATATATATATATATATATATATATATATATATATATATATACATTATATATAAGAGGAGGCATGCCACATAAAATGCCACTTGGCATCCCATAATGCCACGTCATATTTCCATGTCATCATTGTATTTATGTGTCATTTTTTTAATTTTTGTAATGACATGTGGCGTTTTAATTAATATATGTACAATTTTTTTTTTAATTTGATTTGATTTTTGTGTTTTTATAATTTTAAATGTCACCTCATAATTCCACCCCACACACCACTGAAAAATTCGAATTAGTAAATTTAAAAAGAGAGTTGCCAAGATTCGAACTTAGGATGGAAGGCACAAATAAATAAACACCTCAACCATTGGAGCATTCCAATGGTTGTGATAAATTTTGCAACATATAGTTGATATTGCATGAACCAATAAGGTTGTCAAATATTAATGTATTAGGGTTTTTATATACGAACATGTTATTAAAAAACCAAAACCGAAAATCATTCAATGAAAGTGAGCAGCCATCATCATCATCATCATTGGTAATATTAACATCTTAAAAAACCCTTGTTGTTTCTAACCTCGATCATAGCTTTCAGGGTTGGTTTCGCGACCACAGTTGCGTCTTGAGATGGAAGATGCTCTCAAAAGAGAGGATTTTACATGTAAGGTAGTTGTCATGCGTATCATTTATTTTCTTTGTTAATTGTGTTTCAATGATTCAAGGTGACTTCTGTTACTTTCTAAATCAGATGATACAGTAGCAACTGCAGACCGAAGCTACAGATGATACAGTAGCGAAGGATGATTCAGAATCATTTACTGAAACGAGTAAATCTGCTGAGTCGGATGAAAATCTTCAGATAGTGGAAGAGATTGTTGAGATAGTTAACGGTAATACAGAATGTCAGAATGTGGTTATGGATGATGATGTTTTGAGTACAAAAAATGATGGGGCAGAATCAGCTATTGAGGTTGAACAACAATTGGAGACAGAAGGTACTGATGATGTAATAGTGGAGGATGATTCTGAGTCACTCATCGAAGAAGGTGAATCTGTTCATCAATGAGAGTACAGTTTCACAAGTGTCAGAAATCAGTATCGATGAAAATCAAACAGAAGTTCAACTGAATGAAAGTGTTGAAATTATGGAAGATTGTCCGGATACTGAATATGTGAAATAAGAACATGAGAATGAAGAGGTATGTTTAGAAAAAGATCAGATTTATAAGGTTGAAGAAGCACAATTTGAGGTCAAGAAATCTCAAGATAGACGCGCGTTAATCTTCCCTCATTCGTTTGCGTGCCCTGAAATTAAGGTTCAGTTTGGATCATACGTGCCTCTTATTAGAGATCAACCCAAATTAATTTTACCCGCCACCTGTGTAATGCCTGAAGTTTATATTGAATTCGGCTCATTCAGTAGTCATAAGAAGGCTCCAAATAAACCTCCTGATGTCTTAGTCACTGAGACCAAAACTGAACCAGAATGTGGTGCGGAAAACAATATTTCTGAAATACTTACAAATGATTTACAAGAAGAAAATGGCGAGATGCCGACTTGTCTTGAAGTTGATGAGATAGATGACGTTCAAAGGGCAGAGGAGGTTCCTGAGGGTTCTGAGAGCAACAATTTTGAAATCATTCTTAATGATTTAAAAGAAGAGAATGCCGAGATGCCAGCTTGTCATAAATTTGATGAGGTGGATGACGTTCAAAAGGCAGAGGAGGTTCCTGAGGATTCTGTAGGTGAGGCAGTAGATGCTCAGACTGTGGAAGCCGATGTTCCACTAGATAACCTCTTGATAGAGGAACGTACATCTAAGGATGAAAAGTTCACCGAGGAGATTAATAATGCTCAGCTGCAACTTGATGAGAAGACAAGGTGCTAGAGTTGACAAACACAATACTAAATGATGAATGTAAATATGTAATCAATTTTTTTATTCATTGCCATTTTTTTTCCTAAAAGCTAAAGCTTTTGAATTCTTAAAGACAATACGATCATCGGTAAAACATATTTATAATACTGATGAATTAATGATTGTTGATTGATTTGGTTTGAAATAAAGTTTTATATTTTGTGGGGGTGATTCGTTTTGAAACAATGTTTTTTGTTAGGTTTCTAATGGATTCTTGGGCACCAGACTTTCTGTTGCTATGGGTGGCTCATGTTCGGACAGAGTTTAATTTACGCAACGGGCAAATAGTCGCGGAGGTAACTGTTTTGAACATGTTTATTGATTCTTGGTCACATATTTAGTTTCTTTCAATCTGGATTGAACCTTATGAAGGTCCTTTATAGGTTTATTGTTCATGTGTTTTTATGTAGTGATCGAGATTATATAATTGATTCTTGGGTACCCGACCTCAACAACCACCTATATAATTAATATGGTGCGTGTAATATTTTTTTTATGGATGCTAAAATGGGTGGTTTATGCAGGTTGCATAATTGGTTCAAACATGTGACCTACTAATTCGGGTAAGGGTCGAGACCCATTGATCAGTGTACATGCTTTCGTAAATTGAATTGATTTTTGATTCATTGAGTTTTATGATTCATAATAAGGAGTCTTTGGAATTTTTTTCACTGTCAAAGTCCAACACTTTATTAAGGGGTGTTTGGAATTTCTACTTATTTACTTATTATTAGCCGATAAACTACAAGTAATAAGGGCTGTTTGGGGATACATATATTTTATACTTTTTTGCTTCTGCACTTATTTGTTAGCTGAAGTAACTACAGGTAAAAAAAGGCTATTTGGGGTTACATATTTTTTCTATTTTTTTTGCACTTATTTGCTTATGCACTTATTGTATATATGTTCTTGCAGGATTTTATAGATCATGAGAAGAATAGTGTATCATTTAAGGTGACATGTCAAACATTTTAGGTTACTTAATGCTTTTGTGTTATTACTATGTTTTTATAATTTGTCACTTCTAAGTGATTCCAGGTTACATGTTACGCTGCCAGTGACTTTGTCTTATTGTATTAAAAGAGAAACAAAACACTCATGATGTGAGAAGGTAATGAGTGACTTGAACACAATTATAATGCAGTGGTACACAAGCTCTCAGGTTAGCGTCTCTTTTACTATAACAAAGGCACGTGCTTGCAAATGCGATGGATAGTTTAAAGTTATATTTCACTCCAAACAAGTCACAAACATGTCATCTCAGCCACAATTAAATGTGCAAAATGGTCGAATTCAAAGCCACCAAAGTGCTTTTTTATGGCATATGATAAGTAAAAAATTTACCAGCTAAGCATCAACTTAATTTGGAAGCCTATTTTTAAAAAGTTATAACCTTAAGGTTGGTTGACAGTGGTGGAATAAGAAACATTAGCAAACGGATAAGGTGACATGGGATATAGATGTTTTATAATTTGCTGCTACTTGGTTAGTTAAGATTGGTGAGCTAAATTGCAATTTATTGTTAAACCGATAAGATTTAGTAGGCTGATTGTTGATTATATCTAACTAGCAACCATTTTTAAGAAGGTAAATATAATGAAAGTGATACTTTATGTTTATTGTTGGCAAAAAAGGGGAAAAAACCAAAAGGTCCACTGATGTTTTCTTTTGCTTCTTATTTAAACACAATCCCCGTAGTGCTATAAGTGGGCTATACAAGTTATATGCATTATTATCTCATTAACGATTCTTCTTGCATGTTTTCTACATGGGTTACTGTTAAAAGAATATCAAAAAGCTTATAATAAAATTACTAATGGTGGTTAAACTCCTTATGTTGCGGTCCTTTTGAACAACTAGAAGCTAAAGAGGTACATACATATAAAAATACAAAAGAAAAGCTAAACTACACTAGCTGGGTTATGTTATTTCTCAAATGGGTTAATTTTTAAAATAGGGCTTAAAAGATAATGGATTGAACGGGTCAATGTGACCTTTTTTTTTATTTATTTATTTTTTTTACCAATGTGGCACTTTATTTATCTTATAAGTTGGATTTGATATTAATTGCTAGAATGATGCTCTTTGGAATTAAATTTCTAATTAACAGGAATGTGTTTGAATGCAAATGCCAGAAACAGTTTTGACATGCCCATCGATGTAATACACGTTATTGTTCCTTCCATGCTACAAGGTATTCTTATGTTATTCTCATTGCATTTGCAGAATTTGTTGTCCTCTTTGAAAGCTATGTTCTTTTTCTTTCAAATATTAATTAAAAAAAAAGTCAATGGTTGGATTTGTTAGATGTAACAACTGAACCTGGTGATGAAACTAAGCAGAAGATGCTGGACATACTCAAACATTTTCATTCATATGAAGAGGCTGATAGCTTGGACAATGATGATGGTAAGTTATTAAATATCCTGTTAAGGTAGTTTTTTTTTGTAACGTTGCTCATTTGGATTTAATTGCTTGCTTTAACTTTCCTAATTTGCTTTTAAAATAATTATGCTGATGTAACTGTACTCATCATTTCTCTATCACATTCTTGCCATCTTTAGCATCTAGATGATGGAAATCGTTATTAGTTTTTTTTTTGCATTTCGGTATTAGTGGATTCAGCTTTATCAGATGACCATTCAAAATATCATTTCTGGTATGTTTGTAGATTACTTCTCTTTCACTATCAAGCTGTAAATGGGTAGATTGGGTAACGGGTCAAAAGGGGTACCTTTCGATACTACTTTGAAACTTCTCTTGGATTTTATAATATCATGTCCTAAATATGATAATAATAAACACAATATAGTTACAGTGATAAGCTATTTTCATAAATAGAACATTTTATGAGGTTTTATGCATTGTGAATACATTGTGTGTAACTTTTGACTGTTCTCGTATTATCTGCATGTTAAGCTTAACTCATTTGAACTGTTATGGATAATTTTAAATCTCATTGACCCATTTATCCATGAATGGGTTCAAATTTCCACCTTTAATTAAACCTATGTTTTCTCTATAGGTGTTCAAATCAGCTTTGATGATTGATCAATTGAAGAAAATAAACATTTCCAGATAGCCGTAGCATCTAGAGAGCTAAGCAAACTGATAGAACCATGGAACCCTCGTGGTTAATACCATTTGCTAGATCTCTCAGTGTTGTTCCCAGTTCACTATCGTTTAAAACAGATTAAGTTTATAAAACAAGTTAAAAGTGAACTATGACTGAAATTAACATAAAGAAAACACACTGAATAATTTTCAACGTCATATTCTTATTAGAAATAAATCAACAAAGAATACGTTACCCAAGTACTTGCGGAATAGCACTTGGGATTGAAATGACAAAGTTGGGTGATTCCTCTCTAAGCTCAGGCTATGTCTGAGCACAACTCTTAGAGCTCACTGAGCTATCTCAGGAACTAAGTTGTATTTGGAGGAGTGAAAAGATGGCTTGCGTGTGTGTGTTTTTACAATTCACAAGCTTAACCTTTTCACTCCATCTCTTATGCTATTTATACATGTATGGTATTTGACTCTTTCCTAAGTGACAAACTGACATCATACAGAAGACAAAATACTGATGTATTTTGTCTCTGTTTACAAAGACTATTCTAGGTAAGAGACAGGACTACTTTCCTAAGTTCAGTGATGACACTGAGCCTGATCTTTTGCCATTCAGGGAAAGTTGACTTTGGTTGATAAGGACTTCGTCTTATCTGATTCAACCTTTCCCGCCTTGTCCCGCTTTTTCTTCAGTCTTTACATTCTTCAGTCTTCTACTTCAGTTTGTCTTCAGTGTAAGAAGTTGGATAGGAATCTTAGGGATTCAGTGAGTTATTGTCATCACTCACTGAATCCATCATCTTCTTCTTGACTCAGTCTTCACCCTTTAAGTTCCGCCTTACTGAGTGGAGAGACTTCTTCTTTGCCTCTTACTGAGTATCCTGAAGACGACTCACTGAGAGACTATGCACTCAGTGACCTGTTTGTGTTAACGGATTAGATACTTGGGCTATTTTCTATTCAAATCCTAGATTAAGGGGTTTGGGTATTTACTGAACCCAACAGTCTCCCCCTATTTGGATATACAAATAGCCTAAGTGGTTGATCAGTGTAAGTGAGCAAGAGGCTTCTTCTTACACTGAATGTACTAATGAATACAATAAGGAACACTGAGTAAATGAATAAAACATACATCGTTTATTGATCAGATTACATAGTTCCTATCACTAGTACAAAAGATAAAACAAAATGATGTCAATCCAGATGGATACCCAGTGCTTCAAGCTTCACTTTCTTGGTGATGAGTGTTTCCCTGTCAGGATGGTCTCTGATCTTGGCGTTCAGGTCTTGACAGAACCTGATGTTCGCTGGGGATTGGATCTGAGAGGCCACAGGAATATAGCTGATCATTGCAGCTACTCCAGCCTGATCAATGTCACTCCATCTTTGAAATGCAGGGTTCCCGTAGACATCAATGTAGAATAGCCCTCTTTCAGGCTCTTCAATTACTAGACAGTTCACAAAATTAACACCCTCAGGCAGTTCTCTGTTGCATTCAAGGCCAGGCACTTTGATCTCAGGTTGGAAATCAACTCTTTTTCTTTTGCCAGTGGAAGCTTGTGGTTGAGATCCTTGAGGTGCAGTCAAGGCAGGCTGAATTCTCAGTTGGGCTGGTGCTTCCCTCAGCCTTTCATATCTTTTGCTAAGCATCTTCATCAGCTCCTTGACCACCTTGTTTTGCTTCTTTCCAATAATCGGACCAAGTTCATCAAGTTCAGTGATCCCAAAGTCACTGAACTTTAAGGGATCATGAACCTCAAAGTGTCTTTTGTCATCTCCCCTGTAAACATTCATAGCTAATGGTTTGGTGTTGGGAATGATTTTGACATCAGTGATTTTTTCAGGAAGCCTTCGGCTGGTCATTGTCCAGTTATATTCTTTGATTCTGTTTTGCCTGAGAGCTTCAGTTTTCTTTCTCTTTTCTTCATACTGAGCTCTCATTGCAGCCATTTGAGCAGCCTGAGCTTCCATGAACTTCTGTCCTGCCTGACCCTTTTTAAGCTTGCTTGCATCTATTCCCACATTTTCAGCTTCTTCGGCAATCACTTTGGTCAATGCCTCTTTAGTCTTCTTTTCATCCTCAGCTTGTTTCAATTTCCTTTCTTCTTTAGCAAGGTGTTTGGTTAGCTGTTGAGGAGTGAAGAGGTATTCAGTGTCACCGATTTTGTAGGGAATCCTCTCAGGCTCAGTAGTTGTCAGTATGCCTTTGCCCTTGTCTTGTCCTGAGGAAGATGATGCAATAATGGGAGGTGTTGTTGCCATGATTGGTGTTGAGACTGTCAGTGTTGTTGTTGTTGCATGAGGTGGAAGTGATGAGATTGGTACTGCTGAGACTGGTGCTGATGATGATGATGTTTGAGCAGCTGAGACTGGTGGTGTTTGCTCCCCCTCAGTGTGAAGAGGAGTTTCTTCAGCAGTATTCTCCCCCTCAACTGTTGCCGTAGCGTCAGTGAGGGCAAGAGTTGGAGTAGGTGCTGAGGGGGACTGACCAGCTTGACCTTTGAAGGCCTGATAGATTTCAGTCATCATGGCCTTTATTTCTGAAGTATCTGCTTGAAGACCAGTGACCTTTGCATCCAAGTTTGCATGAGATAACGCCAAGGCAGTCATGCGTGGACCAAGATTCCAAGCCATGGAAGACGAGGCCTGAGTCAAGGTAGCTACCTGAGTGTTTAGTGAGTCCATGGTGGTCTGAAGAGTCTGAACTGAAGATTGAAGACCCTGAACATTCGCAGACTTGAGCATCTCTATAAGGTCAGTGAGCCTGGATGAATTCTTTGCATAAGCTTCAGTTGCCTCCAGCACTTTGGCATTGAGCGCTGGGTCCTCTTTGACAGCGTCCCTGATTTCATCAATCGTAACCCCAACTGTCTGAAGATGCTTGAGGAACTTAACCATGTGTTCATCCAGGTTGACAAGATGATGGTACATAAGATCTCTGTGCTCATGAACATTTTCGTTGAAGGTGAGCACATCAGATCTCAGGTCAGCGTAACTGGCAGCAGCCTCAGTGTGTTGATCCCAAAACTGTTCAGTAACCCCAGAAAACAATCTCCTTGAAGCCCTACTGATCCACTTAACCAGTTGTCTTTCAGTGAGTGGATGAACATTGTCAAATCTTTTGAATTCGTCAGAGCTGGAAGATGAGGCTGAGTCATTGTCTTCAGGCAGAAAAGGTGACTCAGTCTGTTCCTATGGATCAGGCTGAGGCTCTTGTTCAGTTTGAACCTCAGCGTCCACTTCTTCCCCTGCTGATAAGATTTCTTCATCACTTTCAGCATAGTCATCATCAGATTCTAGCAGCTCAGTAACCTCAGCAACAGTTAACAAGGGAGTGGGAATGGGTTCCATATCAGCGGGTGGTATTGATCCCTCTGAGTCTTTGTCCCCCGTGGACCCCTCGGATACTGATGGGAGTTTCCCAGCGTCTTCTCGGGAGTCAGGATTGGTTATGGGTTCCGTATCGGCGGGTTGTTTCTTTCCCTCCGAGTCTTTGTCCCCCAGTGACCCCTGAGACACTAGTGGGTATTTCCCAGTGCCTTTAGCAGAGTCAGTGAATGTTGTATCCCTATCAGTGGATTGTTTGTATTCCCCTGAGTCTTTGGGATCGATCAGTGTGCCCTCAGACAAAGGCTTGGATTTGCTAATGTCATCACTGGGCAAAGTGGAAGGCGCTCCCCTACCAGCGGGTTGTTTGTTTCCCTCTGGATCTTGGGGAGTAGTAGGTGTGACCAAGGGCACTGACTGTGATGTATCAGTGTCCTTCGTTGTCACGGGGGTGGTTGTTTCCTGGTCAGTAGGTGTCTTTTTGGTCTCAGGTCTTTTGTGCCTTTTTGGCGGTGCTCCTGAAGCCTCAGGGCCCTGAGACTTTGGTTTAGTCTTAGTCCCAGTCTGAGTCTTCCCCTTTTTCTTTTTAAGAGCAGGGTTTGGAGACACTGATCCCTCCTGGTTGTTTACAGCAACCATATGGGCCGTCAATTCGATAGGTGTGACAAGGGATGGGTCCTTTTGAAAGTTTGAAGGACTCAGGATGCCAGGTAAATTTCCAAATTTTTCATCCTGAGTATAATTGGCACCCAGTAACGATTGTAAAGCACAAGAGACAAACCTAGGATACGAAATATACTTCGTCCTAGTTTTGCTCTGTAGCTTCGTTACAAGATCACTGTAAATGATCTCCCCTATGTCGACAGTGACCCCATTCATCAGGCAGTATGCCATCATCAACTGAATAGAGTTTACCTGTTCAGTGGATGAGTGGTTCCCGCCGAGGACCTGAATCACAAAAGTGAAAAGGATCCTCCAAGCCACGGGGAATGAACTTTTGGTGACTGGGGTCTTGTCCAAAAATGTGGGATCCAAAACAATTTGTTTTAACCCATCATTCACTGTGGAAGGTTCAGGATGAGCGACATAAACACCTTTGTTGTAATCTAACCCTGTTGAAGTGCAAAAGGTTTTGTAATCCAGGGTATATTGTTGCCCCCCATTAAGACTGAACCTGATGAGATACTCCCTGAGTGGTCTAAGGTTATTCTCATCAGTCGAAGGTGTCGGGTCAAAGGCTTTAGCAGTTGCCCAAAACTCCCTGAGGTAGTTTGGGTACACCACTGAGGGACACTTTACAAAGGCCGTTTTTAGTGGGCAGTTGAATAAAAATTTTACAATGTCTTTATAGGTTGGGACATTTTCAGGGTATTCAAAATTACCTATGACATTGTTTGTTTTGAATTCAACGTTTGAAAGATCCCCTACCCACTGAGAAGCAAACTGGAGAGATTGTGTTCTAGCCATATCTTATAAAGAAGTTTTTAGGGTTTTAAAAAACGTTTGGCAAGAACAGTTAAAAATGTTTAGATCTCTCTAGTTAGTGATGAAAAACTTTTGTAAATGTTTACAAGAAAGGTTTTCCAAAAGAGGTTTTGAAGGTTTTGAGAACACACAAATATTTCTGGATTTGAGAAAAGAATTTGACAGAGTTTATTTGCAGAAATTGATTTGTGTGTTTTGTTTGTGTAGAAGAAGAGGGTATTAATAGAGTGATAAGAGGGGTATTTTGTGCACAAATGGAAATATTAAGAGTCGGTTTTTGAAAGACTCTTGAATTTCCACATTTAATGCTACCACTCCATTACCCGCAGTAAAAATCCCGTTTTTCAAGGAAACAGTTGAGGCGCACAGTAAAAGTGCACTTTTGCAGAGAAAAATATCAATTTGATATTTCTTGTGAGAGGCATTAAATGCCAAGTGGGATGACAGTAAGACAAAGAGACATATATTCCTTTATTAAATTGGTATAGTTACCAACCTAGGACATTAAAGTAACTGATACTTGGACCATTTAGTTACTCATTCAATGCTCTTTGTCAAGTGTCAAGGACCCTGAATGAGTCTTACTCATTCAGTGAGAGGTTTATTTTGGATTTTCAGGGAGGATGAACCATGTCAGAGAACTTACTGAGATTGGTTTTCAAATACTTGACTTTCAATGTCAAGCATTCCCAATTCAGCTTTCAGTCTCCTGAAGGTAGGTTCATCCAAGGGTTTGGTGAAGATATCAGCCAGTTGATATTCAGTAGGGATGAAATGAAGTTCTATGTCTCCTTTCATTATGTGATCCCTGATGAAGTGATATCTGATATCAATGTGTTTGGTTCTTTGGTGGAGGACAGGGTTGTTGGAGATTGCAATTGCACTAGTGTTGTCACAGAAGATGGGTACCATTTTATAATGGATGTCATAGTCACTGAGTTGACTTTTCATCCATAATACATTGGCACAACATCCTGCTGCAGCTACATATTCAGCTTCAGCTGAGGACATAGCCACTGATTGTTGCTTCTTAGCACTCCAACACACCAGTTTTCCTCCAAGAAATTGACAGGACCCGGAGGTACTTTTTCTGTCCATGTTGCAGCCAGCATAATCAGAGTCAGAGTAACCCTTGAGATCAAACCCTGAGCATATTGGATAATATAGTCCAAGGTTTGGGGTTCCTTTCAGGTACCTGAGTATTCTTTTGGCTGCAGTGAGGTGGGATTCTTTGGGATTGGACTGATATCTTGCTATTAAACAGACTGAGAATTGTATGTCTGGTCTAGTAGCGGTTAGATACATCAGTGAGCCAACAATCCCTCTGAAGTGAGTTTGATTGACTGATTTGCCAGTGAGATCAGGTCCAAGGTTGTTAGGTGGGACCATTGGAGTCTTCACTGAGGCATAGTCAAATATCTCATATTTCTTCAAGAGATTTCTGGTGTATTTCTCTTGACTGATGGATATACCTTTATCAGTTTGCCTGATTTGAAGTCCAAGAAAGTAAGTTAGTTCTCCCATCATGCTCATTTCAAACTTCTTTGTCATTAGTTTTTCAAACTGTTTGCAAAGTTTGTAGTTTGTTGAGCCAAAGATGATATCATCAACATACACTTGGACCAATATCACATCCTGTTGGGTTCTATAGACAAACAGTGTGTTGTCTATCTTTCCTCTGACAAACTTGTTTTGTATCAGGAAGGCTGAGAGAGTTTCATACCATGCCCTGGGAGCTTGTTTAAGTCCATAAAGGGCTTTGTCAAGCTTGCAGACATAGTCAGGGAATTCACTACTCTCAAACCCTGGGGGTTGCTGAACATACACATCTTCCTTGAGATCACCATTTAAAAATGCACTTTTAACATCCATTTGGTAGACCCTGAAGTTCATGTATGTTGCATATGCAAGGAAGATCCTGATGGCTTCCATTCTTGCAACAGGAGCAAATGTCTCATCATAGTCAATGCCTTCTTGTTGACTGTATCCTTTGGCTACAAGTCTGGCTTTGTTTTTAATGACAGTGCCGTTTTCATCAGTCTTGTTTCTGAAAACCCACTTCATTCCTATGACTACTACATCCTGAGGACATTTGATCAAGGTCATGACCTTGTTTTTATCAAACTGTTGCAATTCATCTTGCATAGCCTGAACCCAGCTTGGGTGTTTTAGAGCTTCAGTGACACTTTTGGGTTCAATGTCTGATAGGTAATCAGCATATAGACATTCATTGGCTGAAGCTGCAGTTAGACTAGCAGCCATGCTTCTAGTGAGCATGCCCTCAGTAGGTTCACCAATGATGTTTACAAGCTCAATGTCCTGAGATCTAGTCCACTTACTTTGTGGTCTGGGATCTGAGCTTGAAGATGTCACTGGGAGTTCAGATGTGAGTTCAGGTGCAAGAGCCACAGGATCATTTAGAACTTCTGTTGAGATGTCATGATCAGGTTGTGGATCATTAGTTACAGGGTCCTGATCATTTGGATCATTGTTACTTATCCCAGTAGGGACAGATTGGTTATCAATGAATTCATTGATGGTTGGTTGGGGTAGGTTGTGTGGTAAGACATAATATGAGATGTCAGCATCAGCTTGATATGAGGAATTGAGTTCAGTGTTGTACTCATCAGGAGGATATCTTGATGAGTTATCAATTCCTATTTCCTCCACTGAGGTGTTGGTGAACTTGATGCTTTCAGTACTTTCATCAAAGGTGACATGAAAGGTTTCCTCAACTTGTTGTCTCCTTGTGTTAAAGACCCTGAAGGCTTTGGAGATTAGTGAGTAGCCTAAAAAGTATCCATCATCAGCTTTTGCATCAAACTTGCCTAGATGATCCTTGTGATTGTGAATGAATACAGGACATCCAAACACATGAAAATAGCTGATGTCTGGAAGTCTACCTTTGAAGATCTCATATGGGGTTTTATTATGTCTTTTGACAATGATTGACCTGTTTTGAGTGTAACAGGCAGTTTTGACTGCTTCAGTCCAGAAATGTTTTGAGAGGGCTGAGCCATTTAACATAGTTCTAGCAGCCTCAATGAGAGTTCTGTTTTTCCTTTCAGCAACCCCATTTTGTTCAGGGGTATAAGGAGATGAGAAATTTTGAGAAATTCCTTTTTCATCACAGAAACTCTCAAGTTCTTGATTTCTGAACTCAGTGCCATTGTCAGTTCGGATTTGTTTGACAGTAATGTCATTCTGGTTTTCAATCTTCCTGATGAATGACATTATTGCATCAGCTGCCTGACTCTTTTTAGAAAGAAAGTATACCCAAGTGTATCTTGAGAATTCATCAACAATGACAAGAGTATACTTCTCATGCTAGATTGATTTGGGACTGACAGGTCCAAACAGATCCATGTGCAGGAGGTGAAGGCAGCTTTTGATGGAGAAATTTTGTTTTGTTTTGAATGATGCTCTGTGGTGTTTACCCTTTTCACAGGCAGAGCATGGTTTGTCTTTTGCAAAGACCAGTGATGGTAAGCCAAGGACCTTGTTTTGTTTTGCCAAGTTGTTGAGGTTTTTTAAGTTCAGGTGTGAGAGTCTCTTATGCCACAGCCAATTGATAGTTTCAGTGGCTTTGGCAAAGAGACACGTTCCATCTTGGGAGAGAGTTGACATGTCAAGCACATAAACATCGTCTCTCCTAGGAGCTATCAACACAAGGTACCTTGTTTATCATTGAATTGTACAATGAATTTTGCATCACATAGTTGACTGACACTGATGAGATTGTATTTGAGACCGTTGACATAGGCTATTCTAGAGAAAACTATTCCATTGCAGTTTACTGAACCATAACCTTCAGTGGGACATGATGAGTTATCACCAAATACTACCTTGGGCCCTGGTTCCTTTACATACTTGTGCAGATATTCCTTCACACCAGTCATGCTTCTTGAGCATCCACTGTCTAGATGCCAAATAGGCTCCCTGGCATGTCTCTGCACAAGTAGTAAACTGAATTAGTTTCTCTTCGTGACCCACTTACTAGTGGGCTTGGATATCAAGGTCTCTTTGAAATTTGAAATCGACTCATGGTCAGTGGTTGTGTGCAAGGTGCTACCACAGGTTTTGCACTTAGAGGATGAGGATGACTCAGTGACTCTGGGTTGTTTGGAATTTCTCTTTGCATGAATGATACTGTCATGTTGGGATGTCTCATGAGCTGGATTACCGCATATATCACAGCATGTATTCATGAGACAATCATCCTGATGATGATCATTGAACCCACAGTGAGGACAGAGAGGAAAAGGTTTTGCTCTATTCTTTGGGGCAGTTTTGGAGGATGAAGCATACTGATGACCAACTCTGGTATAGTTTGCTTGACTGACATACTGTAGATGATCAGCAGTCCTGTGATCATCCTTTTTGCAGATCATGCAAAAAAGGATTCTATAGCAGTTGTCAGTGGTATGGGTGGTGTAATGACACAGCTCACACTTTTGTTTGTTTTTGGAGGTTGACTTAGACTTTGAGGAACTGGAGGAAGCTGACTTTGTCTCCTTGATTGGTTCAGGGACCTTTTCAATGGATTCCATTTTTTCAGTAAGCTTCCTCACAAGTTCAGTCAATTGCTGGATTTGGTCAGCTTCAGTGGGGACAGAGGATGATGAAGTCTCAGCAGGAGCAGACTCTTGTTGGATTAGTTTTGCTTGTCTTTGAAGGATGGTTCTACCACGTCCAGACCTTTCTTTTGGTGAATGAGGATTGAATTGTAGTGGAGTAAGCTCAGAGCTTGGAGCAGCACCCTGAAGAGGTTTCAGTGGTGGAAGCGGTGCTTGAGATTCTGCTTCAGACTCAGAGATGTGTTCAGTACCACTGGGCACATCAGGGAGTCCAAGCATGCTCTTTAGAGCTTGACTTTCAGGCTCTAGAATCCTTCCAGAATCGAAGTTTGGAAGCTTACTCTCAGGATTAACTCGTTCAATCCATTCACTGGAATTTGAATCAGCCAACATACTTGTAATCATGCCACCAGACACAAATGGCTTAGGAGACTGGTCTTTGTTGAGAGAGTCAGGGAGATGATCTTCACCTATGACTCTCTTCTTGCTGCTACTGGGGGCACCCACAACATCAAAGACCCTGGGATTCTTAGCAGTCCAACTCTTAAGAATATCATTTGCCTTTTTAAGTTCATCTTGAAGATTCTGATTTCTTTTAACTAGTTCAGTGTTTTGAATTTGCAAAGTGACAGCCTCAAGCTTAGCTTGTTTTAAAATGAGTAATTCATCCCTACACTTATTCAATTCAAAACTTAACTTGTTGTACTTAGAAAAAAGATTCAGTCTTTACTCTTCTACAAACTTAAGGTCAACATTTAGATAATTCATATAAGACTGCCAATCAGAGTCATCATCCATAGAAAGTAAAGTGTTTACCTTCTTCATTGTGATGTTGACCCATTCCCCGTTCCTAGCATGATTCTTCCCAACAGCAAGCTTGTCTTCTTCTGAGAGAGCCATTAGAGCACTGACGTGTACCATTTCATCATTCGATGAGATTGGCTCTTCATCCCAGTCAAAGGTTTCAGCAACAAGGCCTTTGTTCTTCCCCTGCACAGATTGAACATTTTTTGTTGTTTCTGAGGGACTGGCCTCAAGCAATGCAAGCTTAGCTTTTGCTTTCTTATACTTAGCTTCATAATCAATGGTTTTGTTAAGATCATATTTGTTTTGAACATTTTGATGAGACTGATAGATTTTTGGTTGAAATTTGCTAAAGCCTGAAGACTGATTAGATCCTGATGGTTTGTAAGAGGGTTCAGAAATTGTTTTTGAAAAACAATCTTTTGCAAAATGGCCTCTTTTATGACACTTGTAGCATTCAGTGTCTTCAGTTGCTTTAGCAGTAGAAAAACCTTTGTTTCTTTTTATAAACCTTCGAGAGTTAGCGAGGAGTGCCCTTTCCTGAAATTCAGCATTCAGGTCACTTAGGTACTCCTCACTTGATCTCTCATCAGGCTCATCGTCTGAGTTTTCTTGGAAATCTTGAACTACATTTTTAGAAAAGAAAGCAGTTGATATTGGTGATGATGTAGTGGTCATGGACTTCTTGACTTCCTGAGACTTCTTTAAGTCAGGGTATCGTCTGTTGATGAGGTTTTCCTCATAGACAAATTTCCCATAAATTTCAGGAAGCTCAAGATTTTGGATGTGATTGGCATTCCTGAGTCCCTGAGAGAAATTCAACCACTTCTCAGGGAGACTGTTTACAAAACCAACATTGATTTCATGCTTAGACAACTTAACACCATCATTTGAAAGTTCATTTAAAAGAGTTTTGTATCTGGTGTAAGTTTGAGAGAGAGTTTCTGAGTCCTTAGCCCTGAAGGTGTTATACTCAAGTTTCAGCTCCATTATCCTGTTTTCCTTGGTATCAGATGGTCCTTCATGACTATGAACTAGGTCATCCCAGGTTTGCTTATCAGTACTACAGCTAATAACAGACTCCATAATATCGTCAGGAAGACAAGATATTATGATACTTTTGAGTCTTTGGTCCTGGTTGACCACTCTCCTTTCATCTTGGGTCCACTGAGCTTCAGGTTTGGGCAACCCTTCAGCAGTCTTTGGGACAAATGGACCTTCATTTATGCACTTGACATAATAAGGTTCCATCCCAATCAAATAGCAAAGCATTCGCTTTTTCCATTTGTTGAATTTGCCAACTTCAAGTCTAGGGGCAACAGCTGAATAAGCTCCACCCTTTTTATCGACTAGTTGGGGTACATCAATTTCAGCCATTTAGGATCCTAATTTAAAAACTTTTAGAGCGGCTTAAAAACGAGTTTTATAATTAGCCTTGCTCTGATACCACTTGTTGTTCCCAGTTCACTATCGTTTAAAACAGATTAAGTTTATAAAACAAGTTAAAAGTGAACTATGACTGAAATTAACATAAAGAAAACACACTGAATAATTTTCAACGTCATATTCTTATTAGAAATAAATCAACAAAGAATACGTTACCCAAGTACTTGCGGAATAGCACTTGGGATTGAAATGACAAAGTTGGGTGATTCCTCTCTAAGCTCAGGCTATGTCTGAGCACAACTCTTAGAGCTCACTGAGCTATCTCAGGAACTAAGTTGTATTTGGAGGAGTGAAAAGATGGCTTGCGTGTGTGTGTTTTTACAATTCACAAGCTTAACCTTTTCACTCCATCTCTTATGCTATTTATACATGTATGGTATTTGACTCTTTCCTAAGTGACAAACTGACATCATACAGAAGACAAAATACTGATGTATTTTGTCTCTGTTTACAAAGACTATTCTAGGTAAGAGACAGGACTACTTTCCTAAGTTCAGTGATGACACTGAGCCTGATCTTTTGCCATTCAGGGAAAGTTGACTTTGGTTGATAAGGACTTCGTCTTATCTGATTCAACCTTTCCCGCCTTGTCCCGCTCTTTCTTCAGTCTTTACACTCTTCAGTCTTCTACTTCAGTTTGTCTTCAGTGTAAGAAGTTGGATAGGAATCTTAGGGATTCAGTGAGTTATTGTCATCACTCACTGAATCCATCATCTTCTTCTTGACTCAGTCTTCACCCTTTAAGTTCCGCCTTACTGAGTGGAGAGACTTCTTCTTTGCCTCTTACTGAGTATCCTGAAGACGACTCACTGAGAGACTATGCACTCAGTGACCTGTTTGTGTTAACGGATTAGATACTTGGGCTATTTTCTATTCAAATCCTAGATTAAGGGGTTTGGGTATTTACTGAACCCAACACTCAGCAAGAAGGAACCCAACGTATTCAACCCATTAAAAATGAAGAATCCGACCCATTGAACCAAAGCCACGAGATTCCTCCAGGCCAAGAATCTGCACTACCTCCAATTAACAAACTAACGTCAACTGAACCATCCCCACTTTTAGCCATTCACCCGTTAATTTCTTTAAGTAGTACTTTGAGAAAAATTTTATATGTTTGACGCGTTTCCTTACAAGTTGATGTTTTTGTTTGACATGTTGATTTCTTTAGGTTTACACATTTTCTTTGATTTGTATGATAATCTATTTCTATATATGCAGTCTCACCCATTTTTAAGAGAGTGTAATTTAGTTTGTTCAGTTGGTGAACCCGAAGCTCCAAGGTCATTTCTCTATTGGTACCGAAGATGCATAAAAAATGGCACTCATTGAAAGGTGAGTATACTACTCATTTTTTTCTTCATAATATAACCTTTTGACAATATTTGTATAATGCTATACAAAGCGTTGTTAATTACTTTTTTTCAAATTAAATTTCTAACATATATTTTTCTGGATGTGTCAGAGTGCAATGTTTTTCCTTACTTGACAAACCTAAAGGCTAAAGACTAATTTTACTATTTTTATAGTATGCATAGTGAGCATTTGATCATGCATAAAATGACTTTCTATCTTACTGTATCATTATTAATGAGTACGAAGGCATTGCGTTTTGAAAGTAATTATGCTATATGAATTAGACAATTAGTCGAAATCGGATAATGGTTGGAAAGTTGTTATCTGGAGTGGTAATAATTTGACCATGATATTGGTTTTCATATTGATTATAATTGTTTATTTATTTATAGGATAAAGATCGATACTGGAGGGTGGAAAAGCTACGAGCTGAGTAACCAATTCAAGAGAATGAGCCTGTAATGAGTAAATTTTTTGGTGATATAGAAAAACTTGGTGAGCTTTTAATTTGTGTTTCTTATACAAGTGGCCTTGACATGGCGGCTTTCATTTAAAATTCTACTACAGCTTATTCTTCGCTTTCAATTTGTCATCATATATGAGAATCTTTCTTTTCTATCATATATAATGTATTATGTGTGTGACTAATGTGAATTTGCAAATCAGATGAGTTTTGCTGCAGCGGGTATGAAATTATTCTTCTAAAACATTAGTTGATCCTTGACTAAATTTAACATCAAGTGATAACCCTAAATAAATAGCCACAATTTACAAAACCTTTTTCTCGAAAAGTTTTTGCTGCTCACAAGGCCTTCGATTGATCATTTGTTTACTTGAGATTTGTGGCTGAAATTTAAACATATTATATATAAGCTGTTTTCATTTGTTATCAGAACAGCCTTTCAGTTTTCCTAAACATATTATATCCTGCAGGTGGCGCGACTTGAACATGTACCACTTGAAAATTCTCTAAAAGCAGCCGGCATGAGCCACAAGAGAGGTAATGAAGCACCTACTGATATGAATTTGATAGTAAGGGATATAGGATTGATCGATTTCCTATAATGATCAACTGACTACGTATAATGCACTTTCAAAGCTTATAAAATGTATGCTTATGTAGGTTGCAGCAGTATCACGAGGTTCACGTTGAGACCTTAATATATATCGCCTTTAAGCTAGACTTAGAGACTATTGAGTTAAAAAATATTTTTCCCTTCTGAAACGAGGTATGGAGTTTCTATTATTTACTGTATACTCTTTACAAGCTTTAAAAGTTTTCTTTGCCCACCTGCATATTATTTGCTAAAGTAGCTGAATCAAAACCCATGGGATATCCCATCTTTTGACTCATTCTATCAGGGTACTGATAATGAGGTTTATTACAACGGTAATTCTTCTGGAAATAGAAGCTCGATTGATTATGTTAAAGGTATATCAGGGACTGGTTCTTAGACTAGATTTCTCTGTCTTGTTTTATTGTATTAGAAATGATCATACAAATACCTAATTGAATATTCTGATGAGCGTGATTAAAAAGTAATGAGATTGTATTAAAAAGTAATTGAGGTGAGATTGTATTTGCCTTGCATTTACATTAACGAGTCCCATAACTTCCTGTGTGATGTGAACACCTTGCCATTAGACTAATGTCGCAAAGTTTGTGTTTGAGTGAAGAAACATAATTTTGAACAAAGAAATTTTCAGTTGCATGATCCATGGAAGTGGCTACTCACCAAGTTTGCATCATGTTATGGGGTTTCTGAAGCTTATACAAAGTTAAGGTACTGACTTGCTCTTCGGTAAATTCTTATTTTAATTTTCTCCTGTAGTTAGAATGTTTAAAACACACTTACATGGTAAAACAATTTCCCTACGTCATGTTTATTATCTATGAATTTGGTAGTACATTTATGGAGGAAGACTGTCAGTTGGACCATTCTTTTACATCTGTAGATGGTTTATAGTCCACAAGTGATAGTAAAAGAGAAGAAATTTTTAATTCGCCGTCATTATATGAATGGAAAATGCCATGACGTTGTCTCTACTTTTTAATTTGGTTTTCCATCTTACTTCCAGCTTTCATATTTATTACTGTTATTGTGTTGCTTATGTATTACAGTTATGACAGGGCGAGAAGTGTAAATTTTCTCATAATACAATCCCTTTGACAAAATCCAAGGTATGTAACAAGCATTAAGTTATTTATCGTATATAGAGGTCAAAGGTGGCATTTTTGACACATTTGCTTATAAATGAATATATTTGGGTTTTGATTTTTTTTTAAATGGTCAAATGGTTCAAATTGAAAATTTTAGCTAAAAGGGCCAGGGATCATACGGCTTAAAACTATCCCAACCTACCCATCTTGCCACCTCTAGCCGTTGTGAAGTTGTAGCTAAATTTCAAGTTTAGTCCATTGTAACCTAGAATGAAATTTTGTTTGCAGGGGCGGGAAATACTCTAAAGAGGATGTGAAGGTCTTCATGGTACAAATATCAAGAGTTACAACCTATTTTCATCTTTAAGTGTACAAAGAAGTTGTGTACGAAGAAGCTATATTTCGCATTTTAATTCACAACGTGTACTTTGTTCTTGCGCATAATTTAATAGCTTTTATTTTGTCATATCAGATGATCATTTATTAATTTTGGTTCTTAATGCATTCAATAAATATCTTGGTATGTTTATAATTGATTTACCTTTACTTAATTTTTTTTAATGATATTCACAATGCCCGCCTGATGGCTCATAAAATAATAAGTGATGCAATATGTTTATTAATGCCACTATTAATAAAATAAGATGTCGTTTAAACTTAATCGTACGCAATTCTTTGTTGCAGTGTGTATTGCAATAATTATTAATAAAAGTCAAGGCCAAACATTGTCACAAGTTGGGCTATTTCTCCAGGTGCCAGTTTTCACTCATGACCAACTTTATGTCACTGTCTCTAAAGTGAAGAGCACAAAGGGATTGAAAATCCTTTGTTGTGATAATGATGGTAATGAAGCAAAATCAAAAACAAACATTGAAAATAAAGAAGTTTTATTTCGCATTTGACTTTAAATAATATACTATGTTGTTACAAAGAACTTTGTATATATCTTATCCCATTGTTAATGCATTCAATATACAAACAAATACGTTTATATCTTATTTTTCGTCAACTTAAAACTTTCAACAGATATAGTTTTATTGAAGATCAGCTCATTTGAATGCACATTAGAAAATCTTGAATATCATATCCACAAAAGTATAAAAAAGGCTAAAATGATATTCAAGAAAGTATAACATAAACAATAAATTTAAAATATTTAACAGTTCTATAATTGTTGATCCTCAATGATATCCTTATATATTATTTTTCGTTAACGAATACTATCCAAAGAATATATATTATGGTAACATCAATTATAGTTGTAAATTGTTTAATTTTACTTTTAATTACTCTTTAGTATGTATTTGTTCTACTAAAACATAAAAATGAAAACCACAAGTCATACCCGTCCATCGGACGGGTTTGACACTAGTATATATATATATATATATATATATATATATATATATATATATATATATATATATATATATATATATATATATATATATATATATATATATATAATATAAATGCTAATAAACTATGAAATAGAAATAATAATTGGGCTTTTGTACCAAAAATGTCGATAACAAGTCTTATCTTGTTATTTACTATTTTTAACGGAAACTAGCGATTAAATTGGAAAGATTTTGTAATAAATAAGTAATTAAGGTTTTGAGTACACGTTTATCAATAAATGTCGATTGTGGACATTTAATATTAGTTTAAGTATTTAATTTCTTACGTTGTGTGCATGGGTTACGAATAACCTAGCATTAATAGTGTTGATCCACGTGGGTAGCGGACTTATTAGGTTGACGAATCTAATAAGAGCCCGCTAGGTACGTTGTGTAACCTTATTAATGGGTGAATTATCCTTATGACTCTTTAGGATACGATTGATTTATGGGATAATAAGCGACACGAATAAATGAATGAGTTATCGAGTTGACGAATTCGATAAGGTCTACTATTTATTCCGAAACTTATTGAACTATGGAGCTTATCGTTTAGAGGTCTCATTGTGTCGCATTGAGTTATATATTGGTTGTTTGAGTGCATTCATGGCATCATATTGAGTCGATACACCCACATGAGGATACCAAACACTAGGATTAATTGTGAAACGAGTCGTTTTTGGAAATAAAGAAATGGAATATATTGGGGTAGATAACGTTGATTTTGAGGAATATATATATTAAAGTTGGTCTACATTAATAGGTTGTGCCGAGTCGATAGTTGCTGTGCTGTGATACCGTTATCTTCTGCTAGTGTTTATTTGTGCGTTGATTGCTTGCGTTGATTGCTTGAGGTGAGTTTCATAGCCCACTTTTATCTATGTTTTAACTATATTGGGGTGAGAATCATGCTACTATTTTTGGACTGTTAAAACTATTTGGATTTGCTTATATGCTTGACTGAGTAGATAGATGTGCGGTAGCTGTCGCCTTAGTCTAGGTTTAACCGTTGCCTAGCTAAGAATAGACTTCTACCTCGACCTAGCCCGGGGTTGGCAACTGTTCTAGAGGTTGCCACGATAGTGCTGGACTAGAGTCGCGGGGCCCGAGTAATTGTGATTATATGGTTGGTGATCCGGGTAGGATCTATGTGTGCAAACGGTATTATCCTATCTAGGTCTTGCATAGCAAATCAACTCTTACAGGTCCACTATGATTTTGTTGAACTTAAACCTATGAACTCACCAGCGTAAGCTGACCTTTTAGCATGATTTCTCAGGTATTTGAGAGATGTTTGGATTACTTGATCGGTGGAAGCTTGGCAAGAAGGCGGGGTCCAAGGATCATTTCTGACTCTGATAAACTATGGGGACCTATTTTATTAAACTATGTTTTGGGTCTAATATTTATACTTTTGGATTAAATGTTTTGAATATCTAAAATTGGGATTGGTTTTGAATGGTTAAATGGTTATCTTTTATTATACTTGTGTGCGATATTAATCCAATAGTAACGCCCCGAAAACTTGATTAAGTCTTCCGCTGTACCGAGATTTGGGGGTGTTACAGAAGAAGAGGAGAGTGACCAAAGATGAGATGGCTGAGAATGCGTTGAAGGAAATGGTCAAGGATGAGAAGCTTTCAAAAAACAGGAAAGGCTGTCACTTTCAGTCAATGTAGTACAGACGGTCACAACAAAAGAGCATGTACAGGTCCAAGAAAAAAGAAGGCAAAGGGAAAGGCAAGAAGAAGGCAAGAACTGAGGGTGTTGCATATGTTGAACCAACCGAGGCTGATGCAGGACCAAGTCAACCAATAGAGCCACAATCAACCCAAGAGGTTGGTATTCAGAGGAGAAAGAGTACAAGAAGGGTTGCCAAAGAAGCTGAAGTTTGAATGGTTTTATGAGTGACAAAGACAAACAATTATTTTTATGTTATGGTTTGTGATATTCTTTAAAGACATTTAATAAATTTAGATGCATTGCGAGTTGCTTTTAATACATTTAATAAATTCTTCCAACATTGTGAGTTGTTTCTATGTTATTGTTTGTGAGTTGCTTTTATGTTATTGTTTGTGAGTTGCTTGTTGTTATGTTGACTTGCAATTGTCAAGCAACTTATTTTTGGATGCTTTATTGGTTTATAAAGAGTCATTGAATATCAGTTATATTGGGTATGGAATTCACATAAGGCAATATCTTTCAGAACATCCATCTATTCAAAGCCACTACAACCAAAGTTGCCCACCATAATGCAATATCTAAGAGCAAACACACTTTATCAGACTCATATCATCACCATTTGAACTAACTAATGTACTGAAACAATCCCAATCATAACAACAATTGTTGAATACTTAGAACCAATAATAGATAACCAAATCTGATGACTTTACACACACACACAAAATAAAAAAATGAGCTTATAATCCCAATTGAGATCTCCCCAGACCCTCTTAGCACTAGAAAAAACCCAAATGTCCTCAAATTCAGGCACAAAGTACTTGCCATTTGGAACTCACCTCACCACAATATAAGGAAACTATCCTTATGAGTTTATAACTCCAACAAATAAAGGAATATAATTAACCCATTTTTTTCTTTGACTATCTTAGTCAACTGAAAGCTCAAAATAACCTATTTTATGTAGATATTGTCAAATTCCATGATATAAAAACTAAATCAACAAGTAAGTAAAAACCATTAATAAGAGCATGTTCCTATTCATCCCACAAAAGATCGTTCACATAAAAAAAATGATTAACTACATCCCACATAAACAAACCAAAAATATATACAACCTAAAGTACCATTCACAACCATCCTAGAACCACTTGTAAACAATATAGATCATAAAACAAGCAAAGACCAGGTATATCCTCAACCTCATCACTAGTTCTTGTTGCTCCCTGAACATCTGAAAATACTCCTTGATGTCCTCTTCTAGCGCATTCCTAGCCCTAAGAAGGCCAGGAATGATCTCAATAGCTCTTTGGCACATCGGGAGGTCTATCCACCCGAATGTCCCACAGTCCAAACCTTAAATCATCCAGACAACAACACAGTGAGTCACATTTAATGTAAATAACTCCTTCTAACTCAGTATAACGAGTCTTACCGCGTTGGGGTAGCAGAAGAACCTTTTTCCTAGATTTCTGTCCGTCCAGGATGTCTTGATCATAAGTTCATAACAACATTACCACATTCGCAAAGCACCATTGTTATGTTCTTAAGTGTATTATCGGTAGTGAGTGTGCAATAATGATCAAAGTTATGTGTTATATAAGAATGAAAACTTTGTTGCAAAAAATGTCCTTAAACACAAAGGTAGGTGTGCAAGTGGGGTGTCAGGTGAATTTTATGGCGGAAAAAATGAAATAACGAAAATACCCTCACGTGGAACGCACGTGAGGACTCACTAATGGGATTTTGTAACGTCCGTTAGCCAAAATACACGAATTGCAACAAACTACCATGCACATGGACATTGTTCTCAAAAAGTGCAAACCTTAAGGACATAACTCGCACATTTTTTTCTTCGAAGGACATTTTTAAAAAAAATAACAAACCTTAGGACATTTTTTTGCAATTTACCCTAAAAGATAAAAAGCCTGCGTAATCAGCTTTTTGTGATGATTGAATATAGAAAGGTAATTTGTACACTTTATTAAATGATTTGCACATTCAAATTCTTTGTCTTTTGATAATTATATCTTCACATCACTTTTAGTTACCATTCACTCATGTAACAATATAAATATCAAAATACAACCTTTTAAAATATGTAAATCATTTTATAAAGTGTGCAAATCATCTGCATCAAATATATAAGGGGTAAATGTTGTAATTTTGAATATTGAAATGGCCATTTTCTCCTGTCTCTGTCGGTGAGTCACTGTTGCCAACAAACAAACAAACTTCAACCTTGGTCCGTAAGAATTTTAATTTTCTTTATTTAATTTTCATCTCATAAAAAGTCAAGTGTGTATATAGCAACATCAGATTAGCAATAAGTATCTTTTCCTCCATTCGTTCCCACTCTCTTTCTCTCTCTCATCACATCAATACAGAGAGAGAAAAAAAAAAAAAAAAAAAAAAAAAACTTTTTTCCGTACACACACATTCCGGCTTGAAACATGTCACTGGAAAAACCTTTAAACCCATCATGGGTATTCCGGTCAACAATCCACTGGTCCTTCAGAGTTCTCATGTTAGCCGTAGTCATTGGTCTAGCACTCTTCTGGGGCATCGACACTTTCGATGTTACAAAAGCCCACCAAGATCTTTTAACCACCACCAACTTTATTACCAAAAATATAACAACAAACTTCAACTCCACTGCAATCCCACAAAACTTAACTAAAACATCACCACCCTTGAACAAGAAGAATCTTTCATGGGTGTCAGTTGAGCTAGACTCAAACTACTCAACAAACTTGTTTTCAAGATGGATGACACCTGGTGGTGAGCCATGTAAAGATTCAACTACTGAAGATATCTTTATAAATGGTATTGATAATGTTGAAGAACATGGTTTTGTTGAGTTGACTAGTGGGGTGATTCATGAGTATGTTTTCCAGGCAGTGGATGGATCTGGGAGTTACAGGTGTTTGGGTGGAGATTATTTCGAAATCGATTTGTCTGGTGACAAATGGAAGTCACGTCCTCCTGTTCAAGATTTTGGTAATGGTACTTATTTGTTTTTGTTACAAGTTCATCAAGATTTTGTAGGGGAGTTTAATTTGACTATTGGGCTATTGTTTAGACATTATCAAGGTTTAAAGTTTTCGCCTGAGCGGTTTGCGGTAGATAAGCTTTTACGCGTTGTTAGGATTCGGATTAGGAATGATGACAAGAATGTGTTAGCTAAGTTGCCCGAAATTAAGCAATGTGGTAAGTCTGATTATACAAAGGATTTATGGGCGGGTCGTTGGACACGCCATGGTAGGAATGATGAATGTAGGATTAGTAATGATGGGAGGTATAGATGTCTAGAGCCGAATTACCCGTGTCAGCATCCGTGGTGCCACGGGGCGTTGGGTTCTGTTGAGAGTAACGGGTGGGTTTATTCGACTCATTGTTCTTTTAAGTTGTTTGATAAGAAATCGGCTTGGAAATGTTTGAATAAGCGTTGGTTGTTTTTTTGGGGTGATTCGAATCATTGTGATACTATTAGGAATATGCTTAATTTTGTGTTGGATTATGAGATGGGAGTTGTTCCTAGGTTGTTTGATATGAACATTACTAACCCGAAGGATCCTAAACAGTCTTTTAGGATTACTAATGTTTTTAATGGTCATTATAACCATACGGGTAACTACCAAGGGTTGAATTCGTTATATAATGATGGTTATAGAGACTACTTAAGAGGGTATTTTTCGGGTGAGGTTGTGCCCGACACATTGATTATGAATTCAGGGTTACATGATGGGGTTTATTGGCCTAATTTGAGAAGATTTATAAAAGGTGCAAATGATGCTGCTGCATTTTGGGCCGAGGTTCTTGATGGGGTGAGGCGGAGGAACGTTGTGGTCCCAGAGGTTGTATATAGAACTACTGTAGCTACAGGTGGATACGCGCGGAGATTGGTGTTTAATCCAAGCAAAATGGAGGCTTTTAATGGTGTTTTTGTTGATAAGTTGAGGCAATTTGGAGTGATCGATTATATTGTAGATCATTTTGATATGACATATCCTTGGCATTATGATAACCGGTGTAATGACGGGGTGCATTACGGCAGATTTCCGGCGAAGGCGCGGTGGAGGGATGGTCAGATTGGACACCAGTATTTTGTTGACCTTATGTTGTGTCATGTGTTGCTTAATGTACTATGTTCAAAATAGGTAGTATTGGGTATATTGGGGATGTATTAATTTTGTATATCATGTATTTTTTGACCTTCTAATATGTAGATGGTAATTCATGAGAGCCGTGTCGCAGCTACGGTCATTCTTTGTTATTTACACTTGTAACGACTGAAGATAAATATAATTCTATTATATATAAAGTTTTACTTTGTATATCATGTATTTGGTCTATGTGCACTGGTTTCTTGTTACTCAGTATTAGGGAAGTTATTTTGAGTAAATTCTTCTAAGTTATGTTTACAACATCAAATAAAGTTCTGCCAGTATTCTTTCCAAATCCTAAATGGACTGGTTAATGATTCACCAAAATTGATAAATCTAAATGTGGTCATTAAAGAAGGGCGCTCCTTCCGTTCGATCATCGCCCGTTTATTATGAGCATTGTCATTCATCTACCAGCAAAGTGCAAACAAATAGCAATCACCACACAAAAGAACCCCCCACCACCCCCCCCCCCCCCTCCGCGCGCGCGCAAGTCATGGCTTCTGAAGGTTTATATTCTTGTCCCATGTGTATTTCTGTCCATATATGATTTGTGTCTTCTTCTATTTCTTATACATGACACTACATGCTCGTGCTTGCTGTTGCCACAAACAGCACTGCATGGCTGGGTACTGCGGCTATTGTTACCAACATGCGGAACTTTCCACTCAAGAGGGGAACAATCGCTGGTATTCTCAAAGGTTATGTTGGCCTCAGTGCTGCAGTTCTAACAGAAGTGTACACAATGGTTCTTAAAGGATCAAATTCTGCTTTATTACTCTCCTTTGCACTTGGTATTCCTGTTATATGTCTGTCCTTGATGTACTTCATTCGACTATGCACCCCAGCTTACGAGGCCGAAAAGCTCAGTTAGGAAGTGTCGCTCTTGCAGTCTTTCTACTAACTATTACGATATTAAAAAATGTTGTGAATCTAAGTGATACTTTATGAAATGACTTAATTTCCTTCTGTCAAGAAGATTAACTGGGTAGCAAGCTCTTCTGACAACTTGACAGTGACTGAACCATTGCTAACAGCGATTACTTCTGAAACGAATCTGAATAATCTCAATGATGGTGAAGAGGCTTCAGAAGTAGATGTTCTTCTTACTGTTGGTGAAGGGGCTGTGAAATTTAAGAAGAAACGAAGGCCTGGAATAGGTGAGGATTTTTCGTTCCGTGGAGCAATTGTCAAGGCTGACTTTTGGCTTCTGTGGGTTGTTTATTTTCTTAGTGTTGGGACGGGAATAACTGTTCTCAACAATTTATAATGTTGGATAAGCAAATGTCACTAACCACTGATTGGGTATTTTTGGCTTCTTGGCATCAATATACATATCGCTATTGATTGACTTGATAACATAAGCTTTAGTATAATAAAGTACTAGCTTTATTTGTATAAGTTGTTAGCATTGATTGGGATGACTAACTCGTATGATTAATAACATGCCTAAACATATGTGTCAGCATCTTATTGGGGGCAACAGGGGACCCACTTTTTCACAAACCAATAATTAATTGACACATTTATTAGGCACACAATTAGCCACATATTTTAGGCCTCCCAATCATTTTCCGTTTGCATATCGTGCTCTTATTATCTTTACTAAAATATCATATTCACGTTTGCCTTTTGCGATGTGAACTTTCAGTTTCATCAAATTTATGCATACCAATCTCCTTTAGCGCGTCATTATCATCGGTAAATAACTCTACCAACATTCATTCCAAATTAACACTCCAGCAACGACAACATATGCACTCACCACATAACAACCATTTGCATTATGTTAATATAGTCTTCTGTGTCATCCACATATTCCCCCAGCTGCATACAAACATTGATCTAAACGTAGTAAAAAATATCAAATATTAGAATATTAATGAATCATGTGTACCGTGGATAGTTTATTGAGAGTACCATCAATCTGAACAAAAGTAAGCCTTTATGTCGAAATTATTTGATCAAGGATGAAAAGAAAATTTTACACATTTTTACTATTCATTTCAAATTCTTATGACAATCGATAACAAGGGTAGGAATTCTATATCTACTGATTAACATGTGTTTTAAGGTTTTATAACTTTTTTAATTGGAAGTACTTTCTATGTAGGTGAACTAGATCAAGAGCCTCAAATATCTCGCTCAAAAACAAGAAACATCGTCTAAGAGCACTTTCAATGATAACGCCATAACGGCGTTAAACCACCAATAACGGCGTTATGGCCGTTATACCCATTGTGAGCTCGGCGTTAACGTGAGGAAAAGAGGCCCGCGTTGCTTTGGCAACGGGCGTTAAGGGGGAGGAGAAAAAAAAAATTCAAAAAAATTACATTTTACTACCCTCAAACGGCTACTAGCCGTTATTTTTCAAAAAAATTTTCAAAAACTACCCTAAACGGCTACTAGCCGTTATTTTTTTAAAAAAATTTCAAAAACCTTTTTTTACCACTATAAATACCCAATTAAAACACCATTTCTTTTCACACTTCCACTACTAAATCCTTTCCATACTCTCAATCTTTCAACTTCAATTAACTGCAAAAAAACAATGTCGGGAGGCAACGACGATACTTTCTACAATCTTCTCGCTGGTGGGTGGAATCCCTCAAACCCGGGTTCATCATCTAACCCGAACGCGGGTTCATCTTCAAACCCCAACCCACTAGGCGCTTCGAGCCAAGAAATGTGGCAACAACATAAAACATTTCTGTATTGGCAACAACAAAACACCTTAAACTCCAACTTTCAAAACCTACAATTCACACAACAATCACAACAATCACAAACTGAAACACATGATGTTGCTGACACACCCACGTCTCCTCCAAAAAAAGGAAAAGGTCGCATTAAGCGAAAATCAAAGAAATCCAAAGACCCCGAGCCAGTTGATTCTGATGAAGAGGAAGTTGTTGTTAACGCACGTTGGACTCCAGGAGAGGAAGCATTACTTGCAACATGTTACATAGCTGTTTCGGAGGATCCGAAAGTTGGAAAGTGCCAACCCAGAGATACGTTTTGGTATCGGGTCAGAAATGAGTTCAATAAAAACAACTTTCAACGGCGCAACAAGGACATGCTGTCAAGCAAGTGGAAAACTGTGAACGGCATATGCACAAAGTTCAACTCTCATTACAAACGTGCGAAACGGGATCAATGAAGCGGGGAAAGTGAGCTGGATGTGATGCAACGGGCAAAGCAATGGTATCGTGAGTGCGGAAAACTAGAAGGGGGGGTTGAATAGTTTTACCAATTAAAACTTCCTTTTAAACTATTTAGATCGACTTATGTCAATCTATTTGGTTGTGTGTGTTGGATGTTGATAAACAAGCATATAAAGATATGTAATGAAAAGATAAGAGTAAGAAGCACAAAACCACAACGCGAGTATTTATAGTGGTTCGGCTACAAGGACACCTTCCTTGCCCTACTCCACTCCCCGAGTCACCTACTCGAGAGTTTGTAATCACTACACCAATCTCCTTATGGCGGAGAAGCCTTCACAACGTCGCTTAATCTTTTTCCGGTACAAAGTTAAATACCGAGTTCTTTCACACCAAGGCGAACCACACCTAACATAACGTCGCCTACCCTTTATACGGTGCTAGGCTAACCACCGAGTTCTTTCACACCTTAGGTGAACTACACCTTCACAACGTCGCCTACCCTTTATTAGGTATTAGGCTAAGCACCTAGTTCCATTGCAATGGAGGAACTACTACCACACTACACCAACGACTAATCCCAAAGGAGATCTACTCCTTTACAACATCATCAAGGACATCAATATCCTTGGATCTAATGCTAATCTATCTAGTACATCGAAACACACCATATCGAATGTACATCTAAGGCATCTTTCACTAATGCCTTTGATTAGATCTACAAGACACCTTTCACTAATGTCTTGTGTCTTCACTTCTAAGCACCTTTCACTAATGCTTATTGTCTTGACTTCTAAGCACCTACCACAAGTGCTTATCCTATAGACGATAGATACCTTTCACTATTATCTTCGTCTTGACACTTGAGACATCTTTCACTAATGTCTTTAACACTACGCTTCTTTGAAGAAAGAAAGGGATCATCAACAAGAGGACTTCAATAGCCTTGATGATGAGGAAGCTTGGCAACTCATGGACTTGAGCTTGCTCGACTTCAAAGGTGGTGATCTTCCCTTTAAGAGGAACCTAAAAGATCACACAAAAACAAAACTACAAACATAGATCTCTTGGATCTATGGTTAGTGAGATTTAACTCAGGGGAGAAAGTATGTTTGAGAGGGGTGAGAATTAATGAAGAAATGGCTCACTATTTATAGAGGAAAAACCTACTGTTTCCCCGGATCCCACGGATCCCTTCCACTTGGGATCCGGCTAGCACAAAGCTAGGGATCCGTGGTCCGCTCCTCTTTGCCCATGGGTATTTTGGGTTATGGGTTGATCCATGGTTTTCAATCTAGATACAATGTACCTTAAGAATACATTGAACTTGTGTAAGTGGTATATATAAAACCATGGGTTATGGGTCAAAAACCATTTGCTAGTTTTTATCTATTTAGTATATACTTGCTTTTACCCATTTTAGTATATACTTGTTTTTACCCATTTTAGTGTACTTAATATAAGTATGTATTAACCCAATATGTAAACACTAGTTGTTGTACATGTGTATCTAAAATATAAAATCACTTAATCTTGTTATAGTGTTTTATGTGAAAACGTAAGTGTGTTAGAAAACTATTTGTTCAAACCATTTACGTATTTTATTTGTTTCGTTAATATGATTTTACTTTTGTTATCGACAAAACATTAGAAGATCGTAAAATATAAATAAACGTTTTTACGGCTTATTTGTATTAACAATCTCCCCCTTTTTGTTGATGACAAAACATAAAATTATTTTAAGGAAAAGCTAAAATTCGTAAACGTTTGAATTTGTAGTTTTTACTTTCTTCTCCCCCTTTTTGTCGAAACAAAAAGTGTTTGAAGAAAAGCAACACATTGTTTTTAAAGAAAAACATGTGAAAGAAAAAAATAAAGAGTAAGTAACGGGAATAGATCTCGTCTTACTCCCCCTTGACGAGTCTATCCCTATGTAAGGGCGTCAAGAAAGTAATTCTAATCTAGATCATTTGCAACTAGGTTTGCTCCCCTAGATGATTGCAACTTTGCAATGGGAAGTTATGAAAAGTAAATATAGTATTGCAAGTAATTTGCAATGTATTGCTTTGACATAAAGCTCCCCCTAGCTTTAGGATGTCAAGGTCTTCATGTGTGAATTGAAATACTACAAAACAAAGGTTAGAAAGCAAGTATAATTCACAATTTCCTGCAAATGTGATAAAGAAAAACATTCTGACTTCACGGATCCTACGGTTCCCTTCTAGTAGGGATCCGTCTAGGCAATACTGAGGGATCCGTCTGGCTGATGACTAAAATCAGCAAAGGTGATATAACAAGTAATGTTATCACACAAATGAGATATGAGTACAAAGTAATCATATGCTCAACGAAATAACAAGTAGCATGTAATTCTATTTAATAAAACAAGAGTTATGATATACATGACTCAAAAATAAGAAAATAGACAATACATAACTAGGAATTTCTTAGACCAACTAACGCTTGAAGCTTAGACACCACTATAATCCTCTAGCTCAAGTTATGTTTAGGTTTAATCTCGTCGAAACGTTCGAGGAGATGATAGAACATGAAACGTTGGTCTTCTCGTACTTCATGTATCAAACTTTCAACATGTTGACAATGATAGCAATCTTTGTCATGGCTAGGTAGTGGTGGTGGATGAAATGAAGTGGCTATATTCAAAGGATCAATTGAAGTGGGTTGAGGAGCCTCGAATGATGGAGGGATTGGTGGAGGTCCATTTAGGAATGGTTCGATCAAGAATGATGATGGTGGTAAAGATGTGTCAACTTCCATAAGGTCGGGTGGTTGACTTTGGTGATTTCTTATAATCCAAATAGGATTATATGATGGAAACGGCGAAAAGGAAGCCGGAGCCAGTGTTGACTCAACACCTTGATTTTGAATCATTGTTCCTCCTAATGAGGAGAATGTTGTCGGCGGAAGCGGATGAGACGGCCTAGGTGGTAAGTCCTCTAAATTGTAGAGGTGAGGTGATGATTGTGGGGATGTAAAAGAGATAGCTCTAGGAACCAATGGTGATGGTTTAGTGGAGATGATATTGTTTGGCCTAGGAGGTATGGTGGTGTTTGGCATAGGTAATTTTGTGGGTACTAACCTTCTAGGAATTGGTTTGATTGGTTTGACCGGAGATGATTCGGTTGAAGAGATTTCGTGTACAACACGAGCCCTTTTGATGGGTGGTTCTTTGGTGGATAGGTTGTTACTTGGGGTTTTTCTCATGATGAGATGATTTGAAGAGATTGCAAAGGCTGAAAGTTAGGATGAGAGTGATGACTATGGAGATCCTAACAAGGTGGTTTATAAACCAAGAGATTTGGAAAGTGCATTTAAGCCTTAAGCCACTAATGTTCATTGGAATGTGATGATTAGCATGCACAAGAGTCGACTACAGAGGTTGTGCTGTTCTAGGAACTCATTTAAGATGAGATGGAGTGTTTGAGTTAGGAAGATGAGTTGAAATGATTGTTTTATCAAGATTTGTCATAGACTGTCATCCGGATCCCACGGTTCCCTTCTCAGAGGGATCCGTCTAGGCTAGTTCTAGGGATCCGGCGTTCAGCAGTTTATGAAAGAGTGGAAATGATGTTTCTAAGATCCTAGACCTACATCACCTTGAGTGTTTCAGTTCTCCCAAGTGTTTTAAATGAAGGGGTGCTTAAGTGTTTGAAGGCAATGAGTGGTGTAGCTAATGATTGTTATTTATGGAAGGATTTGGAACTTGAAAAAAAAATACCAATGGATGGCCAAGGATGACATTAAAGATGTCAATTGAAGTTGAATGAAACTAAATGATCCTAGAGATCAGGTTGTGTCTTAGGATTGTGTTTTGGAAAATATCCTAATGGTTTTGAGATGGGAAAAACTAGGATTTGATCAACTTTGATCAATTTTGAGGTGAGGTTGAGTAATGATCAATATTGTCATAATCGAAGGATTTCTAACCTAGTTGTGAGGAATCAAGTAAAAAATGAAGTGTGAGTTTTGAGAGCGGAAGAGTGATGGATTTGAAATGATAGATCTAACAAAGCCTTAGAATGTGATCTATGTGAGTTGGAAAGAGTAGGAAAGGTCAACCTATCTTGATAAAGTCTTGATCAATCTTAAGACACTATGTTTAGCTTAGTGTGAGGTGTTCTAAGGGATGTGTTTGACATATAATGCTTGTAATTGCATTTTCTATTTTGCCAGATCCCACGGTTCCCTAGATGTAGGGATCCGTTTAGTACAACATTTGGGATCCGTCTATCTGCTAGACAGAACCTTTACTAAAGGTATGCAATGACAGTGCATTATATTCCAAGCTTTGTTTAAAGGAGTTCTAAAACTTGGATATCAAATGTAAGATGTGTTATTTCATGAAAGAGATAGGATTACATTGATAACTAATGAGTAGAGTAGAATTGATCCTATTTGACTATTCTAGGTTCCTTGAGTGTCTTCACTAGGAGGATCATTATGTGATTGATGGGTATTGGTGGAATCATGAATGAAGAAAGTCTTCATGAGAGATATGTTTAGCGGTTCCATCATCTTGTTCACAAGTACGTACAACGGACTTTGAAATTGAGGATGGAAGTGCATAACATTGTGATAAAGGCGTGTCAAGAACATTCCATAAGGGATGAGTTTATTCTTGGAGCCTTGAAGATTTGCAATTCGCCTTGCGAAGAAGTAGGCGAGATTGTATGGTTGTTGTGTTAGCAAACAGTACAACATGTGAGCACAACAAGCAGGAAGAATATCTCGATTTCCCCTAAGACTCCAAACATTTTCACGTAGAATAAGAGCAGCAGGCTTATACTCTACTCGGATATCCCGTGTATGGATAATGTTTGGATTGGAGTAATATGGTCGAGGTTTGCATATCATGCGTGTTAATTCTTCCGGAGAGGGTATGTGTGAACAATATGGGCTATTTTCTTCACGAAAATTGAAGAGAGAGTCAAGAGACCAATCTTCGGTGAAGGCACATTGTCCATGGTTTGGAATTCGGAGGATGTGAGCAAAATTCCCAAGGCTTAAAGTGAATTTTTGGTTTTTGATATAAAACCAAAGAGATAAAGAGCGATCCTCGTTACGAACGAGTTCCACTTGACGGAAGAATTCCATTATGAACCTTGGACATATCTTCTCGTTAATTTCAAGAAGACATTCTAGTCCTATGGCTCGGAAGGAGGTATTGATACCTTCTTCGAATTGTAGAGAGGTGTCTACAATACGTCCTTCATGGAAGTGACGGTTTTCGAGATTATTGAACCCACGGACATGATTGCCAGGTGTGTTGGGCTCAAGGGAAATGTTCGGGGTGTAGACGCTAGTGAGTGAAAAATCAAACTCGTATTCATGCGTCATAGTTGAACCTATAGAAGTGATGGGTTAATAAGGGAAGACGTTTATGGTCAACCTATAATAATCTAGCGGTTTTACTAGATATTCTATTAACAATTAGTATTTAGCTAACCCATGGTTTTGAAGCTCTAGTGGATTATTATTTAATTTTGGAAGATAGTGATTTTTAATCTTGCATGAAAACTGTTTTCCAGTAGGACGGATCCCACGGTTCCTTTTCAAAAGGGATCCGGCTAGTGTAACTTTCGGGATCCGTGAATCTGTAGTAACAGAACCAGTTTTAATAAAAACATAGGTTTTATGGTTATTGTACCATGAAGTATGTTTTATCCTATATTTTCTTTTAGCATGCATACATGACATCTAATGTATCACGAAAGAATATAACACATATAGATCAAAAAAAATGAAACACAAATAATAACACAAACATCCTAGATAAAATAGATAATTAATAATATTGCATTTCAATGCTAAGGATGATACAAAGGATTGGGTAAATGATCCCAATATAGATTAACAACACAAAGTAAATGTCTCCGTATGTGAACTTCATCATAGGGAACACAAGTGCGATGAGTGTTAGGGCGATGAGCACGAGTGCGATGTAAACCATGTTGATGACGGATCTTCTTGGTTTAGGAAGAGATGGAATGAGGAAGAAGATGAAGTTTTTGAATGAGAAGAAATTTTTGAAATTGGAAAATTTGAAAAGGTGAGGGTTGAAAAAGTGGGCGTTGAGTGGGTTTATTAATAGGAAAGGAGGAATTTTTGAAATTCGTGTTTTTGTTTTATTAGAAGAAATAAAGCATAAGCTCTACATACTATGACTATAGACGAGAAAAATAACACGTATGTGAGAAACAAGCTTCATAACGAAGCTACATGTAAATCATGTGTAAACACAAAAATCTACTCAAATAAAAGCCTAGCAAATAACACTTATATACTAAACAAGTATCATTTAGATATAAGTAGAAAGTCATACATCGAATGCACTTAGGAATGTCTTTTACAAATGACAAATGTCATTTAGACGATTCCCGCTCTTTTGCGTCTAAGATACCTTCTTAAGGAAGGTATTCTTGTTACCAAGCAACTCCTAAAGCTTGGTGAGTATGAGCTTTGACTAATCAATATCACAAGGAAGATTAGTGCAATAAAAAAAATATATATAAAAAGAAATGTTGTTATCAACTCAACATCCAAACATATAGTTTTTTTTGAAAAACATGGTGTTTGTTTTTATAAAAAAAAAAACTTCTTTGTAGTTTTCATGTAACTATGGATCGTATCAAGTTTTTAAAGTACAATATACTTCAAGAAACTTGGTAACGAAGCTCTGATGCCAATTGTGGAAAACTAGAAGGGGGGGTTGAATAGTTTTACCAATTAAAACTTCCTTTTAAACTATTTAGATCGACTTATGTCAATCTATTTGATTGTGTGTGTTGGATGTTGATAAACAAGCATATAAAGATATGTAATGAAAAGATAAGAGTAAGAAGCACAAAACCACAACGCGAGTATTTATAGTGGTTTGGCTACAAGGACACCTTCCTTGCCCTACTCCACTCCCCGAGTCACCTACTCGAGAGTTTGTAATCACTACACCAATCTCCTTATGGCGGAGAAGCCTTCACAACGTCGCTTAATCTTTTTCCGGTACAAAGCTAAATACCGAGTTCTTTCACACCAAGGCGAACCACACCTAACACAACGTCGCCTACCCTTTATACGGTGCTAGGCTAACCACCGAGTTCTTTCACACCTTAGGTGAACTACACCTTCACAACGTCGCTTACCCTTTATTAGGTACTAGGCTAAGCACCTAGTTCCATTGCAATGGAGGAACTACTACCACACTACACCAACGACTAATCCCAAAGGAGATCTACTCCTTTACAACATCATCAAGGACATCAATATCCTTGGATCTAATGCTAATCTATCTAGTACATCGAAACACACCATATCGAATGTACATCTAAGGCATCTTTCACTAATGCCTTTGATTAGATCTACAAGACACCTTTCACTAATGTCTTTGATTAGATCTACAAGACACCTTTCACTAATGTCTTGTGTCTTCACTTCTAAGCACCTTTCACTAATGCTTCTTGTCTTGACTTCTAAGCACCTACCACAAGTGCTTATCCTATAGACGATAGATACCTTTCACTATTATCTTCGTCTTGACACTTGAGACATCTTTCACTAATGTCTTTAACACTACGCTTCTTTGAAGAAAGAAGGGGATCATCAACAAGAGGACTTCAATAGCCTTGATGATGAGGAAGCTTGGCAACTCATGGACTTGAGCTTGCTCGACTTCAAAGGTGGTGATCTTCCCTTTAAGAGGAACCTAAAAGATCACACAAAAACAAAACTACAAACATAGATCTCTTGGATCTATGTTTAGTGAGATTTAACTCAGGGGAGAAAGTATGTTGGAGAGGGGTGAGAATTAATGAAGAAATGGCTCACTATTTATAGAGGAAAAACCTATTGTTTCCCCGGATCCCACGGATCCCTTCCACTTGGGATCCGGCTAGCACAAAGCTAGGGATCCGTGGTCCGCTCCTCTTTGCCCATGGGTATTTTGGGTTATGGGTCATGGGTCATGGGTTATGGGTTGATCCATGGTTTTCAATCTAGATACAATGTACCTTAAGAATACATTAAACTTGTGTAAGTGGTATATATAAAACCATGGGTTATGGGTCAAAAACCATTTGCTAGTTTTTATCTATTAGTATATACTTGCTTTTACCCATTTTAGTATATACTTGTTTTTACCCATTTTAGTGTACTTAATATAAGTATGTATTAACCCAATATGTAAACACTAGTTGTTGTACATATGTATCTAACTCATAGAGTTACTTAAACTTGTTAAGCCAATATGTAAACACTAGTTGTTGTACATGTGTATCTAAAATATAAAATCACTTAATCTTGTTATAGTGTTTTATGTGAAAATGTAAGTGTGTTAGAAAACTATTTGTTCAAACCATTTACGTATTTTATTTGTTTCGTTAATATGATTTTACTTTTGTTATCGACAAAACATTAGAAGATCGTAAAATATAAATAAACGTTTTTACGGCTTATTTGTATTAACAGTGAGGAAACCAAGGGATCAGCTTTTGGTCTCGAAGACGCTTGGGAGGTTTTGCCTCATTATAAGAAATGGAACACGCCGGAACCGGTTGATTTAACCGGCGAAGTCCCAAGCCAAACAAACGAGGATTTGTTTGGTCATGATGAACAACCTCGCCCCATGGGAAAGAAACGTGCTACCAAGAAAGCAAGATCCGAGACTACAACAAGTACCGGGGGAACAAGCACTGGAGGAACGAGCTCGTCAGCTTATTTCACCGAAACTATGGCAAACGAGTTTCGTATGAAACGAGAAGTCTCCGAAGCGGCGTATCGGGCCGCGCAGGAAAAAGATCTCACAATAACAAGGTTGGAAGAGATAAAGTTTTTGATGACGCCTACTGAGGGGCAAGATCCAATGGTTGTGCAGTGGATCAATGACGAAAAAGATCGAATCATCGCAAAATATAACTTGAAACCTCGTCAGTAGATCGTATTTTTTTCGTTGTATTTTTTATTTTTATTTCGTTGTGTTTTTTTTTTTTTTTTTTTTCGTTGTATTTTTTTTTTTTTAATCTCGTATTGTAATATGTTTTTAGTTTTAATGAAATGTTTGTTTTAGTTTAATAAATGAAGTGTTTGTTTTAGTTTAGGGGTTGAAATTGAAAATATGAAATGTTATTGGTGTTATTGGGATGTTATTGTTGTGGGTGTTTTTTGGGGATGTTAATGTTAAATGTTAAAGCTGATGTGGCGCTGACGTGGACGGTGTTATTGGTGTTATGGTGTTATTGTTGTAAGTGCTCTAAGCACATTCTTATTGTAAGTTTTTTCAATTCGGGGAGACACATTGCATTTTAGCTGTCATTGTGTTCGACAAGGAGATATGGTGTTTACCAATGTTTGCAAGAAACAAAATTCATGTCGAACGCAGCTTTTCTTTGTATAACTTTGCGCATTGTCTTAGTTTGGTTATTTTTAAACCAACGCACGTACTGAATTTCTATCTTACTGTAATTGTTGATTAGTGAGGTAAAACTTCTGCTTTCATGGAAAAATATTCATGCTATCGTGAAGAAAAGTTTGCTTGCCAAGTTGAGGGTGTACTTACAATAGCAGAGTTAGTGATTTTCGCCTAGCTAAGTATAGTGCTTGCTTAAATATGGCAAACCAAGCCTGCAAAATAAAGTTTTATTGAATGACTTATGAGTTTGACGAATCCACACGATTGACTTTAAGAAATTAGAGGATTGTTATGCTTGCTTCATGTGAATATACAAGAAATCTATGAAAGTTTCATGTTCGATGTCATTATGATCAATTTTGTTTGTACTTTGTATTTTTTTTTCTAGAAAACATTTGTTATTTTTGTTGTTATTTAGAGTAAATTACACCGTTCGTCCTTGTGGTTTTCGTTGACCGACGGGTTTAGTCCTTTGACCAAAAAAATTGCACCGGTCGTCCTTAAGTGTGAAACGTTATGCGCCACTAGTCCTTTGACCAAAAACCATTAAGTTTGACCGTTAAACTCCCTCATGTGACTTGCACATGAGTGTAAAATGACGGAAATACCCATGCGTTAAGTTACACCGCGCCCCTCTTCTTTGCAAAATTGACACAAACTACCCTTGGGGTTATTAAAACCCTACACCACCCTCATTTTACCCTAAACCTAAAATAAAACATCTCCCACCTCTCTCTCTACTACTGCAGCCGTCACCTCACACGACCACCATCACCACCGTGACACCGCCACCTTTATCAGCGAAACACCACCACACCCACCCTTATATCACCATCGTAAAGAGGTTTTGGAGGTACACGCGCCGTGTAACCCCCAAACGAGCCACCATTGTCACTAATCTTGTCCGTATTTTCTTGTTTTGGTAAGTAGGTAAGTAGATTAATGGGTTTGGGTGATAAACTCACCAATTCTCACCCAAACGTGAATCGGTGTGGCTCGAAGCAAACGTGAATCGGTATCATCTTTGTGTCACAAGCTTATTTGATTGGTTATTATCATTAGTTGTGGGTTTTTGTTTGTTTTGAGTCGCGGCTCCAATCAAACCCTCAAGTGGGTTTTGATTTATCTTCAGTTTGGTGGTTTTTGGATTTTTGGATTTGTGGATTTTTGGATTTGCTTATCATCTAAACCAAATTTGATTAAAGTAGGGACGATAGCAGTGATTAATGATGATTGTGTTTGATATAAAATTTATTTTTCTGTAGCTTTGAAAAAATTAGAATAATGATTACGGTTTGTTAAATTTTAATAAACTCATTAGTTGTGGTTTGATATCGAGGTTATTTGTGGTTTAATGAAATTTGTTGCGTTTTATAATTTGAGGGGAGTAATAGCTTTGGAGGTTAATTTTGGCGAATGGTAGTTATGTAGTTTATGCCTGCTTTGGAGGTTAATTTTGGCGAAGGGTGGACCATGTCTACCGTAGATGTCCATCTTGCAAAGCTGTTAGTAACGTTAATATTTTGTCCCTTTTGGTTGGTGATGGTTAACTGTTTCTGAATATGGTACTTTCCATCCGTGTTTTATAGGTTGGGTATTTGTTGTGTACCAAGTGCAAGGTCGTTACATACCCTGACCAAAGTGATGGCCAATTCTGAAGCCTTTCTCGCCTGCAAAATATGGTTGCCTCGATTCTATCTGTTTCATTTGTGAAGAATCTACTTCACTAAACTTTTTGTGCCAAGCACACTTCTTGCAAGAGTTGACAAAATTTGACCTGTAAACTATAAGGTGATTGAAAAGATCATTGAGAATGTTAATCTTTTATCATTGTACTAATTTTCATAACAAAGTTGAATTGCATTAATGGGATCTGAATGATCCTTTTGAGGTACAAGCATCAACAGATGGGGGGCAAGATGCCTCTAACATGATTTGTGTTTGAAATGGGTCTTATCCACATAAACTACACCGTTCGTCCTTATGGTGTTGAAATGACGAATTTACCCTCATGTGCAAGTCACATGATGGGTTTTTAACGGTCAAACTTAACGTCGTTTGGTCAAGGGACGAACGGCGCATAACGTTTCACACTTAAGGACGTACGGTGCAATTTTTTTGGTCAAAGGACTAAACCTGTCGGTCAACGCAAACCACAAGGACGAACGGTGTAATTTACTCTGTTATTTATAAATGTTATCATCGAATAAGAGACTAGAATAAATTAATTTATACTTACGGAATTATATATGTCAAATAAAGCACGAGTCATTGATATACAAATGAATACATGAGATTTATGTAATTTATTTTTAAAATTTAAGTAAAAATATCTAGAAAACTAGTTTTTTACAGTCCACGTTCAATAACTCGTGCATGCACGAGCTAAAAAATGTAATAGGGTGAACTTATTATCACTAACCAGATGTTAACTATTGATTTAGATCTAAAACCACGTGCATATGTTCCTTTGCCTCTTCAAATATATGTTTCATATATAATTATGACGGGTTTAGAATAATTGAAGCTATAAATAATAGAATTTACAAGTACAACCGAACAAATATAGCTGAAATATAATTATTAGTTGTACTTAAAGTCTCAATCCCGTAACAAATATAGCTGAAATATAATTATTAGTTGTACTTCGAATAATTAAATCATATATGCTTTGTGTGACATGTGTTTAATACGGGTTTGTACAATTGTTTTGACATGTATCATTATAGTAATTGGGTTAGTTAGTAAAGTGCGAATTAAATTTGGGCAAATGACAAAAAAATGCATCGAACTTGATACTTTTTATGATTGTGTGTAGCAAACTATTTTTTTTCTTATTGTGTGTACTGAACTTTCAAAATTCGATTATTGTGTGTATTTTGTGACCATTTTACCCTTAATTTTTTCAAATTTCGAAGGGTAAAATGGTCATTTTACATGGCAGAATAGTCACAAAATACACATAATGATCAAAATTTGAAAGTTCAGTACATACAATAAGAAAAAAAATAGTTGGCTACACACAATCACATAAAGTGTCAAGTTCGATGCATTTTTTTGTTATTTGCCCATTAAACTTTTATTAAAGTTTACATCTCGACTGTTTCTTTTGTTTATCAGGTTTGTGTTTTGTTCTAATTATACTTTTTTTTGTCGATAAAGATTTCATATGAACTTGATGTCTTAATTAGTTTGTGTATGTAAAACCCCTAATTTACTAAGAAAAAACAATAAATAAATAAACGTAGTATAAAAATAACAAAACACAAATAAAATAAAATATTTACTATATTTTAGACTTATACCAAAACCCTGTTAATGCAATTTATGTCATAACCACGCATGTACTGGTTTAAAACTAAAAAATTATTAATACATGACATTTTGAATAAATAATGAAAGAATACTTTCAAGCCAAAATTATTATTTATAAATAAAAAATAAATAAAAACGTATATACATAAGATTTCATATTCTTAATACACCAAGTAAAACCATTTAGGACATGTTAATCTGTTTTTTATTTTAATCAGTTATATACATAGGTAATTTTTATTAAAAACATCGTGCGTGCATGGGTATTATAACTGATTTATTAACTAAACGCCTAAAGTATATTTCATCTCATTTGCTAGCTAAATGTTCAAGTGAAGTAAGAAATATGCAATTCACACCCCTTTCATATAAATGGTGTTTAAGATAACAATAATATAATGATAGAAGTTCTTTTCAAAAGAAAATTTAACATTAAATACTCTGGGCAACTTTTAACATTTGACACATAAATTTATAACTGGATCAAGACTCACAATTACCAAAGATAGCAAAACTACTTGATTACATCTACCAAATTGTTTAATTTGGCTCATTACAGTAAGCAGTTTTCTTATTTAAGCACAATATGCAAGAGAATTACACAAAAAACGCATCTCCTCATCCAGAGATCATAAAATTCTGCAATGGACATTCCTCTTATGCCACCTTACCACATATATCTATATACTTGAGTCATCCAACACTTGCTTATTTATATAAACCTTGCAAACGGAAGAAAAAAAATGACTCCATTTGCATGACAACAATCAGCAAACAGTCGTTTCCTTGGTGACCACAGTTTTATCCGCCACCTGATCATCTAGCAACTGAGTTGGCGGCGCTTCATCCATGAAGGACTCGATAATATCTTTTGTATTCAAAAAACAAGGCTGGTTCGTGGAAGATAACATCCTCGCCCACATCCTATCTGTTATCACAACTTTATTTTGTTTCTCCGTGATTCTCTGCACACACAAATACATAAAAATATAACAAGTGACTAGTGTTTGTTTTCTACAATGGGGTTATAGGTATGTAAATATAAGTTCAACTTACATAAAAGGGTAGGTAGCATTCTCTACCATGGACAGGGCCAACAGTAAAGCCAGTGTATCCAGCCATGGCTCCGTGAACAGCACTTTGAGCGAGAAGAGTGCTGTATACGTTATCTGATGCGTTGCTAGGAACAGCTCGAATCATGTACGTAGGATCTGTCGGATACACACTTGTTAAAAAGATCATTTAATGATTCATGGGGTGTTTGGGTTTGAGTTTTAGAAGTAAATATGACAAGCTAATAAGCTGCAAACAAAGCACTTCAGATACAGTAATTGGATATGTTTCTGTTGTATGAAGTCTCGATAACCAGAGTTTTTTTAAGGCAAATTCTGTTAAAATAACCAAAACCAAAAAATACATTCTTGAACAAGAGGCCATTATTTTAAAAAGGACGGGTAAATAGGTCATTTCTTGTATATCATTATATAATCAGTTTTGTTGCTGCTAATATGAAAATCATTATACAATCATATTATCAGAAGCACGATGTCCAAACATGAAAACTACAAAGCAGAAATCCAAACACCTCCTTATTTGTCAAGACACGTCACACACACACGCTAAAAATAATGAATATACCAATCCGTACCTATGTATTTAAGGTTGAACTCCATGTCTGTTTGTTTCTTGAAATGGCCCTGAAATTGGAAGAAAAAAAAAGAAGTGCTTGAGACAGACTAATGATTAACGCCAAAACTGCATATTAACAATTTTCTAAATTATTATTAATGCATTAAAGTTTATGCTTCAGTTGCTTACCTTGATCTTTTGAGATAACCACAGACCAATATCATCTAAAACCTTGTTCCCAGAAGCGTCCTTGCCACCAGCCTTTCGGCTTTCAGCAACAAGATCCTGTCCTGCACCTTCTGCCACAACAATTACCATATGCCCGTTTTCTTTGATTCTTTTTTCTATGTATTCAAAAAGACCCCCTGGTCCTTCCAGATAGAAAGGTGACTCGGGAATCAAACAACAATCAACATCTCGACTTGCAAGGGTCGCATACATTGCAATAAAACCTGTACACAATTTTGAAATGATTATCTTGTGGAAACAAGTTAACCATAGAGAAAACGATATCTTACAAAAACAAACAGCTTACCACTATTTCGTCCCATTAATTTAACAAGACCGATGCAGTTTTCATTACTTTCTGCCTCAACATGTGCTGCGTTAATAGCACGTTGAGCCTCTTCAACAGCCGTATCAAAACCAAATGATTTATCAATTACCTGTAAAACAATATCAAAGTTAATTGTGATAACAGTGCAGAGGACTAAAACCGATAACAATCTTAAATAAGTACCGGAATGTCATTATCAATAGTTTTTGGAATTCCGACAACTGCGACTTTAAGACCCCGTCTTCTGACCTCCTGCATGAACACAAAAGCTTACTCTTTACACTCTATTCATTAAAAGAGCTAATTTTGTCCCAAACTTTGACGATTATAAGAGAACACACCTCATAGATAGCAGACGCCCCTTTCTGTGTTCCATCTCCTCCTATTATATATACCTAATATATAAAACATAATTCATTAGGTTATGAATATGTTATGGAAATAAGCTCACAAACAACATGTAAAGCTACCCTTTTTTTATGGTGTGTTATCTGACCTGATTAATTCCCCGATCTTCAATACTATTGACTATCTTTTGGTTATCATAGCCACCTCGTGATGTGCCGATTATAGTGCCACCACGTTTATGAATACCGTTAGTAACTTTAGGTGTTAGTTGTATCGTATTTCGAGAGTAAAAACCTCTGTATCCTCCCTACATATTCGTGAAAGTAGCATATAAGATTGTGTAGAATTTGTATAAAGGAAAATCAATGCAAATTAATGTCTGACTTACTTCAATTCCTTCGATTCTTGTAACGCCATACATGTCGTGTAAACTACCAACTATTTCTCTAATCACAGTGTTGAGACCGGGGCATAGGCCCCCACATGTCACTATACAAGCGTGAACGTCATCAGACTTGAAGTAGACCTGAAGAAACAAGTGATGAGCAAATTGTAATGTATACGCCTTAGTAACGTACTAGTTAGAGTTTATCTTCATCTCATTAATACATGCCAATAGCTCATGCTTGTGTGTTTTAAAAGGTGTGATATAAAATATCAGAATCTACTAATCAGTTGTTGAATATTGTGCTTTGACTTGTTTCTGTTGTTTATAGTTGTAATACGAAGATAATCATGTGTTGGAGTGTTTGGCAAATTGTGATAACTTATGAAACTATCTGTAAAACTACCAAATTGGACATTTTATGAAAAAGGGAGAGACGGTCAGTGAAATGGGAGTAAAAGTAAACAGCCTATTAAATTAGTGTAAACGGAGAGGTAATAGATAACTTCACTCTTAGATGATTGATTTTAATAATCAGATTATCAGTTCCATAACGAAAATCCAAACATTTAGTTAAAGGCTCAAGGGAATGGTTTGTACCTTTTGACGGGGTCCAGCACGTCGAAAATGTATGCCTCTAGGACTATCCACATGAACAACTATCTACAGAAAAGGAAACAAATGATGACATAAGCACAAAGGATTGGTAATCACACTAAAAACACACACACACAAGAGGTTAATGAGTGACAACGATTTACTTCTACGGGTGTCATTAGGATCTCAAGAAAATAGTGTGCGTCATTAATGGAAAGCTAGCTCCTAGAGTAACAAATCCATATTGTACAACAATAAATTAGCCGAATGTAAAATAGCAAAATGCTGACCTGTTGAGGCACAGTGTCATCCGTATCAACAAAATACTGCCTGAGAAAACACAAAAACAAGATTTCAAGAATCAAACCTACGCCAAAAGTAACAATAAAAAAACCCCAATTCTTCTAAGTACTATGACTATCGACTTACTTAACAACCGCGTATGCTGGATTATCTTGCAGTGGGTTAGGATACGTCTGCAACATAAACAAACATCAATATAAACTCCATATTACCGTTCCACACACACACTGAACACACTTACATCCAAACTGCACATGTCCCCTGTTACTATTTGTATCAAAAATAAATTTAGGTACACCAACTACAAACATATAGCTTTAATTATTGCATGCATTTTCACCACTAAAATTGTTAGTTATGACTTATGATCACATATACTTTTCAAACAACTTAATGATCACCTATAAACTAAGTCATTAACTCTAAATTGATCTTCTCAAGCCCCAACATATCCAATAAATTAATAAAAAAGACTATATAATATAATAATCCAATAAATTAAACATATATAATAAGTAAACTAACAAGTAACATGCCTTATCAAATGCTACATGATTATCAAGACAAATAAATTAATACTACCATCTATCAGATAAATTAATAATCACACCCCATTCATAAGAGGGTAAAGGGACTCCTAGTGACGGAACCAGGAACCAAATTGACCGGGTGCACAGAATTTTTTGAAAGAAAAAATGAACAAAAAGTAGTATTTCAATTAAAACGATTGACTTTAATAGCAAGCACTAGAAGTCTAGAACACAATTTCTTTAGGACCGGGTGCATTGAGGAGAATTCGAGATTTTTTACGAAAACCAACACTAGAAACAAAATTTCATAGGGTCCCTCTAGTTCCGTTCGAGAGACTGCTTCCAGAAAGACCTCTAAAAGTATCAGATCATATTTACAATTAAAAAGAAGACAAGTTAACAAAACATACAGGAAGGCTAGGAATGTAATCAGTCAAATGAGGAACATCTTGAAGAACATATCCATAATCACCAGTCACTACTTTTGGTTCACTTGCTCCTGGTATACCCATGATCGGATTCTTTACTTTATTATTCTGTGTGATCAGCTTAATATCACCAAACGAATACTTCTTACTTATAATACTCATAAATCAATATAACTCAATAATTGAGCTATGGTAACAACTGAATTTATATTACAGAATCTATGTTTGGTTCTTTTTTTCTTTTTTTTTTTCAAATGTTTGAAGTTTGACTTTGTGGGTGTGTTGGATTTTGACTGGAAAAATATGTTTGGGTTTGTAGGAATTGTTGGAAGTGAAGGGAGGCACAAGAACAGAGGTACTTGTTGGAAATGGTAATGGCAGTTTCAGGGCTTCAACTATTTAAGAATTGAAATTATCGATTTTGGGTTGAGTTGTTATATGGTCCATGGGTTTATGGGTTATTCAATTTTTAGTCCTTTGAGTTTATAGTCTCCCTTAAGTTGCATGATTATTAGCAAAGTTGCGAAAATCCGGAATCGGTAGTTAGTCGGTCAATCCTCTTGTAGCATGTAATCGGTCTAGGCGGGATAATCAATGATTAATCGGATTGACATTTTTGGGATTGATATTTCCGGTGAGTTTTGAGTATTTCTAGTGAGTATTAGGTATTTACGGCAAGATTTTTCTTATACCAACAACTTGTGGTAGATATAACAGCGACTATAAAGTGATTAAAACAAGTTTTCGACTTATTTTTGGTATTTTCGACAAGATTTGCAGGTTTCCAATAAGTTTGACCATCCTTAACGACTATTGACCACCTTTAACAACCATTGACCGATTTGCACAAACCTAAAAGGTTGGTAGCCGATTAACGCCTAGGAGATGATTAATCGGTCTTGTAGACATTTTTATGCAATATTGATTATTAGTTTATGAGAACATATGTTCGCATAATGTTGATAATCGAAAATGTTTGTCGATTCAGACGTTTGGTTTCAAGAAAGATATCTAAAATACAATGTTTAGGTGACTGACCTGCCCAGAAGACTATCCTTTCGTTTTAATCGCAGAACAAAGCAAGCTAATAGTTTGGAGGTTGGCCCAAAATTATTGCCACGTATGTTTTTGATATATTTGTTAAAGTGTTTTGCTAACTGCAACCTTTTTATTTGATAGAAATATTATAGTTATATTTATTACCAATGAATGATTATTATCGGATGACAATTCATAAAAACACGATATCGTAAAAAGTGAATAAACAATCAAGACTTGAGTGTGATTGAATTATTTTAATTTCAAATGAACAACTAGTTAATTGAATAAAATTGATGTTTGGGCTAGCTCAGTTGGTCATCAAGGGTGACTTTGGAGAGGTTGTTATCATGTGAGAGGTCTCAGGTTCGAGTCTCTCCAAGGAGGTTAGGGTTGTAAACGAATCGGACAAATACGAACGGAGCCTTATTCATGTTCGTTCGTTTAATTTTAACCGGAAAAATAAACAGACACGAACGCTTAAACGGAAGAATTTTCTTGTTCATGTTCGTTTATTAAAAAAATGAATTGTTATTGTTCGTTTATGTTCGTTCATTAAGACAGCAAACGGACATTAAACGAACAAAAACGATCGAACATGAATGAACATAGACAAACATACATATAATTTATTGAATTATGAACAATACATTGTTTTATAAGTGTTGTTTTTTCTGAACAAACCAATTTTAAAACTAGACAATTAAAAAATATAATATACGAACATAAATAAATAAATGAACATAAACGAACGTTAACAAACGCATAATCGGACGTTCACGAATATAAATGAACGGACACGACTTTTGTTCATGTTCGTTCATTTAACTAAACGAATGTAAATTATTATTCATGTTCTTTCATTTAATAAATAAACGAATATAAATGAACTTTTTACCGAACGGTTCATGAAATGTTCACTAAACATTCAATTTCTTTACAGCCCTAAAGGAGGTTTTCCTTCAAGGTGGAATCTGCGGGGTTCTGTCCCATGGATGCGTCGATTCCAAGTTGGCAAAGACTACCTTTTGAGTATGTACTGTGAAATCGAGTCACTAAGTATTATTTAACTTGATAGAGACTACTTTCTGAGTAAATATTGTAAAATCAAATAACTAACTTACTATTGTACTAACTCGTCATTAAAAAAAACCGGCCTTTAGAGCTTTCATTAGCAAAACAAATAATTCTATATAGCTTTTCGCTTTATCTTTATAATCGGATTAATTTTACATTACATCAATGTCACATACTCCTGTTAAAATAGATAAATAGGATGTGACTTTCTAGATTAAAGGCAAGTAATGGCAAATATTTAACGATATAATATTATAAACTTCTGGATTTAGTGGGTGTGAAAGTGAAAACCTAAACTTTTACTCCGGATAAAACCCAATTGGCCTTGTAATAAATTTTTATTTGACATTTAATTTATTTTCTTGTTTCACAAGTCATAGTCCTAAACGAGTGTGGAATCCCGCGCGATGCAGCGGGATTGGCTTCTAAGGACTTATTTTGCAGCGACACTTAAACTTTAGGGACTATTTTTGCCAAGTTGTGAAACTTTGCATTTAATGTTTGGACTTACTTTGCAACGACGCTTAAACCTCAGGGACTGTTTTTGCCAAGTTGTGAAACTTTGCATTTAATGTTTGGACTTAATTTGCAGCGCCACTTAAACCTCAGGGGCTGTTTCTGCCAAGTTTGAAAAGTTTGCATTTAATACATTAGTTTGTTGCAAAAGCTTGTACGCTTTTTAGTATTATAGATATAATTGTCTAGAAGGTTTCCATGTAGATCAATGTATGTCTCATAATTTTCTTAAATATTGAAAACGAAACACATAATTTTCTTAAATATTGAAAACAAACCATGTTGAATGACCAAAAGTCTGTCGACTTATGTGCATTTTGAGTGGTATTTGAACTTTGAAGGTCGCTAATTAACAGAAACTTAAGGACAAGTAGCTAGTTTATACATTCGTCTCTATTCTCTTTATAAAATGTGATGCATATTAAATAAATCAATGAGTAAATTACATAAATGGTCACTATGGTTTGTCCATTTTTTCACATTTAGTCACTGAACTTTTTTTTTGACATACATGGTCACTGAAGTTTCAAATCGTTACCTATTCAGTCCATTTCGTTACATAAATGGTCACTGAAGTTTCAAACCACAGTGACTATTTATGTAACGAAATTGAAAACTTAATGACTGAATCTGTAACGATTTGAAACTTCAGTGACCATGTATGTCAAAAAAAAAGTTCAGTGACTAAATGTGAAAAAATGGACAAACCATAGTGACCATTCGTAGTATATATAGTCATTATCATTAACGTCTTATCTATACTACATTATAAAGTATTTGGGACTTTCTATAAAAAGAAGTCTTAAAATTTTAAGACAAAAAACATTATTATAAGAGGAAATTTAAAAAAATAATGTAACATTTGAAAATTTAAGTCTCATTTAAACCATATAGTAACCCCCTCTAATAATGATATATTTTAATAGAATTGTTTATAAGAGAAAAACTATTAAACTTATAACCACCAATTTAATACTAAAATTTTTAAAAAAAAAGTGTTAATTATTTACACTATTAATAATTTAGACGTTCTACTTTTGAAAAACATATATCTACTACGTTATAAAGTATTTGGGACATGTTAAATAAGGAAGGTTTAAAATAAAAAATATTTCCTCGCCACAAAAATAGTCACCGAATACCCGCCGCCGCATTGTGCGGGTACCCTTCTAGTTATGAAAAAAGAACCTTTATTATATGAATGAAAATGTTGATAGCCTTTCGTTATTAGTATCAAACGATAAACCGATGAGTTTTTTTCTGTTCAGGTTATCTAGGGACTGCGAGTCTTTTTAACTCACCATTTTAGTTTCGAAAATGTTTTCGACTCTTCTTTACTTACCCTCAAATATACACATTTAACAAATTTTGAACCTTTGACCTTTTGTAAAGAAAACAAATTCTTTACCACTGGACCATTCTATGATGATTATTTTTGCCTTACTAGTATCAGAAACAGTCATTTCGGATTAATATGTTGTATATACTATTTTAATTCACACAAACACACAAAAATGACAATACTTTGCTATTAATACAATGATACTTCTATAAAATCAGGGGCTTATATATCATAAAGTCAAAAGTCAAGGTCTTTCAGGCAGACGATATAGAAGAATGAAGGCCATAGGAATGATCGTCACAAAAACCAGCAGCCCCACAATTCTTAAAAGCCATTTTCTAGACTATTCCTTATCATTTTATGCCATAAAACTTGTATATGAAATAAGTTATGCTTGCAAAAAGGTTTAGTTCTATGAACAAATCTAATCCCGAATATATTTTGAACCCAATGTGACCTTTTTCAAAAACCATATATCATGTTGTATTCAGCTTTTTTTAGTAGTTTCTACATTTTATTTCACAATCGTTATATCAATATATCAAAAAGAACATATAAGCATAAAGTTTTCTCTGTCGCTGTTTAAAGACATTTTTGAAGTCGTTATTGATGTCTTCTGATTGTCATTTTATAGGACTAAAAACTATGATCTATGCCTCTTGTTTGTGAAAAAAAAAAGTCTAGCACAACTTCTTTATGACAATAGCTCTAAGTTCGGGGTCTTTCTAGCAAGTAATATTAAAGATCCATAGGAATAATCGATAGCGAAACTAGCGAGTAGCAACCCTACGTTCAAATACCATTTTTGTCTAGAAACTAGTTTTACAAAGTATATTAAATTATAATAAACTGAAATCATAACTATAGTTTCAGTCAAACTAAAGCTTTATTATTTAAATAAACCCAATAACTCTTGGAAGAACAAGAAACACAAAATCATAGAAAATGTTTTATTTGTTACTCATCCAAAAGACAACAATGTCAAATTATTAATATGCCTAACAACAATGTCTGGATATTTTACGATCAAACATGTTTAAACTTGCAAAATACCGGATTTATATTAGGGGGTGTTTGTTTAAGCTTATCCGTGGCTTATGAGCTTATTTGTGTTTCGCTTATATTTCATAAGCCTCAAATTTTCGGCTTATTTTGAAACTTATAGGCTTATATAAGTTTATTATTATATGATAAATTTTTTTTCGTAAAGCCAGACATTTCATTAAAAGATCTACCGCAACAAAAAAAGGTAGGCCAAACAGGGGTACACAAAGAAAAAAGGAGGGGGGGGGGGCTTCGAGGGAGGAAGGCAACTTAAGATAAAAATCATGGAAATGAAAAACCGATACATAACATCGTAAAAAAACAACATCATAAATATCTAGCTAAAAATACCCCTCGGATTCAACACCCAATTCTTCCAATCAAAAGACTTTGTGTTGCACCTATTTGAAATCATAGTAGACACAAACTCTGAACTTGAGGAAAAATATCTTCAAGCCTGGCAGCAGACTTCAAATCTGGATGCGGCGATGCGCGTATATGACTTTATTTCGCCACTTCCATAGTATAGAAAACACCTTGCAACGCCTTTCCAACACCCTTATAGTCTGATGGAATCATAGAATGAAAAATCACATCTTTAATCGTTAACTGAGGAGGTGAAGGAATATTCCACCACACCCAATATTTCAACCAAATTGAGCGAACTATAAGGGGCATTCACACAGAGTGTGTTCAATACATTCGTGAGCAGACTCGCACAAAGGGCACACTGAGGAAGAAACGGCCACTTCATGAGAATACAAGCAAGCCATAGTAGGAAGGAGATTATTTGCAGCTAGCCAAATAGCAACATTTACCTTATTTGGAATCCAATTATTCCAGCTATGGTTACGTCCCAAAGCACATGGGGCTAGAATTTTGTCGTCAATGAGAAAGGAAAGTCTTTTAAATGTAAATTTACTGCTCGGATCCAAGTTCCACTTCCAGTCATCCCGAGATTGTTCTGTAAGAGTGAAAGGACCAACAACATTAAGTAAATTTGCCAGATCATCCACAACCCTTCCATGTGGCAAAGCCCGCCAGACCTAAGCACCTAAACTAAGAACAAGATTGTTGTTACCAGATATGTTGAGTTGTTTGAAAAGAAACCCATCACTAAAGAAGTCTGTGGAAGGGCAATAGAACCTGAAGAAATTCAAGAAGAAGATACATCACCTTCTGAAAATACTAGCGTACATCAAGTGGAGCCAGAAATTCTAGCACCTCCACCTGAAGTAATTCCCATTCGTTGGTCCGAAGGACACATCGTGCTCTTGAGCGATATATCCTATAACTGGCGAACGATATATCCTCCCTGTTGGTCAGGTGAAATCACCATTGTGAATGATTTTTAGCTAGAACAAGTTGTGGTTTGATTCTTTGTAGAAAGAATAAACATCAACACACACCCTAAGAACAATAAAAAAATCATCCGAATGTGTAACTAATTCCTGATCATATTGTGCATGATGTTAACATTATATTTGTTGGGAAAATATTTGACCCACATGTTCCTAACAAGTATTTGAACATAAAATAGCTAAGTCACTCGCTGATGAAGAAAATCAGTGAACATACCCTCAAACAGCATGCTTCAAGAATGTCATAGAAGATGCACTTCACTTCACTGATGCAGAGTCAATAAGGAAAGTACCTGAGTAACATCAGGGACACTGAGATCTGACAATTGTCTCTTTGTCTCTGAAGCACCTTTCTCATAAAACAACGAAAGTCTCACTGATAATAAACAACGATGTAAAAGTCTCGCTGATGGTAGAATTAGCAAGCAGCTCCATTAAAGCTCAAATCAGAGACATCATCAATGAATCTAAGATCTCTTGAAGGCATACACTCAAGCTGATACGGGTTAACCAATATGTACAAGGATCTCTAGCGGAAGTATATGGCTCATTAGGGGTAGCAATACCTTGATGTCCTTTAAGATCTCTGATCAGAAAAACAGAAGCTTAGCTCTTGTCCTCTGAGATTTAATCGGGACTTTCTCACTAATATGTTTAAGCTAGATAAACCTTGGGAAGATAAATCATTGCTCCCTTCCAAGACACCAAAGTAGCTCACCGGTGCACGCAACTGTCAACTCCGGTAAACCAAAAGGACACTCTAGCTAAAAGTCTAGGCACGTGCCTATCTACATCAAGTTGACAAAATTACTATTCCCACGTGACGCAACAGTAATTATTCAGTATAAATTCTCATTACAAATATGAGAAAAGCAAGCAGCGCAGAGCGTTTTCACACAAAATATAATACAGAGTATTATAGATGTAGAAGTCCTCATCACTTAGAATTCAAAGCTTAGTTTGAATCTTTGTGAGTTTTATTTGTCACTCAACGGGGTAAGTATTCCACAACTATCCCCTTGAAAAGCTACCCAAGTATTGTTAGTATGTCAAAGTGGGTTATTGAGTAACATTGTAATTACTTTGTTTTTAATGTAATCACGAACTCCTTAAGATTTTGCATTAATTCATGGTTTGTTCAAGATGTATCCGGACCAACAATATTTAACTATAAAATCAGTACAATTAACAATAACCAAATTTACCATAAAATTTATCAAGATCATAGACCGGGGAAGATCGCGCTCGATTCCCAAATGGAGAAGCTATCATTCTCAATTTTTAGTTGATTTCGAAGTGGCTTTTAATAAGTTTAGGGAAGAAAAATAATTTAACTTTGGACAAAAGGGTTTATTGGGTTAAGTGATAATCAGTAGGTGTGATGCGGGAATAGTGAAATGACAAGACTACCTTTAAAGACGAGACAACTTAACAAAAAAACTAACAAAAGTTAGTGAATAATACGTCTCGATAGCTATTTTGCAAAAAACGTAAATATTAGTGTCTTTGTTGCAATAAATTTCATTTTGATGTAATCCTTGCGTTTTTAACATTAGCGACAAAATTTACAATTTACCTTTTTTTTTAAAAGGTACACTATTTAATAAATAATTTAGGAGAAAAGGACTTTGTTTACCCATTTGTCATTTTCCTTAATTGAAACTTGAAAGTCAATAAGGTATCTATTTTGGGTATGCAGGGCCATAAAAATATGCTTTTGTGGTGCAAAATTTGTGGAATCTTCTCGTGGTCATACGGTATATTCTACTTTATCTTATTCCTCTTATTTATATCGTCCATTTTCGTGCCATTTTTTACCTCTATGTAGTAGAATCATACCTCAATAAAAATTGATAAAAAGGATAAAGCGAACATGTAACAAAACATGTGAAAAACATGTTAGTTGAATCAAATATGTGCCAACAAAGTTGTAAAAGGAACATACCTTATATATGTTTCATAAAACGTAGCAGTAGCAATTAGTATTAACAATTGACATGAGTTATTTACTTAATAAAAACGTTTGGTATTATAGTTATAGCTCTAATTATAATGTGAAAAATGACGTCAAATAACATATAGACATTAAAATAAAATATAATTAAATGTTTGAAGGTATATATGTAATTTAAAAAGCATAACGTTAAAAAAAATATTTTAATGTTTTCTTAAAAAACGTTTTGATTAAAAACAGTTACACAAAATATATAAGCTAGTTGTTTTAAAATGATTTAAAATGCTTGTTGTCAAACATAACCATAATGTTACGAGGCAATTATAAACTACCTTTAGGTTTAAATTTCTTTTTGTTTATTGAATAAAAACATAAATCAGATGATTCATGATCTCCATCCATTAAAAAGAGGTCACAACAACACACGGGGATCAACAAAAAGTTCTACAATAATTGATTCGATATTTTCTTAATCTACCCTTAATGTTTAATCGTATTACACAAACATCCTCTAGCTCCAATAAATCTAGAAAAGACACCCAAGTTAAACAAAACTTTTCTAGATAATTGATAATAGAGAATACAAACACCTCCCTAACACTTGTTACACCCACCAATAATTCAATCTATAATTTATTTAGAAAAAACCACATGATAACTACATCTTATAAATTACTTTATTATTTGTCGGGTACATTACAGAATAGTTAGTTTATCTATAAAGTCTGCTAGTTGAGTAGTTGTCGTATGTATTCTTAATTACTCCGTATTAAGTTTAAAGATGATGTAAATAGATCTTATTTTAAAAAAGGAGTCAATAATCGTATATTCGTATTAAAACTATGAAAATATGATGTCATGTTATATAAAACTACAATAATGTAACTCCCATTAAATTAAAGTTAAGAAATGTTAAATGATACAAGAAAATAAAGCCTATGACTTATAATAATCACAATTTGAATTTTCTCCAAAAACTTTGGATACGCTATCGGTTATCCTTCCTTGCATTATATTCCACCATTTATTTTTCCACAGTTGTTTAACCATACACGTGACATTTCAATATTGACTTTAACAATAACATGTCAAATACTGTCTAACTTTAGAAAAAAAAGGTTTTTTATTTTATTTTATTTATTGTTATTATTATTATTTTTTGGTTGATGACGGGGGAGGGCTGCTAAAGGCATGGATCACCGTACCATGTATCCATTTGAAGGCATGGGAACATTAAAACCATCAAACTCATGCTTTTCTATTTTTCAACTATGGTTAAATGCATGTTTATTGTACAATGAAAATCATGCTGAATTTGATGATAAATCTGGTCAATATAGTTGTCCCTTTCATTTATATGCTATCTGAGATCAATGCCAATATGAAGTTGTCCCTTTCACTCTTTCAGTTGTTTGCGCAAAATAAGTAAAGTTGGCAACATGATAAATTGTGTTTAGATGCACCCTTTTAGTGGGGAAATGACATGGATATAAATCAGTATAATGAAAAGAGGCTTTTGTTTTATAAGTTAAACGGTATATATACAACAATTGCCCCCACTGGAGAGGACTTTTTGCCCCTCTTGGCGAGGACAAGTCCTCGCTAAAGGTCTTTGGCGACGACTTGTCCTCGTCAAATGATCCCCGCTATTACTTTGTCGCTAATATTTCTTGTGACGACAGATTGTGGCTTTTGGCAACGACTTGCGGGGCCCACACATTTTCTAGTCAAAGTTAAAGAACCGACCCACAAGACTTTTGTGTAGAAAGGTATAATGAGAGAATAATACTGAGTTTATTGATTGATTGATTACCTTCAATACAATGTACATATAAATAGGTAAATACCGAATATTCTAGAATTCGGGCTTGGGTTTCAACCCATTACATATTACAGATTAACACTCCCCCGCAGTTCGAGCGGCGAAATCGCGAAAGCTCGAACTGGAGATTAAAGCTAATAAACAATACAACTAAACAAAGATGAGACAACGAAAGTTGGTTCTAAAACTTCAACCCCCAAAGAACCTTCCAAACAAACGGGGCGTGTTTTTCCATAGAAAAACATAAAGATCCAACAATTTTTTTTTTTTTTTTTTTTTTTTTTTTTTTTTTTTTTTTTTTTTTTTTAAGAGAGAAGAAGTGAGATAGATTGATTCGAAGAGGGAGAATGGAGGTGAGGAAAGAGTCAGATGAAGGTGAGCAGATGAGAAGACAGCAGGTGAGGATTTTTTTTTTTTTTTTTTTTTTTTTAAAGTCGTCTCGGGAATTGATACCCTGGATTCGACACCAACAAAAGTCGTCTCGGGAATTGATACCCTGGATTCGACATAAAACAAAAGTCGTCTCGGGAATTGATACCCTGGATTCGACACCAACAAAAGTCGTCTCGGGAATTGATACCCTAGATTCGACACCGACAAAACCCTTTTATAAAGAAAATTAAAAAATAAAATAATAATAAAAAAATAAAAATGATTAGACAAAAAGTAAACTTTCACCGTTACCCAAGACTTCATATATCAATTCACGTGAACACCCACTACTTTTTTTTTTTTTTTTCTTTAGCTTACACCCAATATCTTCTGCAGCATATGTCTTCTTCATTCAAACGCTTCACTTGGCCTTGGTGTCTAAAGTGGACCCCGCCACCACCACAACCGAAAAAGACGGTTCAGATGTAACGAAGCCCAAAACTGAAGATCCGGTTAAGCTTTCCGAACAAGAGAAGCGAAACACGCGTGCCGAAAGGTTTGGTACGACACCCGGTAAGGTACTTGGATCACAAGTATCTGATGCTACAAAGAAAACCGAGAAGCTGAAAAGGAAGGCTAGAGCAGATAGAAGGCGGCAGCAGTTGTTGGAGATAGGTGTTGATTTGATGGATTGGTGGAGGTGGGTTTTCTTTATTACTTGATATTTGAAGATGAAAGATGACAAAGGTTAAGATTTAAAGAGAGCCCTCCGATCCTCCGGCGTGTAGCCGGCGGCCGGAGGCGGCGAAAGCAATGTTTAGTTTTAGGGTTTTGGGATAGGATCGTTTAGTAGGCTGCTGAAACCATGTAGAAAGGTATAATGAGAGAATAATACTGAGTTTATTGATTGATTGATTACCTTCAATACAATGTACATATAAATAGGTAAATACCGAATATTCTAGAATTCGGGCTTGGGTTTCAACCCATTACATATTACAGATTAACATTTTGTCCTCGCCAAAAGTTAATTATATTAATTGTTTTTTACACTAAACAACACGGGGCCAACAAGACCTTCAGCGAGGACAACTCCTCGCCAAAAACAAATAACATAAAATATGAGACATGTTTTTATGACAATGATTAAGCTCTTAGTGAGTAAAAGTTGTTTAGAAGCTCCTGAACATTCGAATATATATCTTCCTACTTGTTTTTTAACCATACGAATTTGGTAAAGATAGCTTTTAGGGTGATTAGTCGTATATTAGAGATCACTTGCATATTGAATAATGAATAGTACTAGTCGACTCTAGAGTCTAGAGCATGATAGATTAAGCAAGTGTCATTGAATAACACTTGGAAATTGATAAAGATAGCTTTCTGGGTAGATGTATATTGCTACGTGTGACACCTTGTTTCGAGACATTTCATTCTACATAATTTAATGAATTAGGATTTGGCTACTTCACTGTCGTATTTGGTTTGTTATTTCATAGTTCAAGCTTATGTAGTCTATTGCAAAAGTTCTCCTACCCAACGGGTGTTATATATATAGGCCAAGACAGCCTCAATCAGGAGCGAACCCAGAACTTTAAGTCACCATATGCACAAATTCTTTTACGAGTCTATAGAAAACTAAAATGAACAAGACATAAGACATGTAATGAACTAACTAAACAAGACATGTATTTATGCGACACAAAATCTGGAAGGTTCATTTCGAAAAAACTAAGATTTTTAACGAAAATTTACAGTAAGCAGCGAATATCCATCGGTTTCTCATGAACCGCCCCTCGACTCAATCATTGGTCTTCGTGAACGTCATCATCTGCTTGGGCGAGCAACAAATATTTTTGCCACCAACATGTCCCTGGAATTTCTTATATAGGCCAAGAAGACATCAAGTCCATAAACTAAGAGACCCAGTCCTTAAAGTTGAGCTCATTACAATATCAAACTTGTGAAAGCCCAAGCCCAAATGTCACACGTGCCAATAGAGTTAACACGAATCTGAAACCCCCAAATACGCCCACCAGTCTAGTCTCCTTTTCTAAAGAGAGAGACATAACCATTTTGTATTTTCATTACTAATTTATACAACATTAATTAATAATCAAGGGTTGGTTCATCATGTATCGTGCAGCTGCTTCCAGAATTAGAACCCTTAAGGTCAGTTTAAATCAATCCATTAGATTTATATTTATAAAAAAAGCGGGATCTTATGACCTCTTTTTCTTTTTTTTAATCTTTAAGCATGTTGTTAGATGTTTCTTAGGATCTGTACATAATATGTGTCTGTGTTGGGGGGTCATGAAAATGAAAACATTTTTAAAATTATAATGTTTGAGTTTATGTTAAAAAGGGTTTTTTTTAAGGTTAGGTTAGATATTTGAGACTACGGATGTGATGCTTAAATGTGTAGGATTTATTGTTATGGAAATGCGAGTGGGCGAGATTTTTACCATTTTACTTTTGGTATTGAAGAAATACAAGATAAATTGATCGTTGGTGTTTAGATGTAAAAATAGTACTACATCACATTGAAGCTTGCAAATTTCGGTTGTGAGTATGACAACTTTCTTAAAATAAAATAGTAAGCGAGTTCTTTGTAGAAAAATTATTCGACTTTACTGATGTCTGATGCACCATCTTGCATTGATTTGTAAACTAGTTCTTGACTATAAGGCTATAAGTTTTACTTCCTGATAGAAGGATACGAACTCTAAATTCAGTGTGAAATTATTGTTTTCATAATTTTCAATAAACAAACACGAGAATGTAGTATGGTATTACTTAATGCAAATTGGTCTTAAGCTTACTGATCGGTTATTGTCGATAATAACAATAGAAACTTATCTCCCAATATGTGTAGCCGATTTATAATATAACTATAGTTTTTAAGTTATCTATAATCTACTTTATAAGCAAAAGGACATGTTTTAAAATGTGCTGATATGAGATTTTTGATAGGGTCGGAGCCTGACCAGGTTTGCAAGCTCAAGTGCGGTTGCAGCCAATTCATCTTCAGGTGGTATCTTTAGCTTTTTCACTGGTGGAAGCTCTGCAAGTCTCCCGCCTTTGGATTTCCCACTTAAAGGTATTGAGATCCCCCCATCTTTGCCTGATCATGTTGAAACTGGCAAGACCAAGGTTACAACCCTTCCAAATGGAGTCAGAATCGCCTCCGAAACTTCAGCGGTAAGGGAGCATTCACCTTAAAGTTGTTTAAATAACTGCAAAAGACAATAATATTGTAGTTTCACCGAGGTAGCTCAAATTGTTTTTAAGGAGGTTTAACCACTCAAAGTATTTTCTCCTGCTTCGGTTTTGTAATTTTTTTATTTAAAAAAATTGTTCTGCGACAACTAGCTACATAAATTGCGTGTTAATTGTATAGAGTAATATTGATGACATGTATGTCCTTTTTCGTGAAGTAGCTGACTCGACAACATGTCATCAATTCTATAGATGCCGCCAATATATGTAACCATTGAGAAGCAATAGGTGAAATTGAGTGATATGACCTCTTGAATATTTTTTGAGTGACCTATGTGGAACATTCAACAATGGTGAAACTTGGTTACTGTTAATACAGATTGGTGTTTGTGTTTCAAATAAATACTAAAGTTTCTTTAGATTATGTAAATTCATAATTGTTTGTATTTTTAACAGAACCCTGCAGCTTCCATTGGTTTGTATGTGAATTCTGGTTCGATATATGAAACACCAGCATCATTTGGGGCTACACACCTTCTAGAACGCATGGCCTTCAAATCCACAGCTAACCGAAGCCACTTGCGTCTCGTGAGGGAAGTAGAAGCTATTGGTGGAAATGTTACAGCTTCCGCTTCTAGGGAGCAAATGGGTTACACCTTTGATGCTCTGAAGACTTATGTTCCTCAAATGGTAGAGTTACTTGTCGACTCTGCAAGGAATCAAGTTTTCTTGGACTGGGAGGTTAAGGAACAGGTCTGACCATGTTTTCCTTGGTTTCTAGTGGCTTTATTTGTTTATCGAGTATTTGGCTGTAATGATACTAATACATATTATATTGATCTGCAGATCGAAAAAGTGAAAGCTGAAATCAGTGAATATGCCAATAATCCAGAGGCCTTGTTGTTGGAGGCGATTCATTCGGCTGGATACTCTGGTGCATTAGCCAATCCTCTTCTTGCCTCGGAAGGTTCACTTAACAGATTAGACAGCACCATATTGGAACAATTTGTAGCGGTGAGTCTTGGAGCATGAGTTATTTCGATTGCTATATCTTGTATGCTGTGCTGAGGTGGCAAGCTGAGCGCGTTGGGTATTGGTCAAATTGGGTTAACTTTAACTCTTGTCCAAATGGGTCGTGGCATGGCGGATGTGCCAGGATGGCCGACAAGCTACCTTAGGTTTTTCTTTTCTTGAAATTTTATAAATATATATAAAATGTTTTAAATATTATTTAAAAAGACCTTATTGTTACAGTGCTAATCTAATTGCTAAAGTAAGTTGGTCTAGGAGTTATTTTGACATATATGACCCATTCAACACATTTTTGTTTTACCTTGATACTTTTTCAGATTTAGTCATTGGAACCTTTAGGAGTTAGGTATAAACCCAAATCGACCTCATGATTATAATAAAAATATCTGAATTGCCACCTTTTATGTGATGATCCCTTTATTCTCTCAAGATATCTCTTCATTAGGTATGCACTCTCTTCGTTCCTAAAGGTGGTCATGTTTGAAATATTGTAGGAAAACTATACTGCTCCGCGGATAGTTCTTGCTGCATCCGGTGTTGAACACGAGGAGCTGTTGAAATATGCAGAACCTCTTCTCTCTGACTTACCAGGCGGTGCTCAGGTTGCAGAGCCACAATCAGTCTATGTTGGTGGTGATCATCGTGTTATGGCTGATACAGGGGTGTGTTTTTTAAAATTGTCCTCTGCATTATTAGTTTTTTAATGCTCTTCTTGTGCTCTTCTGATGCAATTACCATTTTATCTTCTGTTATCAGAGAACTAGTTTTGCTCTTGCATTCGAACTTCCTGGCGGCTGGCTTAAGGAGAAGGATGCCATGACTTTGACAGTTCTACAGGTAGCCTGTGTATTTAATTAGGATTTAAATTAACACAATAAACTTTGGTATTTCCACTAATTTTCATAGTGTCATATATGTCTTTTCATAACACTCAAATATTATATCTACCCATTCAGTAGTGCATAAAGAAACTTCAGTTAATTGCTCATTGACCAATGAATAGGAAAATAATGTGACTTTTGTAAAATCATCTTGGTGCATAGTATTCTCTTTCTTTTGGCGAAACAAGCTTTTATAGATACATGGTCTTTTTGCATTATATGGATTGGGCAAATATGATATTATGAAAATCAAGGGTAAACACGAAAATTTTCAGGTTGGAGTAATATTTGGTCTGCTTTATTCATTTCTGATTCTGTTTCCTGTTTTCTTGGCCAAAAGGTCATACACCATGGTTACCAAGAAAAGAAGAAAAAACTCGATGAAATGTCAACTTATAAGTATGCATTATTTATTTGCAGATGCTAATGGGAGGAGGTGGATCTTTTTCCGCTGGGGGTCCTGGAAAAGGGATGTACTCACGGCTTTGTAAGTTACTATTCATACTCATTTATGTGTGGTCTGCTTGTAGATAGAATGTGCTTTGGTCTGACTCTCTTGTTGTCTATTTTTTATAATTGTGGTGAACAGATCTTAACGTCTTGAATCAGTACCCAAATGTGTATTCATTTTCAGCATTTAATTCTATCTACAACCACACTGCCGTTTTTGGAATCCAAGCTACCACTGTAAGATTATATATTATAAGGGTTCAAATATTTACTTTCATGTGTTGCATTTAATATTTTGATAACTTTGATACAGAGTTCTGAGTTTGCATCGAAAGCCATTGATGTAGCAGCTAAAGAACTTATTGCGGTTGCCACTAACGGTGAAGGTATGCTTTTTGACACACCATTACTAATTGTTTCATGTTCTGTGCTGCTCCATATTTGATCAAAAGTGGCGAATGGGCAACTTTATTAGTTAAATTTTACGGACTATTATTATATCAAGTCATTGACGGTTAATTTTCAAATAACGGATTTATGAAGCTGTATGCTTTAGAAAATACACTGTTGACGCGTCTGAAACTTTTTCCCATTTCTTTGTAGGATTTTGCTAACAATTGCCCACTAGGCAGAGGTTAATGTGTAGTTAATGAACACAAACCCTTCTTTATAAGCTATTTTCAGTTTACACATTTGATCTTTATTAGATAAATTGTAACCCAAATTGCTCGATACATAATGGTTATCTGTTTTTTAGTCACCCAGAAACAGCTGGATCGTGCCAAACAGTCTACCAAGTCTGCCATTCTTATGAATTTGGAATCAAGAGTATGTAATTAGACTGCTACCAATTAAACTAGTCGCATATATGTATGATTAGGTTAATTGTGCTTATGATTTCTTTGTACCCTGCAGATGGTTGCTTCAGAAGATATAGGTAGACAGATATTGACATATGGAGAGAGGTAAAGCTTTAATATTGCTAATCTGTCTATATTCTTTTGATAACTTCCTTCGACCTCTATTATTAATCTATTCTATATTCTGAACAGGAAACCCGTGGAGTTCTTCTTGAAAGCTGTAGATGAAGTAACAGCCAAAGACATTGCTTCCCTTGCACAGAAGCTTCTTTCCTCGCCTCTCACAATGGCTTCTCACGGAGATGGTAATTTTCTCTCTTCTTTGGAAGTTTTCGTATATTCTTTCAGATGTTTTAAGTAATCGAATTTAATTTTCTATTTTTATGGCAGTTATTCATGTACCAACCTATGACTCTGTCAGCAGCAAATTCCGTTAATTTAAAGGTTGCTTTGTCTTCAAAGCCACAAAGTTTGGCAGCAGTTGTTACTTGTTTTTGCTATTTCTAGACAAGAAAGAATAATTCAACGAAATGCCATTGCATTCCATCATTTTTGACCTCGGATTCAATCATGTATTATTATTCCCTGTAACTTTTTGTTGGAGTTGGATGTTTGTGCAATGGACTACAAACTTGTTTTTATGCGATGGCTGTAACTGTTGGGTTTTAAATGTACACATGAGCATTATTTTCAGTGGAACTATTGTTAAAGCTAAATCATTATAAGGAATGTTTCATACCATAGCATGATTTCAATTTCATTAGACCATGTAAGTGTCCCGTGCTCTCGAAAATTTTAAGATCAACGAAAATTCCTTGAACTCATTTGCTCTTTTATAAACATAGAAATGCAGCAAGTACCGCACAGGATCCTTCTAATTAATTGATTACTACTCGTGCATGCTTTTCCAAGTTACTCGGCATACAAAACAATTATGCAAGCACAAAAGGCTTATTCATATAACAAAAGATAAGTCTTCACTAACTAAATACAAACATAAACAAATATATACACAAAGCCACAAAGGTGATGCCAAGAAGGCATCCCTGTAGTTTTTCTTCTTTCTTCCATCATTATTTCTCATCTCCTGTCTTTACTAAAAGAACGGATAGCTATGGAAGCATGAAAAATAGTTCACTTATTACCAAACTATTTCCATGATGCTTCAGAAACCGATTACTAAGAACTAACAAGCAGGTGTCTCCGTTAGTTTCAAACTGACATGAGTCGAGTTACTGGAAGCTTTAAGAGATGCAAAGAGGCAAGAGAGCTTTGCTATCATCGGACTCGTTCTTGCCACCCTTGGAACAATTGCAAGTTCTTTCCCTTTTGACGACGGGCTATGGTACCCTTCCAAATCCGCTTTCGTTATCAGCACAACATCTCCTGAAGATGCAGATGCAGGGGTCTCCGACACTGATCGCCAGTGCTTGTATTCTTGAACCGCCTGCATATATATATTTTTTAGAACTTACAATTTGAAATTTTTTGTATCAAGAACAGGATGGTGACTGACCTTCCATTGAGATGGCGCCAATAGCACTCTAGGCCGCCTAGCCCGTACATATTCCAAAGCAGAAACCGGGGTCATGTTTTTGTATTCAACCTGCAAAATGTTAATCGACTTATCCATAAAATGTCCAGTACTCGTTAAAAGACTACAATGGTCCTTATAAAAATTGTTGTCAAATAAGTTTTACCAAATAACAAAGTACAATCGTTGTACTCCTTCCTCTCCCGGCTTTGCAGTGCACGTATGTGGTTTTACCACGAGTTGCATTCCCTGTAACCAAAACACAACGGATATACAAAGTCAAGTGCCATAAAAATAATATTTAAAGAGTAGTTGGAGAGCAACTTTACTTACTGTGAATAAAATTAACAGCTCGATCAATGTCCACAAACGATGGAGCAAATAAGTAGTCTCTGGTTGGAATAACAAGATTGTCAATGCCATAAGCCTGCAACATAACAGAAACATAAGATCAACAAACACAAAAAAGAAATCAAACATCAACCATGATTAAACTTACGCGATATAATGACGTGGGAACTAGTGTCTCATATGGCTCATTAAGAGTAATGACACCACCAACATCAAGCTCCTTCAATCGAGGTACATCCTTTGGGAAAGGAACAGCACCCAACAGAATAAACTGTTTCAAAGTCAAAAAACCACCATCAACACATTTTCTGAACACATCATCCCAAAAAAAAGAACCAAAATCACGTTAATCCAATCAAGACCAAAGCAGTTACAATGCATTCAAGTATCAATTACTCCAAAAACCAGTCAGATTTTAATATATAATAAACAAAACTAATCCAATATTTAGTTAATCACTAGAAACAAACAGACCAACACACATGATACTTATATTAGATAGTCAAACACTCTTTCTATTCACCAAAACCTTACTCAAGGTTAATTTTATTAGCCGAAAAGTTTCAAAATAAGCCCAAAGTCAAATAAGCCATAAGCTGAAACAAACACCCCCTTATTTCGCTAAAAATGATCGAAAACGCAATAAACAGATAAACATCATTAATAACCAATCCTAAACACCTTAAAAAATAAAAACATCAAATAACAACAATAACTTAAAAAAATATATATAAAAATGATGTTAGACCTGATCAACTTGATCCCACCAACGAAACTCAGACTGAATCTTATTCCTGCAAACATTATACAAAAGTGTCGGATAAAACAATATCCTAGCTCCAGCACCAACCAAGACCCTCTTAGCATCAACGCTCACGATCATCTGCTTTCCATAATCATTTTCAACCGTCCGATCAATATTAGGATTATCATCTAGATCGTCGATCTTCATCATGTGACTGATCTTAACCAAACTTCAAATAAAACTAAAATCCTAACCCCTTCAAAGTCAAATAAATTGTTATTGGATTGTGTAATTTGAGACGTGATTGCTTTGTTGATTATGATACTGAGTTAGAAAACATGGTGAATTTGGTTTGATTTGATTTTGGGGGATTGATTCAAAGTGATAAAATGGATATTATTTGGGATTTTGAAAAGAGGGGATTTTAGTGTGTGTGTGTGTGTGAACATTTGGAAGGAAATGGAAGGTACGTGTGTTTTTAGTGTTGGGGTTAATTAGTGAGTTAAGTTAACCAAATACTTGTCTACATGTGACCCCGAACGTAACCTCTATACTTTTCTAGTTTTTGTTATCGTATTTTACATGACTATTCTACTACCTCCGTCTCAAAATTATAGTCATCTATATTAATCAACGATTAATTAGATTGGTATTTTTGAAAGTTTTGATATTTTCAGCGAGTTTGGCAACATTATAAGTGATTAAAACAAGTTATAATAGGTATAAACAACGACTATAAGTGATTAAAACAAGAGTTTGGCGTGTTTATGGTATTTTCGGCAAGATTTGCACGTTTCAATAAGTTACACCATTGACCATCCTTGACCAATTTGCACAAATCTAAAAGGTTAGTAGCCGATTAGCGCCTAGGCAACAATTAGTTGGCCTTCAGGGACGGAACTTTAAGGGGCAGGGGAGGGTCCCGGCCCTCTAAAAGTTGCGGCAACTAGTGTAAATATTGTATGTTTTAAAGGTAATTTAGTTGATAATACAAACAAATCTCTAATTCGGCCCTTCCAAAATAAATTCAACCCTTCCAAAATAAATGTTAAAATTCCAGCACTCTTGGCCTTATAGAGTTTTTTTCAACACTACTTTTTTTGTATCTCAAAGTTAGACTTAAAATCTTACACATACTAGATTTGCAAAATGGTTTGTTCAAATACAAAGGTTAAATTTTGGTGCCTCGCTCGATTTTTCGTAGATAAAAAGTGAGTTGAGTTTCTCTTAGACTATAACCGATCATTTTCACGTCAATAACGCATCATCATTCAGCATATCACCAAACATGTGAAGTAATGACCATTAAAACAAACACATAAAAATATTACACTTTATATAAACACACAACCACAACCAAAATCTGGGGACCGCGTCCGGTTAGAATGAAGGGTGTTTATAAGGGTTGGCGCATCGTGATTGTGGTGGTGAATAGGGGTGTCAAAAAGCCGACCCTACCCGGACCCGGACCCGAACCCGATTAAGTTTATTCGGGTCAGGTTACTCCGGTCAAAAATTTTATTCGAGAGTATTCCGGTCAACCTACGTAACCTGAATACTAATAGGGTTGGGTATCGGCGAGTTGAAAATGTTTGGCTAATTCGGGTTCGGGTCGACCTATATAAGTTTTTTAATATATTTCTATAAGTTATCTATTTAAACAAATACACATAGGCAATTTTATTATCATATTACTTATATTCGGGTTGATCCGAATCCGAATTGACTCGAACCCGACTAATCCAAATTCAAATAAGGTCAAGTATAAGTATGTTATTTGTTAGCCTGACCCGATCCGAATTGACCTGAACCCGACCAACCCGACCTGAGTAGCACCCCCGACATTACACATACTCTTATAAAGAGCGCGTGTGCACTTTTCCAAAATGTGCCCAAAATCAAACATTTTTTAGTTTATAAAAAAGTAAACCCAGGGATTATTTAATTCAAAGTTAAATTTAATTATAGTAATTTGTGAGTATAATTAATGAGAATTAAATGCATTTAATTATGGAAAAATTGTGTTTAACAAATATTGATTTCACATTTTACTCTTTCGAAAAGCGGTTAATTTCATATATACTCAATCTAAATATGGAAATGTCATATATACTCAAAATACATGTTTTTAATGCTGATGTATAATGTATTTAAAACATGTTTTGATTAATATAACTTTTTAATGTTTTAATTGGGTATATATGGAATTGACCATTTAAAAATGAGACCATAATATTAAGTATTAATATGTTAACTATATTTTTTTATTTTTTAGAATTTGACATTAATAATTATTTAAAACAAACAATCAAAACAGTAAGATGAACCATTAAACTTCGAGACTGGAAATAACGTCTTAATGTTAAAGTATTCATCACTTGAAATGCGTCTTATTTAACTTTAACTTCTTTCGTTTAAAAATAATTATTCATCAACAAAAAAAATATATAGTTTAAGAAAATCATCATTATTAAAGTTTTTTTTTTTTTTTTTTTTTTTTTTTTTACTTTTTATAAAATGTCAGTTTTACTATTAATTAATTAAATTTATAAATGTTTTAAAGTTTGTAATAATATAATCTCAGTCGAGGGTAATATGATAAACTTGATCTAATTTTTTTATATATTTTTGAATGTGAACACATTTAGTTTGATACAAACCGAAAAGGAAATGCGTATAAAATTTGAGACGGAAGAGTGATGTTGATTTATACATTTGATTTCGTCACATTGTATCTATTTTACGTTTATTGGGCCTCTTAGGAATAGTAACGCGGGTCTTTTTTATTTCTAACGGGCCCCGTGGGTTATTTCTCTCTTGCCTACCCGAACCGCTGCTATTCATCTTCACTCACAAAATACGCTTATCTTTTAGATCCGATCGGGCGTAACTCCCGAGAAATATCCGGCGAGTTGAAGCTCCGAAAGGGTAGAAATTCCTCCTTGCTACAGGCGATTGTGAGAGGGGGACTGTTCGAATCAACATGGTTTATTATTTTATGTTGAATTTGTGGATGACCTCTTGCCATTTGTTCCCTGCTACAGCTCATGTTATTTTTCATCCACATCTTTTTTTTGGCTTCGTATATTGTGTGATTGTTGTGGTTGAAGTTAGGTAGATCAATTATTTGTGTTGGAAAGGAAAAAAAAACTCGCTCTTTGCGCCGTTTGATGCTAGGTTTGATGTTTTCTCTTTTAGTTTTTTGCTGTTTTAGTCGAGGTTTATGTTGTTTTTTGTTATTTTTTGCGATTGAGTTGGCTGGTTGTTGTTGGGTTAGGTAAACGATTATTAGGCTGCTTTATGTTAGTTCTTTTTATTCTAGGTTTGTTATGTTTAGTTGTTACAGTATTAGGCTACTTTATGTTTGTTCCTTTGATTATAGGTTTGTTATGTTTGGTTGTTAGGGTCGTTGAATCTTGATATGCAGATTTGTGGGTGCATTTTGGTTTAATAGGTCTTTGGAGTTGAGTGTTATCTTGTGACATATTGGATTTCATAAACACATCATATCATAATAATATTAGGCGTATGGTTTAAGAGTTTAGAGAGAGAAAGTGGGATATTCTAGAGAGATAAAACAAAGGGAAGGTTAGATTACCAAATGAACATCCAACCCTCTCCCTTGTAGGGAGAGGGCTATTTATACAAATGACTACGCCCTCCTTCGGGCTGTGGATCAGACATACAGTGGGTAAAGATCCGTCCTTCTTCCACGGTGTTACTTACACTACTGCTAATCTAACTTATATACTATTACGTCTACGAGCTATAATATGCTAAACATACGTTGGGGGTGACCGACACTTCATCATGGATTTTCCAAATCCTAACAATCTGCCCCTAAGGGAGGTCACCCCAATAATTACATTGAAAAACGTCCTAGCAATTGATCTATAATCATTGATGTTCGAGCTCGTAGACTTTATATCTCCAACAACTTGAACATCATGTAATAGTAACGATTCCTTGACTTGGAGTGGTTCATGGGTATGTGATCAGGAGCTTTCTTTGAGATCATCAGCATCATAACATCTCTAAATTATCTGATTGTAGGATTGCCAACATGTGAGGTAGTAACTTATGGACCAACATGCTCATATTTTGGATCATGATTTCTTCTCATCAGAGTAGCGGAAGCTTTAGTTGATTCATGATATTTGCAGCAGCGTAGCAGAAGCATGGAGTGAAAATATCAGAGTCGTTGATGCACTTATCATGATTTCTTTAGAAATGAATGTGTTGTGTGAGCATGCGGCTATGGATTGACCTCTCAATTCTGATCAGCTGCAAACGTTGGGTGTACCTGCATACAACAATTAGCAATAAAGCGCACGAAAGTGTCTTTGATCACTTTCGTTGAATTGAGGTACACGGCCCACGGTTCCCCGTTGATCAGTACAAGTACTGCCTGTGATCAGGTATAATTCCGAAGAATCTCCTTGACAGGGTTTCGCAGCTGTTCTAGCTGTTCTCAAACCGGAACGTCTCAAAGAAGACAACACGGAGTGAGTAAACCAGCGAATTGAGATTCACTGATTAATAAAAAGTGATTTGAAAAACAATCGTGTACTGCATAATATAAAGTGTTTTGCAATACAACGAATTTTTTGAGGAAAATCAATTATCAATCATAAACACCTTTTATTTTGAAATATTAATACACAGTCGATGTGCTAGAGAAGAGAATTTTAAGCACAACGACCGGTTTTTCAAAGGTATCCGTCAATCCATTTCCTAGACCAAGGTTGTTTCAATATTGAATCGCCCCATCGTTTAATCCAGTTGTCACAAGTTTGATCTATTGGATAGATCTCACACGTTACCTACCTAGAGCTTGTTTGATATTAGCTCTAGAAGGATTTCCATCTTCATCATGAATATTTTACATATCACTCAGATGTTCTGGCAGTACCACAAGTATAATGCGTAGGACTCTTAAGATATAATCTCACTTTCCACATTGTGTGAAACAGTGAGTCTTCACTGATTGTGTCCTAGAGAGTTTTATTGATGATCTCGTGGCTCTAGACTCAATAGTGCACATTTGGTTCCTATGCCGGAGACTAGGGAGAGGGTCTCCTTTTTTCAATATCAACAATCTCTAAGAGAAAGTCGATAGTTAATGTAGGTTCCCCGTGAGAATGAAACAAGTCCTTTTAAGAGGAACTTGAGTAGCTTGGGAAGTTGTAGTGCAGTGCGTCACTGGGTCCATGACGTCTTGTCTTCAATACATGTGTTACCTTAGTAACCACCAGTAGCATATGTATTGAACCCAGTTTCTGCCCTAAGGTTGAATTATTGGAGGGCTATTTCTTTTCACCCTTTTCACATTCAATTCTTTTTCATTCTTCAACCCCTTCAGTGCTTACCGAGACTTCATAACTAGAATCTTATTGGGTTTATTCCAGTTCTAGCTCTATCTCAGTCCGCACTCTTCCCATTTCTCACTTTTCTCCTTTTTTCATCATACCTAAGAACTTCTACACTATCTAGTGGGTTTTCCCTGGGTAGATCCCTCCGGCTCTGGTTGGATCGTGGGAACGAATACCTAACCTAACCATCCTTATATCTCCATGCATAAAATAAATTTGGTCGGTCTTTTTGGTATTGTTCTTCTGCCATTGAAACCATTTGAAAACCGTTTGAATAATCAATCCAGGTACTTGTGATCTATGATCAAAGCATTTTGTACCTGAATTGTTTTTGATATTTCAGAAAAAGCTCCCCCTCAACATGTGCATCGTATATTTGAAATTGCTTTGGCACATGGAGGCAAGAGGAAGAGTTCAATTCTTTGATCAACATTTTCTAAAAATATCGACATCACCTTCCCGATCAAAATTAGTATTAAAGATATTTTGGGAAAGGATGTGGTTTTCAAAAAGTTGCTCTCCCTCAATATGTGCATCGAGATTTCAAAAGATTTTTGCACATAGAGGAAAGAGATCTTAGAAGTACTTTCACGATCATATAGCCATACAGAAACCGTTAGAAATTCAATCAAGGTATTTTATGTTGAAACATGGAAATATTTGTACCTTGAAGGTTTATTTTCTTTTTGAAATGCTCCCCCTCAATATGTGCATCGAGATTCAAAAGCGTTTAGCACACATTGAAGAGCAGTATGCACGATTGAATCAAAATGATCACCTTTTATCAGATTGCATATTTATATCACATTTTCTCCCCCGATCAAAAATTTCAAATCCTTTGAGATTTTGGATCTCAAGTGATTTAAATATGTAAGAAAAAAAACTTGTTGGAGAAAAATGTGTCCGGTTTTATTTGATCTGAAATGGAACACTCCTAAGTTCCCCTTTTAGAACAAATGGGAAACTACAAGCCATAACCTATCCCTACTATATACATCATAGTTATAGTTGTTCATAGTACAATCACCACATTACACATAATATTAAACATAATAAAGCTACTAAAGGAAGATGTCTTCATTCAGTTCTTTGAAGTAGCTTGTAATGTCCTTCACGTAATATCCCACCCACAAAACTTTCAAGGCTGCGGAAGATCTTTCTTGTCTTAAGTCTTCGTCCGATTGCAGCAATGAACTCTTTACACCTCTTCGCATTCTGTTCAGTCCAGAACCTCGTGTTGTCCCCCGGCTTCAGGTTTAGCTTGAACTCCTTCACCCTTGAATTCAATTCTTTTTCAACAATCTTGAGCGTTCCATCACTGAACTTGTATAGCTCACAAAGCCTCATTAGCATTCTTGAACCGTATTTGTCGGTAAAGATAACTACTCTAGGAGAGTCAATCATTGTGTAGTCGCGTCGGAATTCATGTCCTGTGGCTTCCCATTGAGGTCTCGTTAGATTGACCTGAGTCTGGTAGCTTTCCACACCAAGTTGAAAATCACCAACTCTTTGTCGAATTACTAAGCCTCTTATCCAGAGATTGACTGCAGCAGAGAGAGACTTCTTTTCTCGAACAGGTATATGGTCAAGATGTCCTTGGAGGTTCAGAAGATATAGATCTTCAAAATCACTTGGTAGCAGATGTTTGAAGTCGTTTTCTTCAATAACATGATCTTTCAAGTCTGCTCTTCTCAGGACGATCTTCTTCAGATAATCATAGCCATAAATTGGGAAGATTTCCACACTAACCACACTTAGAATTCTCATCTTTGATCGAACTGCTTTGCGTTTCTTTTCAGCACCATGCCTGTCAATGTAGAATTTCTTCTTCTTGAACCACCAATGAGAAATGCCATATGAGGCAGCAATGTCATACACTTGTTCCTTGTCAACCCATAATTGATCAGGTACCATCTGCTCAAGACCTGGATCTATGTAGGTTGCAGCTTTCATCTTGGAAATAGATAAGGTTGGTTTATTTACTTCAGTTCGAGCACATAGATAATCCAGGTCACGGTTAAAGAAGAACTCTGATTGGATTGTCATTTGTCCTGGTTCACAGCCAAGAGGTAGAGGGTGGTTGACATCAAAAAGGCTGATATGCACATTGACTTGATCATTCAACATCTTGTGGCATTCTTCCATCTGGTATTGAAGTTGACCGGCATCAGAGTGGAAGACTTTGACAATTTCAAAAGCTGGGCCTTCAAGGTCTTTAGAAGTGATTGAAGAGATTCCCTTCTTTTCACAAAACTATTTCATGAAGCTACCCATATCCCCTGTGACATGTAGGAGAGAGTCTTCTGCGGGGGCTTCATAGTTGGTCGTAATGGTAGTTGCCCAATTGTTGTCAAGGATTATCGAGTCAGACTCAGGAATGGACCATGAAGGTTCAGGAGTTTGAGGTCTTTCTTTGGTAAGCCAGCTTTGAGATACGTCCTTTGATGGTGCAGCTCTAGATGTTTTGATGCGTTTACCCTCAATATAAGCGTCCCACCAATCTTCATCTTCAGTAACTTTGGGGATATACTTGGTGGAAGCATCATCATCTTCTGATTCTGACTCTGGCATGACATACGATTCTTCATTTAGCATTTGATCTTCTAGGATAGTGGAGAATGTGGAAAACTAGAAGGGGGGGTTGAATAGTTTTACCAATTTAAAACTTCCTTTTAAATATTTAGATCGACTTATGTCAATCTATTTGATTGTTTATGTTGGACGTTGATAGATAGATATATAAACGTGTAATGAAAGATAAAGAGTAAGAAGCACATCACCACGACACAAGTATTTATAGTGGTTCGGCTACAAGGACACCTTCCTTGCCCTACTCCACTCCCCGAGTCACCTACTCGAGAGTTCGTAAACACTACACCAACTCCTTATGGCGGAGAAGCCTTCATAACGTCGCTTAACCTTTTTCCGGTACAAAGCTAAATACCGAGTTCTTTCACACCAAGGCGAACCACACCTAACACAACGTCGCCTACCCTTTATACGGTGCTAGGCTAACCACCGAGTTCTTTCACACCTTAGGAGAACTAATCCTTCACAACGTCGCCTACCCTTTATTAGGTACTAGGCTAAGCACCTAGTTCTTTCATACCTTAGGTGAACTACACCTTCACGACACAACACCTAATCTCAAAGAGATCTACTCCTTGTTACAACACCATCAAGGATATCACCATCCTTGTATATAAACAAATACATATATGTATAACGATGCACCTCATCGATTATACGACCTAGGCATTCTTCCCAAATGCTACTTGATTTGATTCTTTGGCATCCTTCACTAATGCCTTTGACACAACGCTTGGCACCCTTCACTAATGCCTTCGTCTTGACACCTTTAGCATCCTTCACTAATGCTTTGACACGGATGATGAGCACCTTTCACTAATGCTTTCATCTTGACACTTTCGGCATTCTTCACTAATGCCTTCAACCCAACATCTATGGAGAAAGGAAGAACTATCAACAAGATAACCTTAGTAGTCTTGATGATGACGAAGCATGGCAACTCATGGACTTTGAGCTTGCACGTCTTCAAGAGGTGGTGATCTTTCCTTTAGGAGGAACCTAGTAGATCACACTAAAACAAAAGACAAACTACATAGATCACTTAGATCTGAGGTTAGAGGGTTAGAATACTTTGGGGAAGTATATATAAAAGCACACATAGAGAGGAAGAAATGGCTCTCTATTTATAGAGGAAATTCTCTTCTGTTTCCCTGGATCCCACGGATCCCTACCACAAGGGATCCGGCTAGCACAAAGCTAGGGATCCGTGGTCCGCTCCTCTTTGCCCATGGGTATTTTTGGTTAAGGGTCATGGGTTATGGGTTGATCCATGGTTTTCTTTCTAGATACAATGTATCTTAAGGATACAATGAACTTGGTTAAGTGGTATATATAAAACCATGGGTTATGGGTCAAA